>VZQC01010991.1:937703-981930 GCA_009823505.1 Rhizomys pruinosus | reverse complement strand
AAAAAAAAAAAAAAAGAGAGAACAGACATGTATGTGCTCAAATAAAGCAAAAGGCAAACCAGTCAGCTCTGTAACAGTTTGGAACCTGATGTTAAGGGTGTGGTGTACAAGAGGGTGCAATGTGGGGATGGGTCCTGCCCTCACAGGAAGACTGTGGGTTTGGCTTCTTTCTCTTTTCCTTGTGATTTCTGCCTCACTGCAGCATCCTGCCTCAGCATAGGCCTAAAGCCACAGAGCCGACAGATGAGACTAGTCCTTAACTGAGAAGAACAAACCCTCTATCACTTTAAGTTAACTATTCAGGTATTTTTGTTTACTGACAGACAGCTGACCAGAGCAGAGAATCTTCTTAAGTATTCCGAGCACCTAATGCAGAGCACTTCAACTACTAGCAGTACGGTAAGAATCCAATGATGTACTGAGACACATGGACAAAACTAAACAAAAATCATTCTAAGTCAGTTATTTCACAATGAAAACAGCTATGAAGGAAACCCAGAGAGAGAGCTGCCAGCTGTGAAACCCAAAAGCTCTCAGGTACAGAAAACACCTTTTCATAAGGGACAGGACCGTTGGACAGAGCAGCTACAGATAGAATTGATTTCTTTTAATCCCTATATATAATGACAGCTGCTCACAGCACTTTAAGAAGACATGTAAATTCAGAATGAACAGAATGAAACTAGAAATTCAAAATGATTATTCAAGGTTTCTTAGCCCTGGACTTCTGGAAAATTTACCCTAAAGGAATTTTTTGTCTTTTTGAGACAGGGTTTCCCGTAGCCCCACTTGTCCTAGAACTCATCATGTAGACCAGGCTGGCCTTGATCTCAGAGATCCACTTGCCTCTGCCTCCCTGGATGAGTGCCAAAATTAAAGGCATTGGCCACCATGTCAGCAGGAATTTCTATTTTTTTTCCTTATTTACTAGTTGTATTTCATGTGTATGAGTATATTACACCCATGTCGTGCAATGCCCTTGGAGGTCAGAAGAAGGCATTGGACAGCTGTTAGCCACCAGGGCCTCTGCAAGAGCAGCAGCCTCAGTAAGATGGTAGCATGTAGCCTGACCTAGCTGAGGATTTTATTCTTTTTTTTTTTTTTTTTTTTTTGTCTTTTCGAGACAGGGTCTCCCTGTAGCCCCAGCTGGCCTTGAACTCACAAAGATCTGCCTGCCTCTGCCTCCCAAGTGCTAGGATTAAAGGCGTGCGCCACCACACCTGGCTGAGGATTTTATTCTTAAGACCACTAAAACTAGGAGGCAGATACTGAGCAAGCTAGGAAACATCCGTGAGCCAATGGACTGCTTCTGAACCCCTCACCATCTTCTAGTCCATGCACTATCACAGCACACGTTCCCAGGCACACACTCTCAGTGCAGCCACTCAAGATCCAAGAATCACCAACAAAACTTTGTCCTTAAAGAGGACTAGTAATAAAAGAGCTGAGTGTGCCAGAGCACCGTTGGAACTCTTTGTTGTGGCTGCTGTCGTTGTCCTTTTGAGACAGGGTCTCCCTGTAGTCCCAGCTGTCCTGGAACTCGCTCCGTAGACCAGGCTGGCCTTGAACTCGCAGAGATACCTGCCTCTGCCTCCAAGTGCTGGGACTAAAGGCGTGCACCACCACGCCCAGCTGTCTTGGAGCTTTTCTTTTCTTTTTTTTTTTTTTTCTTCTTTTTGAGCTTTTCAAGATGGCTCCCAGAGCTAGACTTTTCTTCCTATGCCCGAAGTCATGTGACTACCCAATCAACCCATCTGATTGGCCGCCAAAAAATAAAATCCAACATCACAGCAAAATAATTTCTTTTTTCCCTTTTCTTCCCTTAACAGCGCTTCCTCTTTTATGGTCCTCCCTGAGATTCAGTAACATGAAAAGAATACTAGCAATGCCACCAGGTGTGAGGCACTGGTATTTTTAAAATTAAAAAAAAATTTTTTTTGGTATTTTTGAGTCAGGGTCTCCCTGTAGCCCCAGCTGGCCTGGAACTCACTTTGTTATTAACAAATTTGACACTAGTCACAAAGCTATGTAAGAACAGGATTCAAGTGACAGTCTTCTCATTTAAGCTGGTACTTTTTCCCATTATGTCGCTGTGTCAGCCAAAATTACTTACCCAGGAATATGAATTCAAGTAATAATCTACTCAAGATGTTAAATTTGCTTGAAAGGTAAGAGTGTGGGATGGTCAAGGCCAAGAGCTTGAAATTGGCAGCAAAGCAGATGCACTGGCCTCAACACTTCTCAACATAAGTCACGTCTGGAAATACACTTACTCCTGGTAGGGAAAGCTAAGATGTCACAATTTACAAAGAAAATATGGCAGAAGAATTTTGTATTCCTTTTGCTTTCTGGTGACTAAGGACAAAGTTCTCCTTCTTCTTTTGTACCCCAACTCTACCTTCAGCTTGAAAGAAAAATTTAGACATCAACTTCCTCCTGAGTGACTGCACCCGCCCCCCCCTGACCATGGCGGGCTGGGTCCATACAACAGAGTCCTGTGACCTCTGAGTGACTACAGGCAGGCTGGGTCCATATAACAGAGTCCTGTGACCTCTGAGTGACTGACTATAGACAGGCTGGGTCCATATGACAGAGTCCTGTGACCTCTGAGTGACTATAGGCAGGCTGGGTCCATATGACGGAGTCCCGTGACCTCTGAGTGACTAGAGGCAGGCTGGGTCCATATAACAGAGTCTTGTGACCTCTGAGTGACTGACTATAGACAGGCTGGGTCCATATGACAGAGTCCTGTGACCTCTGAGTGACTATAGGCAGGCTGGGTCCATATGACGGAGTCCCGTGACCTCTGAGTGACTAGAGGCAGGCTGGGTCCATATAATGGAGTCCTTTGATCTCTGAGTCCTTTTGTGTCCTCCATGTTTTTTTTTATTCTTTCTTTTATTGATACTTCCAATTCCCTTTCATGTACCTACAGACTACTTTGTGTCTCCCTGAAAATTAATTTTTGGAACTATTGGTTTACAGCTGTGGGAGAAAAAAGTTTACACCACTTTTATGTGGGTACACAGTGAAAAGAAAAATTGGAAGAAAAAGTTAATGATTAATCACCACCTTTTATACCCCCAATATGTTTAAGTTACAGTACTCTTAACTCTGTAACAATGGGAATGCCAGGACTTCAGCAAGTAGTTACTAAACACCCCTGAAAGCCAGATCACTAGGTCACAAAATGACCAAGTATCATTGGCACCCGGGAATAGCATACCAGTCAGCAGCCACAAAGGGATTCTTTATATGAAGCTAACGTTTTATAACAAAACCACTACTTTTTGAACAACTTTTAAGACAATACTACAAAAGGATAAAAACCTCTCGTCAGATACTCAAGAAAAGCAGCTCAAGTCTGGCTACTGGAGCATTCAGCTACAGGGGCCATGCCAGGAGTACAGGTCACAGCTACCAATCTCTAGGAGCAAGCCCAGCTCAAGTGAATCAGATCCACCTGGGTCTAGCTGGAATTACCTGAGATAAGAAGCTCTAAAAATGCTAAAATGAGATGAGGATTATTCATCAAATCTGAAAGATACTGCTAAATACTCAATATTTGTTATTTATTATCTTTTTTTTTTCCTATCTTTTCAAGACAGGGTCTCCTTGTAGTCCAGCCCCCCTGGCCTGGAACTCACTCTGTAGGACCAATCTGGCCTTGAACTCACAAAGATCGCCTGCCTCTGCCTCCCAAGTGCTAGGATAAAGGATGCACCACCACACCTAGTTCAAAATATTTCATTTTAAGCAATTATGTCAAAAACATGTTGGACATCCAGGTAAATAGCTCATAAATATTTAACTAGAACTCTAAATCCTTTAAAAATGTTTACTCTCAGCCGGGTGTGGTGGGCACGCCTTTAATCCTAGCACTTGGGAGGAAGAGGCAGGCGGATCTTTTGTGAGTTCAAAGCAGCCTGGTCTTACAGAGTGAGTTCAGGACAGCTGGGCAAGGGAGTACCCTGTCTCGAAAAAGACAAAAAAAAAAAACAAACAAAAAACAAACAAAAAAAAAAAAAAAAAAAAAAAAAAAAAAAAAAAAAAGCAAAACTAGGATAAAAGCTAAGCTAGCTGCCTTAAGTTAGTGATTTAACTGTTCCATCAATCTAGCCAGCCCTCCATTAGCTTGCTTTGTTCAGCAAGTAGGCTTAACTTCAGATTGCAAAGCCACCTTCAAAAGACAGACAAAAGCTGGCAGGAATTTGGGGAAAGTTTATTAAACACCGCAGGCATTCTGGAAATGAAGCAAAAATCACGTAGAAAGTCAAATTTCAATTTCCCTGTATCCATTCCCCAGGGGCTCAGCAAGTCATGTCTGGTCCCTGGTATCTGTTTTTAGATGGTGCTAGAGAACAATTTTTACAATTTTAAGTGCGCGAAATAATAATGGGGGGGGGGGGGGGGAGCGGATTCCCTAACGATAAAACTAAAATCTATTTTCAGGTTTGACTGGATCATAGTCACCTAATTTATTTGCTGCCTGTGGCTTTTGCACTAACGTGACTACAGAATAGCTGAGACAAGGCTGTAGGAGATGTATCTGGCCCAGAAGTCTGCCAAAACCTGCTTTCTATGAATGTGGCTGTTCTGCCTCAACATAACTGGTTTTATTTTTTTTTCTTTTTTGTCTTTTCAAGACAGGGTAGCCCCAGATGTCCTGGAACTCACTCTGTAGACCAGGCTGGCCTTGAACTCACAAAGATCCGCCTGCCTCTGCCTCCCAAGTGCTAGGATTAAAGGCGCATAACTGGTTTTATCTGGGTACTTTGCCCAAGATTCCAGGAGGTGTCACTGAACATCATAAGAGCACTGTAACAAAGAAATTGCTACCCCTCGCTGTACCTAGTTAAGCTAAAAGCCAGCAAATTTCAAGGACTTTTAACCACATTCTTTAGAGGGTGGGGTGGGTCCCACTTTATTATTTATGATTTCCAGTGAGGAAAGAGTTCTAAGGATATTAAGATAGGGCAGTCCCTGAAACCTCAATAGCCCACCAGTAAGGATGGGGTATTATTAGTCTTCTGATGAATATGATGACTAGCAGAGGGAAGACAGAGCAGCTATCTCACCTCCCACCTCCCATCCTCAGCGACTTCACAACTCCAGTCCTTACCTAAGGGCAGCAGCATGATATGTGTCAACATAATCTGAAATGAAGAGTTCTCGGTTCTTAATGACTGGATCTGTGATGACAAGTTCTCTTCCAGAGTCTACCAAAAAACAAACAAATTAGTTAAGAAGATATTAAAACAGAGTTCCCAAAAGTAAGTAGGAAATTTTCCTGAAAGAAATTGTTTTTTCAAGGTTACCTCCCATTAAAGACAACATAACAAATAACAAAGCCTAGTTAATTACTGGAAGTACCCAAAATAAGGCAGGGAATATTACATAGCCAGAATAATAAAAGAAGAAGGGAGCAGGGTGTGGTGGCGTACACCTTTAATCCTAGCACTTGGGAGGCAGAGGCAGGTGGATCTTAGTGAGTTCCAGGCCAGCTGGGGCTACAGGGAGACCCTGTCTCGAAAAGACCCGCCCCCCAAAAAAGAAAAGAACGAAGGGAACGGATTTTGACAACCGACTGGATGCGTATAATGCCCTTTATTAAGTCCCTAATCCTACTTACTGAAATGCATTAATAAGAATGATTTTTTTTTTAAACTCTAAATCATCCTCAGCTAAGTATGATTGTTTTTAAAAAGGAACTGGAAGACGGGTGTGGTGGTGCATGCCTTTAATACTAGCACTTGGGAGGCAGAGGCAGGTGGATCTCTGTGAGTTCAAGGCCAGCCTGGTCAAAATAGTGAGTTCCAGGACAGCCAGAGCTATAGGGAGACCTTGTCTAAAAAAAAAAAAGAAAAAAAAAGAAATAGAGAAGCATTTATCACATCACAGCAACTAATAAACTATTTGCATATATACATATGTGGGCCTTCATTTTCTACAGCATCCCTGTAGAGGTTAGAGGACAACTTGTGGGAGTCTAGTCTGTCCTTGCACTAGGTGGGTCTGGGGAATCAAACTCAACTCAGATCCTCAGTCTTTAGTAACAGATGCCTTTATCTGCTGAGCCATTTCTCTGGCCTTAAGTTATTCATCTACTTAATGAACATGTCCATCTTATGCTTTCTGTTTTTCTTTGAAACGTAGTCCAGGGTGGCCTTGAACTCATCATCCTCCTGCCTCCACCATCCAAGTTCTGGGGATACAGATACATCTGGCACATCTGGCTTCCCCTCTTACTTGTTTGCCTGTTTACTGCTCAATATTCCAAAATGGAATGAAGTCACATACAGATTAAACTAAAAAGAATTACAGCCGGTCATGGTGGCACACACCTTTAATCCCAGCACTCGGGAGGCAGAGGCAGGCGGATCTTTGTGAGTTCAAGGCCAGCCTGGTCTACAGAGTTGAGTTCCAGGACAGCTGGGACTACAGGGAGACCCTGTCTAAAAGTAAAAAAAAAAAAAACAAAAAAAAAAAAAAGATCTACACGTCCCCTCAACTGATGAGTGGAATAGGAAAAATGCTGGTACTTCTACACAATGGAGTTTCTATGCGCAGTAAAGAAAGATACATAGCATGAACTTTGCAGGTAAATGGAGGATTGTCTGGGAAGATATCAGCTGAGTAAAGTAACACAGTAGCAGAAAGCAAGGACTACGAACGGTTCCCTCATCTGTTTTTGAAGGCTAGCACCAATTATACCTAACTGCTATGGAAAACTGAGCAATGTCACAATAGTGAGATCTTGAAAACAACTGGTTCTATAATACATTGTAGAATCCTTAAAAAAAGATCAAACACACAAATAAGTTAAAAAAAACAAAACAAAAAAAAAAAAAAAAGAGAATAATTTAGCCGGGTGTGGTGGCACATGCCTTTAATCCCAGCACTCGGAAGTGGAGGCGGATCTCTGTGAGTTCAAGGCCAGCCTGATCTACATTGTGAGCTAGAACTAAAGGGAGACTCTGTCTCAAAAAAGACCAAAAAAAAAAAAGAATAATTTAATTGCTTCTCAGCCTTTTGGCTAAGATCAAGTGTAGTATCTGTTCTTATCAGTTTAATATGTGATACGTCCTCTATACAAAGCATGTTAAATGGATTTTTGGAATTAGGAGTTGGAATAGGAGCTTGCTCTGTCCACTCCACACATTGACCTGGTATAATTTAATTGGAGCTGGAGAGATGGCTCAGTGGTTAAGAACTCCAACTGCTCTTGCAGAGGACCCGGGTTCGATTCCCAGCACCCACATGGTGGCTAAGGTGTGGTGGCGCACACCTTTAGGCGCACATCTTTAAGCCAGGTGTGGTGGCGCACACCTTTAGTCCTAGCACTCAGGAGGTAAAGGCAGATGGATCTCTGTGAGTTCAAGGCCTGGTCTACAGAGTGAGTTCCAGGACAGCTGGGGCTATAGGGAGACCCTGTCTCCAAAAAAGAAAAGAAAAAAAGAATAATTTAATTGATTTAAAAGACAGTTATATCATTCCAATTTTTTAAACTAGTGAGATATAAAAAACTCATTCTGCAAAATCACCTTGACTATTGACTTACTGACTGAAATCCACCAGCAAAGATGGTACAAGGGTAGGAGGAGCCTGGACGGCAGCTCCTGTGTCACTGGGGGCCGAATGGTAGGGCCTGAGCAATTCCCACGGTCTCCCTAAATTCCACTTCCAGAACAAACCCATCCCACACACCCATGGGTAACTAATGTAAACCATCTACAATGAAGATCCTCTCAAGAGCAAATTTTTACAAAGCCATTATACACCTATGCAGCATATATCTCATGTGTCTGTTAATAGAGCTACTGAACTTATATGTAATGCCTAAGGTGGAGGATACCAGCTGCCTGGAACTATCTTCTCTGTTCTGAAGGCCAGCTACTAACCCACATTCCAAAGGATAACTGGGAAAGTAGTACTGGGAAAACCAAAGCTCTGTAGGGGAAGCTCACTAACTCATATTACTCGAAGAACAAGGAATATAACCCTGTAGGGTCTTAAATACTGTTTGTCAACAGATTAAAAATAGGAATTTAAGGAATTAAATTACTGCTCTCTAGGCCAGCTGGGACTAAAGGGAGACCCTGTCTCAAAAAAAAAAAAAAAAAAAAGTAATCTTGTCATCTTGTGCAGAGAGGCTTTCTTTCTTTTAAGGGAAAAAAATGAAAGATAATGGGGTGGGGAAAGAGAGAACCAGTAATATTCTTTATTAAAACTTCTTCTGAACTTTTAAAAAATGGATTTAAAAAAACTTTACTCAAAGTTAATATTTCAAAATATCAAATCACAAGGACATATTTACCATTTTCATTATGGCGATCCTGAACCAAATGCTGATACACTGAATCTGGAACTTCAGACTGACGGTAGTACCATTTGACGTTCATGAGTAGATGGTCCCTCTTACTCTGAAAAGGAAAATCTAACAGCATTAGGAAAAGGTTTCTGGTCCCTATAGGTGCACATCATACCTATAACCAAAACCCCTGTCAACAGGTGGACTGACAGATGGGGTAACACACTGACCAGCAGCACCACAATTACTGGGTCAGATCTCACTGTCTCAAAAACCCCCAGCAACAGCACCCTTGGCCCTAACCTTCAAAGACACTTATTTCAGGAAACAAGACAAACCAATCTTGAAGTTGCCTATCTTCTTAGTGGGACTGGTTCATTCAATATTACATTTCTCTGACCACAAAATATATTAGCACACCCTTCTATCTTAATCCCTAATGATTTGGATAAATTTTAATGATTGGAGCACACTGTTGAGCTTACTAAGAGCAGAAAGCTAGAAAGAACTCAGTAAGACTTCATACAGTCTCGTCCCCTCTGAGGGCTACATAATAAGATCCTGTCTTAAAAACAGAAACAAGCTGGGCATTGCTGGTGCACACCTTTAATCCCAGCACTCGGGAGGCAGAGGCAGGTGGATCTCTGTGAGTTCAAGGCCAGCCTGGTCCACATAGTGAGCTCCAGGCCAGCTGGGAGTAAAAAAAGGAGACCCTGTCTCAAAAATACAAAAACAAACAAACAAACAACAACAAATCACCAGAAACAAACAAACTCTGCCCCAAACTAAGGAATCAAACACTGCCCCTCCTATTTAAAGGCCTCAGGTCCAGATTGAAGTATATCACCTGTGTGAGCTCAATCAGGAAAGCACTGAGGGTTCTGGGGCATCATAATCAGATTTTCCCAAGGTAAAGGACAGATTTTCCCAAAGTAAAGGCAGTGCATGCCTCTTAACAGCTTCTGTCTTCTCTTACAGGCCCACTGGCTAGAAATGCCTCCCATCTGTAAAGACAACAGCTGAATCTTGAAATACATCAGGAGACTACATTAATGAAAGCTGCTTCTTTTAATGAAGAGTCACACAGAGTTTACACTCAAAGACCAACAAGACGGGCTGGAGAGATAGCCTAGCGGTTAAGAGCACCGACGCTCTTGCAGAGGACCCGGGTTCGATCCCCAGCACCCACATGGCGGCTAAGAACCGTCTGTAACTCCAATTCCAGGAGAACTCCAGTTCCAGGGGAATCTGAGACCCTCTTCTGACCTCCGCGGCATTGCACGACACGGGTGCACAGACCTGCATGCAGACAGTACATTCATACACATACAAAAATAAATAAATAAATAAATAAATAAATAAATAAATAAATAAATAAGACCAACAAGACTCCAAAAAGTAAAAACTTTGCTAAAAATATTTAAGCCATTTAAAGAACCAGCCAGGTCAGGGTGATTACTTTCTGTTGGAGACTATCAAGGGGGTGATGTATAACCTGGAGTAGGTAGGCATGGGAGAGATCTCAGTGCATTCAAGCAAAGGCAGAGAGTTGAGGAAGAATACAAAGTAGTCCATCTGTGTGCAGCTCAGAACATTCCAGGGCAATACTGACAAGAACCTGAAATCCTGGCTGTAGCCAGACCTTCAGCAAGTCTTCCGTGGGAGTCTTTTAACTCACCTTTGACCAAATATACAGGCACCAAGGTGCAACTCAGCAGGACATGGAAGGTGCAACCAGAAGATGTCAGGAACAGCAATGTGATCCCAAAGCCCACCTGTGTGCAGAAGGCTTATTCTGCCAAGACCCCAGTTAAGTACTTTCCCCCGTTTCTTCTCAAGGCACGATGATAAAGAACAGATCCAAGATGACAATTCTCATATGGAAGGAAAAATACAACCCAGGGGAAAGAGCAGGGACTACTGGAATGTCCAGGTTACCTCATTTCTGCACTACTGACATCTGGACTGGGTCATTCTGCTGCAGCCTTCCCTGGCACTGTTAAGATGCTTAACATCATCCCATGAAACTCCTGCGGCACCTTTCCCAATTGTGACAGCCCAAAATTTCTCTAAATGTCTAAGAGGCCAAAATAATTCTCAGTGGAAAGCCACAGCTCTCACAATTCCATGGATTTTCTGTTTGTTTTGTCTGTTTTGTTTTGCAGAAAACAAAGGCATAATGGTCACATGAATCCTGTCTCAAGTACCACAGAGACAGGAACATGGGGACTAGAAAACACAACAGGGGCTGGAGAGATGGCTTTGCAGTTAAGAGCACTGGCTGTTTTTGCAGAGGACCTGGGTTCGATTCCTAGCACCCGCAAGGCAGCTAACAACCACCCATAACTCCAGTTCCAGAGGATCTTACATCATCTTCTCACTTCCACGGGCATTGCACAACATGGATGCACCTACTTACCTGTAGGCCACATACTCATACACATAAAATAGAAATAATAAATAAATTCTAAAAAAGAAAACAGCAAAGCCTATCACCGTGAACTTCCAATGCTATCATTACCCTTATCTATGTGACTCAGGGTGCTAATGGAGGATTTCAAAGCTAGCAGGGGAACTGAGGAGCTTTCAAAACCCGTGCCCTGTCGGACAGTGACTGTGCTGCACAGAATCACCTCAGAAATTCTGTAGGGGATATGTAGGCGTCATCCCTCTTCCAAAAGGTGGCCTCATGTAAGGGATGACACCACCTTCCAGTAGATGCCTACAGACCCACACTAATGAATGCTTAACAGAGCAGCCAAGAGTCCAGGTCTACCAGCAGTCCCAACAACTGTGCTCACAATCCATGCATCTCCATGTTGATGCAACACACTTAAGATGCCTCAGAACCTGAAGGGCGACAGAAGGACTCTCAGGGCTCAGTGACTGGCATCTTAAATATGCTGTCTAATTTTTTCTGAGTCAAGCCAAAGATTCTAGAAACCTTTTGATGTAGGACTTCCATGCTTCTTTCTGACCCAAGCCAACATACTGATTCCATTAAAAAAGACAAAACAAAACAAACAAAAATACCACTGATCTGCTTTATTACTGTACATAGACTTGCACTCCTGAAGGATTGCTGGCATTCTGAATGCAATACTTCCCAACAGCCAGGGAGCGGCAGTATTGTGTTAAAAAAAAAAAAAAAACTAAAAACTTAATTCCAGAGATGCAGCACAACAAAGGTACAATCAAACTAAACACAAGTTTTAAGCAAATTTAAGTAGCTACAAAAGACACGATGTTTCCAAATGGGCCAGCAATTTAATTAAGGACTAACCAGCTCTAAAGGAAGCCAGTGTGCCGGTGTGCTTTTCAAAGGCACTAGGCTAAAACTGTAATAGAAGACTGCAATTCTGTCTGCAACCACTAGTTACCTTGCAGTCACAGGGCCGCTTGAAAGTGAAGGAGAGGAAGAACAAGAGGTTGAGCACTATGATCACTGTTCTATAGATGAAGAGACAGGCACTTACAGGCTTATTTCGCAGATTTAAAATTATTCTAGTACAGTAACAGCAACATAAAAGCACCTAAGAAATGGGGAAAGGGTCTGTCACTGCCTTAAGAATCCTAGAAGCCGGCTGGAGAGATGGCCTAGCGGTTAAGAGCACCAACTGCTCTTGCAGAAGACCCGGGTTCGATCCCCAGCACCCACATGGCGGCCAAGAACCGTCTGAAAGTCCAATTCCAAGAGAACTCCAGTTCCAGGGGAATCCCACACCCTCTTCTGACCTCCACGGCATTGCATGGCACGGGTGCACAAACCTGTATGCAGACAGTACATTCATACACATACAAAATAAATTTTAAAAAAATTAAAAAAATGTATAAAAGAATCTTAGAAGCATCATATCAAGGCCTATAATGTCATTAATTTATTAGTACTATAACTGAACAATAACATACAACTCAGTGGCAATGCATAGCAATTCAACAAATGCTGAACCAAAAGGAGATACTTCTTAGATAAAAGCATCTTGGGATGGATTGGAGGGGTGGGGGATGCACAACTACTAGGAAGTAAATGCTTTCCTACTATCTCACCTTCACACAAACTCTCCATTCTCCTCCAGCACCTAAGATCATATCAGATAACACACAATTGCAAATTTTCTATTTGGTCCAAGGGATTTCTCTCATTACAGGGAAAGAAAACAGCTGTCTACAGACTACTGCACAGTAAGAAATGGCCCCATTTCCCAAGTTCTGCGGCTTGTACTATTGTACTATAGTAGTGACCCTCTTCTTTCAAAAATCAAGTCAAAAACACCCTGAAATTTGACAGCATTCTACGGCCTAGTGGCAGTAGTGACAGTGGTAGTGATGTGACTCATCAGTGTGAATTAATTAACATCTTCTGGACACAGCCAAGAAAGTCACCGAGTTCTCCATACCAGTGACAGGCTCATATGGGTGATGTGCAGAATGGGAAGCCACACTGCAGAAGCATAACACGTTCAACATACCTTTTTTTATTTTTTTTTGAGGGGGGGTCCTTTTTGAGACAGAGTCTCCCTGTAGCCCCAGCTGGCCTGGAACTCTCTATGTAGACCACCAGTTTGTTCTTGAACTCAGAGATCTGCCTGCCTGAGTGCTGGGATTAAAGGGGTACGCCACCACACTAGGAGGCAGAGGGTCTTGATATGTAGCCACCTGGCACTATATAGAACCAGGCTGGCCTTGAACTCACAGAGATCTGCCAGCCTCTCAAGTGCTGGGATTAAAGGCTTGCACCACCACACCTGAACTTCCTATCTTATGATCCCAACACTGTATTATCTTAAAAATGAAAAGGGCTAACTTGTGATTAAAGAGACATTCTGAAAAGATTTCACTGAGTCAACTGGCTAAACAAAGAGGTCTTCAAGCTTTTTAGTCCCAGGAGTCCTTACAAAATTTTTAAATTTGTTCTGGTTTTTATTTGAGACAGGGTCTCTCACTATACAGCCCCATCTGACCTGGAACTTACTATGTAGAACAGACTGGCCTCAAATAAAGATCTACCTGTCTCTGCCAGGATTAGAGGTGTGCATCACCATACCTAGCCATGACTTTATTTTTATGAAAACAAAATTTAGGAAATGAGTAATTCTCTCCTTGCTCCCCTCAGTCCTTCAGTCCCAGCTTCTCAGAGTCTGCCTGTACTCAGCCTGTTCATCTTTGGTGAGATACACTTTTTTTTTTTTTTTGGTCATTTTGAGAAAGGGTCTCCCTATGTAGTCCAAGCTGGCCTTGAACTCCCAGAGATCTGCCTGCCTCTGCCTGCCTCTGCCTCCCAAGTTCTGGAATTACAGGTGTGTGCCACCACGCCTGGCTAGTGAGATACACTTCTAAGAGAATGCATGTGAAAAGGCACATGGCAGCATTTTGGTATAATTGTAAAAATGGGGTGAGTCTGAAGATCGTTGGGCCATGCTTCCAGGCTACTCTGCAGATGAAGTAAACAAGCCTCAACAATAAACCCTTCCAGACTCTGTAGCTGAAATACACATGTACTTTATAAATGATCTAGCAACACTTCCCTTCTCTAGCTGATGAGCTTTTTGTTATGCTGCTTTCTAAATTAAGCTGCAAAATGGCAAAGCTGTTTAACAGAGAGAAATAACCTTTCACAGAACAAGTACTTGCCAGCTTAGAAGCCACTGTTGATTTAAATAAAGTTTACTTGTATAATGATGAGATCTAATTATAGCTAACAAACATTCCCAACTTGCCAATAAGTAAATTCAAATAGTTGGTTAAGAAGGGACAAAATTGGGGGCTGGAGAGATGGCTCATCAGTTAAGAGCACTGACTGCTCTTGCAGAAGACCCGGGTTCGATTCCCAGCACCCACATAGGAGCTAAGAACTGCCTTGGGCTGGTTATGGTGGCGCATGCCTTTAACCCCAGCACTTGGGAGGTATATACAGGCAGATCTCTGAGAGTTCAAGGCCAGCCTGCTCTACAGAGTGAGCTTCAGGCCAGCTGGGACTAAAGGGAGACCCTGTCTCAAAAAGAAATGAAAAAAAAGCGGGCGAGGACAAAAATCAATAGGACACTGGAAAATTACATTTCTGATTTTATGTAAATTAGCCTTTTCTGTTTTAAATGTCTTATTTTTTTCTTCTCCCTTTTTGACTTAAATCCAAACAAGTACTGTAACCCTTATTGCTAGTAGGCCTATTTATAACTAGACCATCTACAACCATTTTTTCTAATACAAACATGCCCTGATAACTTATCTCAGTCCACATTTCAGACAACAAAGGGCCTCCAGCCAGGAGAAGAGTAGAGATGGAGAGCAGGAATTGAGAAGGTTTATTTAATCCCCAGATAACAACCTATCAGTGTATTCAGTCAAGTGTGCGCAGAGCTGGGGAAATGCTGCCTTCTGAAGAAAAAAGGTGGTAGCTGAGTAGAATCAAAGGGCACAATCCATCTTAAAATAGGACCATTTTTGTCAAAAAGATTCTCCATCATATTCAAGCACCAATAGCAACATATAGCAATCTAACCCTTACAATAATACCTTTTCTTTTTCAATCTTTCTCTTTTTAAAAACAAGCCTTAACTTTTGGATTATACCTCTTATTTTTGGTTGTTTTTAAAAATTATTGAGGTACAATATATGAACACTAAAATGAACATTTTTTTTAACTTTTTGAGACAGGGTCTCCCTGTAGCCCCCCAGCTGACCTGGAATTTACTCTGTAGACCAGGCTGGGCTTGAATTCACAAGGATCCACCTGCCTCTGCCTCCCAAGTGCTAGGATTAAAGGCGTGCGCCACCACACCCAGCTAAAATGAACTTCTTTACAGCTCTGAGTATCTTTGAGAAATGCGCACAGTTTGTGTGGGCACCCTACAATCAACATAGGGAACATTTCCTTAACTACAAAAGAAAACTCAGAATCAGCATCTGCTCTTCTGAAAAGGCCAGTGAAGAAGAAATTATTATAAAAACAACACCCTAAATTCCTTCCTCCACTTTACCACATTACATCAGATAATCTGGACAAAACCACTCTGAGTTAACTAAGATACATCTATCTCCAGTCAAAAATCACTACAGAAAAGAACCCCAGACCCCCTTGTGAAAATCAAGTCATCTGCAACTTCCAGAACAGAGATGACTTATGGCAACAATGAAAACAACAGACAAAAATAACTGCAATTCATTTAAGGTAATTCTTTCCTTAAATCATGTAACCAATCTGCTAGGTATCATCAGATGTTATACTAGGGAGAGTCCATGAGAATGGTGGTGGAAAGACAACTAGACCCAGCAAGTTTAATGCCAAGAGAGGAGCGGGTGGTCTCTGGGTAATTAACTCTATTAGTTAATTAATTTTTGAGACAGGGTCTCCCTGTAGCCCCAGCTGTCCTGGAACTCACATTGTAGGCCAGGTTGGCCATGAACTCACAGAGATCCGCCGGCATCTGCCTCCCAGGTGCTGGGATTGAAGGCAAACCAACTCTTAAATGCTTGGGGATATAAAAAGCAGGAACACACACAAACCCAAACAAATAATACTTATTTATGCTATTTAATCTCTTTGCACATTATTTTCCTTAACATCAGTGGTCTTCTGAGGATGGCAGGAAAACGTATATTAAGACTTGGCCACTTAGTAAACAGAGAAGGGTGTGTAAATAACTATGGCAGGTGTGTCTGACCTGATGTGTATGGTCCATGCAGCCTGGGATAACTGTGCATGTGGCCCACACAAAGCTGCAAAGTTACTTAAAACATAATGGAATTTGGGGCTAGAGAGATGGCCTAGCAGTTAAGAGCGCCAACTGCTCTTGCAAAGGACCCATGGTTTGATTCCCAGCACCCACATGGCAGCTGAAAACTGTTTTTAACTCCAGCTCCAGGGGAATCCAACTCCCTCCTCTGACCTCAAAGGGATTGCACGACATGGGTGCATAGACCTACAGGCAGACAGTACATTCATACACACAAAAAATAAATTAAGGGGCTGGAGAGATGTCCTAGAGGTTAAGAGCACTGACTGCTCTTGCAGAGGACCTGGGTTCGATCCCCAGCATCCACATGGCGGCTGAGAACCATCTGTAACTCCAATTCCAGGAGAACTCCAGTTCCGGGGGAATCCGACACCCTCTTCTGACCTCCACAGCATTGCACGGCATGGGTGCACAAACCTAAATGCAGACAGTACATTCATACACATAAATAAATAAATAAATAAATAAATAAATAAATAAATAAATAAATAAATAAATAGAATTTAAAAAATTAAAAAAATAAATTTTTTAAAAAGAAAAAAAAAAAAAACAATGCAATTCATGTTCTCTCTGTCCCTCTCTGTAACAGCCTTCAGGCTCAAGCAAAACTTCTAGGTGACAGCATCCTGGTTCAAGGATAGAAGGTTGGATACACCTGCCACACCAAGTTCAACTAAAGGACTGATGCAGGAAATCAAATGTGGCTGTCCTTCTCTTGCTCTCTCAGTTAAGGCTCAACTCCTTCATGAAAGCTGTTGAAGGTTCCTTCCTTCTCTCCTTTCCTTGAGACTATGACCTAACAAATCCGGAAAATATGCATCTGAAGAGAATGTCCACGTTTGCAGCTCCTGGAGATATGACAATTAACAAGAGTCCTGCAAATGACAAGTAGCTCAAATTGAACAATGGTTCAGTATTCTGTAACTACTGTTCAATAGCTCATATCCTCACAAGATATGCTGAAATATTTCCAGCTAATTAAATATTCGTCAACAGAATTAGGAGGAATATATTGCAATATATTGCTATGATATAGCATGGTAGGAAGGAAAGTAAACTACTATGACATTCAACATGGATGAAAAACAACAGGCTGGGGCTGGAGAGATGGCCTAGCGGTTAAGAGCGCCGACTGCTCTTGCAGAGGACCTGGGTTCGATCCCCAGCACCCACATGGCGGCTGAGAACTGTCTGTACCCCCAATTCCAGGAGAACCCCAGTTCCAGGGGAATCCAACACCCTCTTCCAACCTCTTCGGCATTGTACAACACAGGTGCACAAACCTACATGCAGACAATACATTCATACAAATAAATAAAATTTTTTTTTTAAATTTTTTTTTTTATTTATTTTTATGTGTATGAATGTATTGTCTGCATGCAGGTCTGCGCACCCGTGTCGTGCGATGCCGCGGAGGTCAGAAGAGGGTCTCTTCCTGGAACTGGAGTTCTCCTGGAATTGGAGTTACAGACGGTTTTAGCCGCCATGTGGGTGCTGGGGATCGAACCCGGGTCCTCTGCAAGAGCGTCGGTGCTCTTAACCGCTAGGCTATCTCTCCAGCCCCAATAAATAAAATTTAAAAAATTTTTAAAAAGCAGTCAGTGCTTTAAAAAAAAAAAAAACTGACTGAAACAGTGAACTTCTGCTCAAAACAGTCAACTTCCTCATGGAGAATATTGAGAAAGACTGAGAAAGAGATGAAAAGCATGTTTGGCAGAATGCATGCGATCTGGTGGGGTGGGGGGATGGGGGAGTATGGCGGGTGGACGGGAACCGGGGGGGAACAACGGGTCTAGATTGTTAAAAAAAAATTAAAAATACAGCCAGACATGGTGGGCCCACGCCTTTAAATCCTAGCACTCGGGAGCAGAGGCAGTGGATCTTTGTGAATTCAAGGCCAGCCTGGTCTACAGATGAGTTCTAGGACAGCTGGGGCTACAAGGAGACCCTGTCTCCAAAAAAAAAAAAAAAAACAAATAATAATAAATTTTATGTGAAAAAAATTTTTTTTTTTTTTTTCACATAAAAAAAAAACAACAGGCTGAGCTACAAAATCTGGCACAAATGTATCACATAGATCACCTAGTACATAAAATTTCAAATGGAAAGAACTAATCAGCAAAAGACAAAGAGGTAAGGCTCTAGGAGGGAGGACTGCAGGCCCAGTGGTACATCATGTAACTGGTCAAACCAGGCTAGTGCTGAGGAACGGAGAAATTCTCTACAGAAACAGCATAGCTTTCATGAAAATTAGGAAGAGAATGAAACCATTCAAACTAAAGAAACACCCAAATAAATGCAGCGCCCATTTAAGAAAGGAAATCCTTTTGCTACAAAAGCCACTGAACAAGTGGCCAAAGGTATATGGGATCTGAAGACTTCATAGTAATAATGGACCAGGGCCGGGCGTGGTGGCACATACCTTTAATCCCCAGCACGCCAGGATGCGCAGAGGCAGGTTGGATCTCTGGATTCAAGCCCAGCCTGGTCTACAGAGAGAAGCTCTAGGCCAGCTGGGACTAAAAAGGAGATCCTTGTCCTCAAAAAAAAAAAAAAAAAAAAAAAGTAATATGGATCAATGTGAATTTTGAAGTTTAACTATGATTTGTTGGTTAAATAAGAAAGCATTCTGGGGCTGCTGAGAGAGACCAGATTTCCGGGGCTGAGTTTAATTCCCAGCACTCACACAGTGGCTAACAACTGTCTGTAATTCCATTTCCAAGGGATCCAACACCCTCTTCTAACCTCTGAGAGCACTGCATGACATGGTTGCACCTACCTATATATATGCAGGCAATACACTCATACATACATATAATAATAAAAAACAATATTTAAGGAGGATGTGAAGAGAGTGCGCTGCAGCAGTAAGAGACCAACTGGCTTTTGCCAGAGGATCTGGGTTTCGATTCCAGCTCCCACATGGTGGGCTGAAAGAACCATCTTTTGTGTCTGGTGTGGTGGCACTCGCCTTAATCCTAACACTTGAAGGCAGAGCAGGCAGATCTCTGCGAGTTTAAGGCCAGCACTTGGTCTATATAGCAAGCTCCCAGGGCAGATGGGTCTAAAGGGAGACTCGTTTCAAAAAGACAAAAAAAAAAAAAAAAAAAAAAAAAAAAAAAGCTGGAGTAATGGCTCAATGGTTAAGAGCAATCATTTGCTCCTTCAAAAGACCCAAGTTCTCAGTACCAATGTCAATGTCAGCTCACAAACACCAGTTCCAGGGGATGTAAAATCTTCTGGCTTCCACCGGGCAAAGCAACACCCCCCCCCCAACACACATGCAGGTTGATAACTCTGCTTGATGATGTGTTGGAGAAGCAGATTCTGTCTACAGAACAGAAGCTGGCACAGCTGCATTATGGAGTGCACCTGGGTAATACCTATCAAATGACAAGCACATTCACCTGTTTCCCTATCTCACCGCTCTACACTTTATTTTAACATAAAGTTACTACACAGAAATTAAAGGTCATCCCTGGCTACATATCCTAGACACAGGAGTCTTGGTCTCAAAAAACAGAACAGGAAAGGGAGATAATAAAACAATATCCACTAATGGGAGAAAAATGGATACAAAACATTTATACAGTGGGATTAAAGGCATGTGCCACCACACCCAGCTACAGACATATATTTTTTAAAGGGGGGGAATGAATAAAAGAAAAGGAAATTTTCTACACAGTTAGGGAAAATAAGCATGAACTGTTGAGCAGTGTGCCCACCTCGACAAGCTCTGTATTCAGTTATACACATGCAGAGACACTTCAGGTAAAGACACAGGAGCATTAACAATGACTACCTGTTATGAGGCCAGGCTCTAAGGAAAAAGAATCTGAGCAAATAAGAATCTAAGAGCAAGGGGATGATGTGTCCGTCTATCTTTTAGTACTTTTTGAATTGTGTGACTGTATTTCCCACTCAAACAGATCTCACTTTATTTCATTTTCATGTGAGCATCTATCTTCATGTGCTAGAGTGCAATGTGGAAGTCAGAGGACAGACTGTGGGAGTTGGCTCTCTTTCCACCATGTGGTCCTGGGGATTGAACTCAGGTTGTCAGGCCTGGCACCAGTGCCTTTACCTCCTGAACCATCTTGTAGGCCCCCATAACTAAACAAACAACAAAAAAAAATTGAGGGCTATTTTGGCCAGGTATGGTGGCACACGCCTTTAATCCTAGCACTTGGGAGGCAGAGGCAGGTGGATCTCTGTGAGTTCCAGGACAGCTGGGGGATATAGAGAGACACTGTCTCAAAAAGACAAAAAAAAAAAAGAAGAAAAAAGGATGCTTTGCTTAAGTCAGGCTTTTGTCCTCAACACTTATTTCCTGCTACTTTGGTATATTTCTGTTTCTTTTGAATATAGCTCTCTACCCAGTAGATGGCAGTGTCTAAGAGTCAAAACTTGTACCTGTGATATCATTAATACATTAAAACTGAACAAGAACAAGCCTACTGGCCACACAATCACAAAGACCTGAATTTGGATTCTCAAAACCCACCTAAGAGGCCAGGTGTGGCAGCATATGATGATAATCCAGATGCTGCAGAAGTGGAGACAGGAGTGTCATCAGTCAGTCTAGTTTGAGTCAGTGAGCCCCAGGCTCAGTGAGACCTTTTTTTTTTTTTTTTTTTTTTATTTATTTCTGTATGTGTATGAATGTACTGTCTGCATGCAAGTTTGTGCACCCGTGTCGTGCAATGCCGCGGAGGTCAGAAGAGGGTGTCGGATTCCCCTGGAACTGGAGTTCTCCTGGAATTGGAGTTACAGACGGTTCTCGGCCGCCATGTGGGTGCTGGGGATCGAACCCGGGTCCTCTGTAAGAGCGGTCAGCGCTCTTAACCGCTAGGCCATCTCTCCAGCCCCGAGACCTTATCTTAAGAAAAGGTGGAGTTGGGGCTGGAGAGATGGCCTATAGGCAAAGAGCATCAACTGCTCTTGCAGAGGACCCGGGTTTGATCCCCAGCACCCACATGGCGGCCGAGAACCGTACTCCAATTCCAGGAGAACTCCAGCTCCAGGAGAATCCAACACCTTCTTCTGTCCTCCGCGGCATTGCACGACACAGGTGCACAAACCTACATGCAAACAGTACATTCATACACATAAAAAATAAATAAGCCAGGTGTGGTGGCACATGCCTTTAATCCTAGCACTCAGGAGGGCAGAGGCAGGTGGATGTCTATGATTTCAAGGCCAGCCTGGTCTACATAGTAAGTAGCTGGATCAGGATGGCTAGGGCTACAGGGAGACCCTGTCTCAAAAAGAAGAAGAAGGAAAAAAACAAAAACAAAACCAAGGTGGAGAATGCTAAAGGAAGCCCGGACATCTACATGCACATGCACCCTGCACACTTACGCACCAACTGACACACATGCATCTGAGTGCACAAACTACACACAAAGCTTCTAAAAATGTAACATTTTCTCAGCTCCTTGTACAAGAAAGCTACATACTCCTTTGTCCCCATCCATTTCATGTGATTTTTCCTGGACAACCTCACCTCTAAAATGCTCACAAGTCTTTCTCTGAATGTAAAGAGGTCCAGAGCCTTTAAATATGAGATCTAAAGATTCTTTTACAGGGAGCTTAGCTCAAAGCTATCATAGAAAACAAGCTCTGAAATGGAAGCAGAATTGCCAAAGCTTATTCATACCGTCCTATACAGAGGCTGCACACATGTTTAAAGGCAGAGGAAGTCATTAATAAGGTGTAATTGAAACCTCCTTGAAAGCAAGCAATGAGCACTATTTTTTCTCATAACATTTTTCTATGTTTGCTATTTCCACAAACTCCTCTTTGATTACAAATTACGTCTTTCCAAGAAGACTATGTGGCAGCAAACTGCTGACAAAGTATTGACGGCAGTCCCCCTTCCACATGGCCTTATTAGCATTTCTATGGCTGTACTGCACATGCTGCATTATAAATCACATGCACTCTCTGCCACGCACAATAAACAAACAGTTAGCTAACAGCTAAGGGTATTACAAATGGACTGCACTAATCTTTGGATATATGCTCTAGTAATTAAATTCCATTATGGCTTTCCACCTTTAAACCTAAAGGTAGGCAAGACTGAAACTGAGTGCCATCCACAGGGCCCTCACATTTGCCACAAAATGTCACTTTTATTAGAGAGTTCACATCCAATTACTGAACACAGGCAGCTAACGCATCTATCACTTATATTAAAACAAGCAGAACCCAGCAGTAGGGCTGTTGGAAGCCATCACATGGTTTAAATGGATTTCTCACCTTTCAAATATCAAGGGGTGCTCTTTCCCAGAACATCTCACCAAGGGGTTTGGCCTTTTAACAAAGAGAGCTGCCCAAGTTGAAAGAACATTCAGAAGACAGAACACAGAGCAAAGCCCAGTTCAAAGCTAGAAACATCTGCCCCTCGTGTTAAAACACAAAACAGTACAGGATCTTTTAGATGAAAAATAATAAATACATGTAAAAGAAAAGTTTTTATCAAGGCCATTAACAAAGAAGTCAAGTCCCAATTCTAAAGAGCCCTGTTTTTGGCAAGTGAGCTACAATTTAGGGAGTTCTACACAGAAAATCTATTAATTTCCCTGTTCCTGAGAACAAAGAAATCTTTCTTAGAGCCCTTGCTTGAAGCCCCAAAATTAAGGCGCCATCAAGCATAAAGCCCTGCTGTCTGTGTCAGTGGCTGCTGTTCTTGCACTTACCAGGATTAGTGCAGGGTAAAGCCACAGAGCTATACAAAGGCACATCTAAGCTCTCCATCTACTAGCATCAAATAAGGACCTTAAAACAAGAATCAAGATAATTTCCCTAATCCTCTATGTCTACAAAGGCTTTTTCAATGGGGCTGGAGAGATGGCTCAGAGATTAAGAGCACTGACTGCTCTTACAGAGGACCTCGGTTGATTTCCAGCACCTACATTGCAGCTAATTAAGCCAGCTAATTAATCCCAGCACTTGGGAGGCAGAGGCTGGTGGATCTCTGTGAGTTCCTGGCCAGCCTGGTCTACAGAGTGAGTTCCAGCCCAGCTGGGGCTACAGGGAGACCTTGTTTAAAGAGAGACCCCCCCCCCCCAAAAAAAAGAAAGCAGACTGATCAAAGGTCAGAAGAGCAGGCCAGTAAGTAGCTTTCCTGCATGGTTTGTACTTTGGTTCCTTCCCTGAGCTCCTGCCTTGGCTTCCTTCTATAAAGAACTGTAAACTGAAGGTGAAATAAACCCTTTCTTCTCCCAATAGTTGTTGGTCAGTGTTTTATCACAGTAAAAGAAAGCTAACTAATACAGTAACTGTTGCCACATATACAGTGAAACAAAGCCCAAGACAATCTGACCTGATCCCACAGAAGAGGAGACAGTGGAATCCTCTGCCTGGGAGATCAGTATCTGCTAGTTACATTTCAAATTAGACTCTAGAAAAAAAAGTTCTTCGTTTCTCTATTGAAACTGCTGGCCATGCAGAGTAGTAGATGAGCTGCCTGAACACTTGGAGGCTCCTGGCTTGAGACCTAATGCACTAAGCAGGGTCTTCTACACTGCAGCACTTGTTTACTTAGAGCCTGAACCCCGCCGGGCACCCCAAGAAAACCTAAGGCTCCCAAAGGTGAGAGGAGGGGGTGGGTGGTTGGGCAAAACTATCAATTTTGTTCCTAGGTATTCTGGGGCCAAAAACCTCTTGCCCATAGTAGGCATAAAAGTAAAAGGAATTAGCCAGGCACGATGGCGCACGCCTTTAATCCTAGCACTGGGAGGCAGAGGCAGGCGGATCTTTGTGAGTTCAAGGCCAGCCTGGTCTACAGAGTGAGTTCCAGGACAGCTGGGGCTATAGGGAGACCCTGTCTCAGAGAGACAAAAAAACAAACAAACAAACAAAAAAAAAACCTGTCAAACGGAGCAACTGTACCATTTTCATTCCCAATCAGTTATTTATGAGTTTCTCTCCTGTGCTAACATCCTTGTCAGCACCTAGGGTAGTCTTTTCATAGCTATGTGTATTTTAATTTGCCTAATGACTAGATACTTCACCTGTCTGTCCACGATTCATATGTCTCTGCTCCCCTGTTGCCCATTTATAAAAACTGATCTGCACTTACTGAGTTTGTCAAACTCTAAGTGGTTTTGTTACTTGTCTGGTATGATGGTCTGAATGGAAACATCCTTCATGAGCTCCAAGTAATTGAATACTTTGTCCCTAGCTGGTGGGTTCTGTTTTGAAAGGTTTAGGAGATGTGACGGTGTTGGAGGAAGCTTGCCACCAAAGTGGCCTTTAGCCTCATCCATTTCCAGTCCATCTCTCTGCTTCCTGTGCCTGCTTGAAGATAGTAGCCCTCAGTTTTCTGTTTCAGCTACCTCAGCCTCCTCCCTGGCACAATGGTCTATTCTCCTTCTGGAACCATGAAGAATCCGAATAAACTTTTTTTTTTTTTTTTTNTCTCTGCTTCCGTGCCTGCTTGAAGATAGTAGCCCTCAGTTTTCTGTTTCAGCTACCTCAGCCTCCTCCCTGGCCAAATGGTCTATTCTCCTTCTGGAACCATGAAGAATCCGAATAAACTTTTTTTTTTTTTTTTTTTGGTGTTTTCAAGACAGGGTCTCCCTGTAGCCCCAGCTGTCCTGGAACTCGCTCTGTAGACCAGGCTGGCCTTGAACTCACAAAGATCCGCCTGCCTCTGCCTCCCAAGTGCAAGGATTAAAGGCGTGCGCTACCACGCCTGGCTCCCAATAAACTCTTCTATAAGTGACTTTCGCCATGGTGTCTTATCACAGCAACAGAAATGCAACTAATACATCTGTCTGTTTGGGCCCCCCACACACATACTTTTTCACACAAAATCTCACTCTGTAGCCCATGCTGGCATCAAAATGGTAAATCTCCTGCCTCAGTCTCCTGAGTGCTAAGAGTAAAGGTATGCACTATCAGATCACACCAGAGTGCTAAGGGATTCAATTCCCTTCTCAGTCTTTTTTTGAAACAGTCTCCCTGTAGCCCCAGCTGTCCTGGAATTCACTTTGTAAACCAGGCTGGCCTTGAACTCAGAGATCCACCTGCCTCTGCCTCCCAAGTGATGGGATTAAAGGCTATGCCACCACACCCAGCAAAAGGTAGGTTTTATTTTTTAATTTTTTAAAATTTTATTATTTCTGTATGTGTATGAATGTACTGTCTGCATGTAGGTTTGTGTACCCGTGTTGTGCAATGCGGAGGAGGTCAGAAATGGGCTTCGGATTCCCCTGGAACTGGAGTTAAAGACGGTTCTCAGCTGCCATGTGGATGCTGGGGATCGAACCCCGGTCCTCTGCAAGAGCAGTCAGTGCTCTTAACTGCTAGGCCATCTGTCCAGCCCGCAAAAGGTAGATTTTAAACACACGAGTTATCATTGGCAATTTAATATTATGTTCTATGGTATTATTCATATTGGAAAGTATCATTTCCTACTATTATTTTATATTTACATAAAACAAATAGTAACATTGATCCAATAGATATACTGTGGATTTTTGTTAGTTTGGTAGTTTGTTTTGGTTTTTTGTTGTTTTTTATTTCGTTTTTGTTTTTGCTGTTGTCTTTTTGAGACAGAGTCTCTCTGCAGCCCTTTTTTTGTTTTGTTTTTGTTTGTCTTTTTGAGACAGAGTCTCTCTCCGGGCCAGCTGGGGTTAAAGGCCTGTGCCACCACACCAGATGTTTTTTCTACTTGAAGTACACATTTCATAAATACTTAACATTTACACATATACCCTCGAACTGTTGTGTGGCATTTATAATGGTCAATGTAAATTTAAAATTTCAAACTATACGGCTGGAGAGATGACCTAGCAGTTAAGAGCGCCGACCGCTCTTACAGAGGACCCGGGTTTGAACCCCAGCGCCCGCATGGCGGCCGAGAAGCGTCTGAGACTCCAATTCAAGGAGAGCTCCAGTTCCAGGGGAGTCCGATACCCTCTTCTGACCTCCGCAGCATTGCACGACATGGGTGCACAGACTTGCATGCAGACAGTACATTCATACACATGCAGAAATGAATAAAAAAGAAAAACAAAAAATTTCAAACTATAATGGTTTAATGGGACATTACATCACATAAATGCATTTAAGAGAAATAATAATACATTTTCTCAAATATTCAAGGCCATCTACCAACCCAGTTGCCCCTCTGGTTCAATGTAAAGTTTCCCTGAAAGGTTAACCTATTCTAAGCTACAGTTTTTATGGATCCACAGTTAATAATCAGGAAAGCACTAACATAAATATGCCACAGGGATAGTAGTGAAGAAAACAACATGTTCCCACCATCAATGTTGATATTTTCCAGACTAATATGGGAGTCTATTAAAGACAACAAGATGAGGGAGGCCTCTTCTATGAACCTAAACCTGGATGGGAAAACAGTTTGGTATGTGTGCCTCTATCTGACATAGACTGAACTGATACATGGGGAAACTTAATGGAGTAAGAAGTAAAATAGGGGCTGGAGAGATAGCCTAGCGGTTAAGAGCACCAACTGCTCTTGCAGAGGACCCGGGTTTGATCCCCAGCATCCACATGGCAGCTAAGAACCGTCTGTAACTCCAATTCCAGGAGAACTCCAGTTCCAGGGGAATTCGACACCCTCTTCTGACCTCTTAGCATTGCACGACACGGGTACACAAACCTACAGGCAGACAGTACATTCATACACATAAAAAAATAAAATTATTAAAAAAAAAAAAAGTAAAATATGGTAAAGAGAGAAAATATTCTTCGCCTGGACCTGTCGTGTGTTTTATACCTAATTCCTCCCTCCTGGCTTTATGCAGGAATGATAGGAGCCAAGACAGAACTTTAGATTTAGGAATCATTGTTTGTGGTCATTGGGCTAAAAGGAAAAGCCATTTCAATAAAAACTAACACCAAGTATAGAGAGAGGATAACCCCAGAGGCAGCATAGTTTGCAGACATGCCTCAATCCTCACATAAAAACACATAAATAGCCGCGGGCATGGTGGCCCACGGCTTTAATCCCAGCACTCTGGAGGCAGAGGCAGGCGGATCCCTGTAAGTTCAAAGCCAGCCTGGTCTACAGAGTGAGTTCCAGGCCAGCTGGGGCTACAGGGAGACCCTGTCTCAAAAAAAACAGCAGCAAAAAAACACAAGAGCTAGAATAAGAAAAGTGAAACAAACATTTTTCTTTCCCCCTTTAAAAGATATTTATTACCTTTTATTTTTTTTTTGTCTTTTCGAGACAGGGTCTCCCTGTAGCCCCAGCTGTCCTGGAACTCACTCTCTGTAGACCAGGCTGGCCTTGAACTCACAAAGATCTGCCTGCCGGGGCTGGAGGGATGGCCTAGCGGTTAAGAGCGCCGACCGCTCTTACAGAGGACCTGGGTTCGATCCCCAGCACCTACATGGCGGCTGAGAACCTTCTGAAACTCCAATTCCAGGAGAACTCCAGTTCCAGGGGAATCCGACACCCTCTTCTGACCTCTGCGGCACTGCATGATGTGGGTGCACAAACCTACATGCAGACAGTACATTCATACACATACAGAAATAAAATTAAAAAAATAAAAATAAAAATAAAAGCACCATTGAACAGGTTAAACTTGTTTCTTTTGCAATTCTCAGAAATCTTGAATGATAGCAGCTTCCTTGATTGTTTCTTTTGTTTCTTTTGATGTACAGAAGCTTTTGAGTTTAATCAGGTCCCATTTGTCAATTGTTGACCTTAATTCTTGTGCAGCTGCTGTCTGATTTAGGAAGTCTTTTCCTACGCCTATGTCTTGTAGTCTGCTGCCAACTTTTTCTTCTATCACCTTCAGAGTTTGGGGTTTCACGTTGAGGTCTTTAATCCATCTGGAGTTGACTTTTGTACAGGGCGAGAGGTAGGGGTTTAATTTCATTCTTCTACAAGTGGTGATCCAGTTTTGCCAACACCACTTGCTGAAGATGCTGTCTTTTCTCCATTGTGGTTTCTTGGCCCCCTTGTCAAATATGAGATGGCTGAAATTGTATGTGCTCAGATTTGGATCTTCGGTTTTGTTCCATTGGTCAACAGGTCTGTTTTTGTGCCAGTACCAGGCTGTTTTTATGACTATAGCCCTGTAGTATAGTTTGAAATCTGGTATAGAGATCCCTCCTGTGTAGCTCTTTTCACTCAGGGTTGATTTGGCTATTCAGGGTCTTTTGTTTTTCCAAATGAATTTAAGAACTTTTGTTTCCAAGCCTGTGAAGAAACTCTTGGGGATTTTGATTGGGATTGCATTAAATCTATACAAGAGTTTTGGTAAAATGGACATTTTTACAATGTTAATTTTCCCAATCCATGAGCATGGGAGGTTTTTCCATCTTCTGAGGTCTTCTTCAATTTCTTTCTTTAAGGGTTTAAAATTTTTGTTGTAGAGGTCTTTGTGTCTTTGGTTAGGTTTGTTCCTAGGTATCTTATTGTTTTTGAGGCTATTGTGAGTGGGAAGGTCTCCTGGAATTCCTTCCTCAGTTGCTTGTTGTTGGTGTAAAGAAAAGCTACTGATTTTTTTTAGGTTAATTTTGTATCCTGCCATTTTGCTGAAGCTGTTAATCGTTTCTAGGAGTTTTCTGGTGGAGTTTTTAGCATCCCTTAAGTAAACAATCATATCATCAGCATTGACTTCCTCTTTTCCAAGTAGTACTCCTTTAATCTCCTTTTCTTGCCTTATTGCTCTAGCAAGTGTTTCAAGCACTATATTGAAGAGGAGTGGTGATGGGGGGGATGATGTCTTTATGAAACATTTCCTGTGAAAACTGTACAACTGGGTAACAAACAGTGGCTAACTGTCACATAAAATTATTCTAGTCTGAAATACAAAAATGAAACAGAATCTTACAATTTTGCAAATTCCAAGGAATCAACAGACAGAGGCTAAAAACATTAAAACTAAAATAAAATCAGACATTCTATGGCTAGTACACCATCCACGAGTCCTGCCCAGATGCATCACACCTAGGTAAAATATCTAGATCCACTGGCACAAAGGAAAAGCAGAGGACCAGAGAGGCACAGCTTTAACTATGCTGTTTAACAATAAAATCCAGATAACAGAACACTCTAGGTCAAATGACATTCATTGACAACTAAAATCTAAGAAACTGAAAGGGTGGAGGGGAAGACTATACAGAATACATCACAGATTTAAAGACGCATCACAGACCAGGATACTAGCCCATCCACACTCGGGTAACAACACAAATATGAAATATTTACAAATAACTGCTGTGAGTCCAGGTGGCTGTTAATTCTACGGGAAAAGGGGCTGCCACTGGAGGGAGCTCAGGGGCCTGGCAAAGCACCACTGGGCCGGGGAGATAGCTGTATGTCTATCTGCTTTGTGTGACTGTTTACACCTCTGTGAACACAAAGCAAGTTTTAAAATAACAAAAAGAGGGCTGGAGAGATGGATCAGCTAAGAGCACCGACTGGTCTTACAGAGGACACGGGTTTGATCCCCAGCACCCACATGGCGGCTAAGAACTGTCTTTAACTCCAGTCCCAGGGGAATCCGATGCCCTCTTCTGACCTCCGCAGCACTGCATGACATGGGTGCACCAACCTACATGCAGACAGTACACTCATACACATAAAAAATACATTTTAGGGGCTGGAGAGGGCCTAGTGGTTAAGAGCGCCGACTGCTCTTACAGAGGACCCGGGTTCGATCCCCAGCACCCACATGGCGGCCGAGAACCGTCTGAGACTCCAATTCCAGGAGAACTCCAGCTCCAGGGGAATCCGAGACCCTCTTCTGACCTCCGCGGCATTGCACGACATGGGTGCACAGACCTGCATGCAGACAGTACATTCATACACATACAGAAATAAATGAAATAAAAAAATTAAAAAAAAATACATTTTAAAAATTTTTTTAAAAAAGAAAGGAAATTCAAAGCAACTATGATAATATACTTCACCTATACCCTACTACAGAAAGGCATCAGGTAGCATTCTGCTAACCAGAGAATGAATGCAAAGGGGGTGTGCACCTCAAGGAACAATCCCACCAGGACAAAAGACGAGCTTCTTGTCCCAGACAGATTTCAGCTGGAGACCAGATGCCACAGAAGCACTGTGTGCAGCAGATAAAACATGCCAGTGCTCACACATTTAAACATTCCATAATTATGTGGTTTCTGGTTAAAGAAAAAATAGCACCCAAGCCAAAAGAACTAAATTAGAAAATGTGTGTAAGAAATAGAGACAAGATGAGAAAGCAGCTGCAAGTGTCACAGAATTCCATAGGCAGCATGAGGAGCTATCTAGCACACCACAGATGACCTTTCCCCAGCATGCACTCATCCTTGCATGAAGAATGTAGCCTGTGTCACTGTTTATATATATATATATATATAATATATATATATAGTATTATATATATATGTATATATATGTATATATACATATATATACGTATATATATTTTTTAATATATTCTACAAATAAAATGGTTACAAGAAAGACCTTCTTTGACCATCCTGGAAGCCATTAACTATTCATACCCAATTACATTGGTTCTCTTACCTAGAGTGAGTGGTAAATGACCAGCAGCACAGGCTTGCTGACTAAAAGCAAGAATGAAGGGGGGCTGGAGAGATGGTTCGGTGGTTAAGAGCACTAACTAGTCTTGCAAAGGACCCGGGGTTCAATTCCCAGCACTAACACGGCAGCTAAGAACTGTCTTTAGGGCGTGGTGGTGCACGCCTTTCATCCTAGCACTCAGGAGGCAGAGGCATGCAGATCTCTGTGAGTTCAAGGCCCTGTCTGGGGGGGGACGGGACGACTTCTTCAAAATAAATAAATAAATACCCCTTCTTCAAGTATGCCTACTTCTAAATACTACAAAATGTAAAGATTTTAAGATTTTAAGATTTTTCATTTAGCCCAGTGTAGTGGCACAAGCCCACTCAGGAAACAGAGGCAGATATATTTCTGCAAAATGGATGCCAGCCAGCCAGTTCCACAGAGTGAGTTCCAAGCCAGCTGGAACTATTGAGACACCCTGTCTCAAAAAATAAATAAGTAAATAAATAAAATAATCTCAAGAGTCATTGGGGGGGGGGGGAGTCACTGGGAATGAGTTGGGTTTTTTGTTGTTGTTGTTGTTTTGTTTTTGTCTTTTTGAGATAGGGTCTCTCCCTGTAATCCCAGCTGTCCTGGAACTCTAGTGAGATAGGGCTGGCCTTGAACTCACAGATATCAGACTGCCTCTGCCTACAGAGTGCTGGGATTAAAGGCATGCACCCCCAGACCTGGTTTGGGAATGAGTTCTGGTAAGGACCTTCTATCTGGCTGCTCTGTCTACAAAGCAATTAAAGGGAAGAGGTTGGACATAGAGATATGGGCAGAGACCTAAGAATTCACCAGCTCAAAATAATAAAGGAAAGAAAAAGTACCAATTCTCCACTAACTCTGCAAACTCAATCCTTACAGAGACATGTGGCAAAGCAAAGAAGGAAAGCAAGCTAGGAGTAATTCCTTCCAGGGCTAATCCTCAACAGTGTAATTATCTCAGGGGCCAGCAGGCTGGGGTCCCCAGTTCTCCTTTGGCCTCTATCTGTTTTGTAGTTTTTTCTGGTACACACCTACGCAGTCATGCATGGGTATGCAGTTGCTATGGCCGAGTGAATCATTCCCACAGAGAAGACAAAACTGTAAACATTTACTATCTGGCCCCCTAGGAGAAAAAAACCTGCCATCCCTGGGTATAAAAAGCATCTGTCCAAGCAACATGGTAAATGCCAGACTGGGGAGGTTGAGTTGGGATTTCAAGTTCAATCCTGGAGAGGAAAAAGGGAAGGAGAAACAGGAGGGAGAGGGGTACACAGAGGAGGAGGAGTAAAGAAAAGAGCCTCCATCACTAGGTAATGTGAGTAATAAGCTAGCAGGAATGAGCCTCTAGCCCACAAGCACGGTGGATATATATAGCCTCATTTCAAAAGACAGACTTGCCAAGAAAAAGCTGACCCAAGTACAAAAAAATCTCCAGTCTGTCAGATGCAAATCAGAATATGACAAAGCATTAGCATTGACATTTATTTCCCTCAGAGGGAAGCCCAGAAGGGCGGGGAGACGTACCTCAGTGGTACAGCACTTGCCTAGGCCATGATAGATCCAAGGTTCAATCCCCAGCACCTCATGGGAGAAACCTAGTCTGAATGAGAAAATAAATTTCTTAGTGAATTAACTTTATGCTTGATGACATGGTGTGACACACCTTGGAAATGCAGCTGGTAGCACTCAAGTATACCCCAGGACCTGAAAGAAATTTCAACTTCAGTAATCCTAAAGATCACAAGCATTACTGAACATGGCAGATGCCCAAGGCACTATGCTAATAAAAGAAACAGTCAGCTGGGCTTTACCTCCCACTGCTTCTTATCAGTGGTTAAAACAGCAAATGCTGCCAGGGTTTGGTGGTGCAGGCCTTTAATCCCAGCTCTAGGAAGCAGAGGATCTCTGTGAATTCAAGGCCAGCCTGGTCTACATAGTGAGTTCCAGGACAGCTGGAGCTACAGGGAGACTGTTTCAAAAAGACCAAAAAAAAAAAAAAAAAGTGTGTGCTCTAAGTTACTGGAATAAATGCATTCTTCACTGCCTCACTGGGGTGATAAAATGTGCAAGGAGCCAGCATCCTGCAGCACCACCTCCATTCCAACACCTGTGCCCTTCCTTTATTCCAACCAAAATGCATTCAAATTCTAAAGTCAATCTGGCAGTGGAAATAAACAAGTCACAATACACTGCACATAGAGCAGCACAACAAGAGAGGAGGCCAGGTGCAAGGGCAACACCTAAGAGAAAGCAACAGATTTCTGTGGGAGACAGGGCTGAGAACAAGCATTCCCAACCCTCCAGTGCAGGCGGCTTCAGGAAGCTGTTGGGTGTGGGCCTGGCACTGAAAGGAATAGCACTGCCTGGTATAACAGGTCCTTCACACTGAGGTCAGCTTTTTTTTTTTTTTTGTCTTTTTGAAACAGGGTCTCCCCATAGCCCCAGCTGTCCTGGAACTCACTCTGTAGACCAGGCAGGCCTTGAACTCACAAAGATCTGCCTGCCTCTGCCTCCCAAGTGCTAGGATTAAAGGCATGCGCCACCACACCAGCTGAGGTCAGCTTCTTTAGGGAGACTTCAGCTCCACCACAGGCCACAGTCTTCCTGCAGTGTCACCAGGCAGGATGCCATGCACCTAAACTGCTGCCAATGCTCTGTTACTAGAAATTGGCCACACAGACTTCACCTCTTTCTGTGTCCACCTTTCCCTCATTAGTCTGCTTTCCCTCTCAACCAGCTCCCTTCTACAGTACAGAGGTTTCAGGATCTGAACTGGTTGTCTAGAGAAAGTAGACAGTGTTCCTGCAACTGGGGTTGCCCTCAACTCTGGTGCCACTGGAGATGTCTCCTAACCCAGCCTTGCCCTGAGGGACTGAGTCAAGGGGGGTGGGGGGGGTCATCTTCACTAAATATACACTGTTTTCCAACCTAGTTATTTCCAACTATGGTGCACCACCAGTTTTGAAACACTGAAGCAGGGTTTTGTTTCTTTTTTTGGGGGGAGGTGTCTTTTTTGAGAGAGGGTTTCCCTTTAGTCCCAGTTGGCCTGGAACTCACTATATAGACCAAGCTGGCCTTGAACTCACAGAGATCTACCCGCCTCTTCCTCCCAAGTGCTAGGATTAAAGGCGTGAACCACCAAAGTAGTTTTATTTACAGAGAAGAATTCCAACTTAATCCATCAGATGTAATTGCCATAGTGCAGCAGACAAGTCCGATTATGGCTCCAGGGCATGCCCTCTGGCCCAGCTTTTCCTGACCTGGTGACAGAAGCCAAGCATCACCAGTGCAGGTTCTTCTCTGCAGCCTTAGCCTTCCATCAAACAGCACCAGATACTTTTTATCCTTCCCTAAGGCTCCTGCAATGGAGAGCTTATTGGCTGAATGACTGCTTGGTCAGTTTGACTGACTGACTGACTGACTTGACTTGACTTGACCTGACTGACTGACTGACTGACTGACTGATAGACTGACTGACATGTGGTTCTGTGCTTAGAGTCTTAAGCACTCCACAAGCACTCCACTGCTAAGCTACAATCCCCAATCCTTTTTTCAGTAACGTAAACAAACAAACAAATAAAAAACCACAAAGTCACTTAGGCAAAAGTAAACCACCAATCTACTCAAGAGCACTGTAAAATGGGCAGGAATTAAGGGATTCACCAGCCTATGGCTGATTTCAATACAAAGCACCTCACAAATCTTCCTATGCCATGTACAGTACAAGTCACCATCAGAGGCAAATCCCAGGAAATAAAACACCGTGAGAGGGGCTCTTCTTAATTTAGCCCATGTAGGAACAGTACTGATTTCTGTTTTCAGCAGGATTGTTATATTCAGGCTTACAGCTCACTGACATTAAGAATTTGACCACATGCCCAGGTGTGGTGGCATATGCCTTTAATCCTAGCACTTGAGAGGCACAGGCAGGGGGATCTCTGTGAGTTCAAGGCCAGCCTGTTCTACAGAGTGAGTTCCAGGACAGCTGGGGCTACAGGGAGATCTTGTCTAAAAAAAAAAAAAAAAAAAAAAATTGACCACAGTACTTTTTGACATACGATCCTTACGTAGCCTGGGATTCTCTGTTGCTCTCCATCTATTTTTAGAGAGTCCCTGTCTTCATACATGTGTCTTCCCTACTTAGCCTGCTGTAACTGCAACAGCCTTTATCATCTCTATTGATTAGGCACATCTACCTGCCATCAGCTGCCACCTATTTGTCTTATAAGTATCTTTGTGCACACACCCCCATCTTGTTAATAAATAGCATCACAGAAGTAGCTGCACTACCCTCTGGATCTGTGGCTATTTGAACATACTGAGATAACACTACTGATAAAAGGAACACCAGGGGGAAACCACAGGCATCAGTAACTATGTACCAGATCATTATAAGCCAATTAAAAACAGGAAGGTCAGCCGGGTGTGGTGGCACCAGCCTGGTCTACAAAGTCACTTCCAGGCCAGCTGGGGCTACACAGGGAGACCCTGTCTCAACCCTCCACACACACACAAAAAAGGAAGGCCAAAAAGTCCCTCAAATCTCAGGAGAAAGCAGGCAAGTATTAAATTTATCAATAATTAAGAGTTGTTCTGCATCTCTAAGAGAAAAAGAAATAACTAGGTTGGAAAACCAGCTTACATGCTGATTCAAGCTGCTGCCACACTAACAGCACACTCTGCACTCCCTTAACACTACCCCAAAACCCACAACTGTCATTCCACTTCTACTTTGTTGTGGATAATTAGTCCTACCCTCCATGGACTATGGGAGAAGACGAAGCTATTTCTGATCTAGCCTGCCTTGAGAGACTATACGCATAAGCATCTTCCTAGGCTCCTTAGGATCCAGGTACCTTAATCCCAGGTGCCCACAAGGTCAGCACACAGACATCATCTATGATGGAACACTAAGAACATTCTACAGTTGCCCTTTTTGGTAAGTTTGCCTTTCCGTCCAGCTAAAATAAATGTATTCAGCTTGGAGGGCAACCTCCTGTCTCCAAAGGCCATAAAATCAGCATCTCAGGCAAGCAAAAGCAAAACACAAAATAGCCTCATGCCAGTTAGCTGGAAAATCTGTACACATAGTAGGCAATTTATATTTTGAGTTGTTTTTTTTTTTTTTTTTGTTTTTTAAATAGGAAACGTTCAGGAATTTGCGTGTCATCCTTGCGCAGGGGCCATGCTAATCTTCTCTGTATCGTTCCAATTTTAGTATATGTGCTGCCGAAGCTAGCACTATATTTTGAGTTATACAAGCCAACATAAACAGCAACAATTCAGAACATTAATAAATGTTTGCTAACATCTTTGCTAACATCATAGGCAAGAAATATTCTCTTGGCTCTACATAGCACTTTCTTGCTAACTGAAAGGCACAGCAGAGAAATAGCTGGCCTGGAACTCAGTATGTAGACCAGTTGCCATCAAACTCAAGAGAAATCGCTGCCTACTGCTGGGATTTAAGGTATGTACCATTGAGCGGCTCTCCTTCCTTTTTTTTTTTTTTTTTTTTTTTCATTTTTTGGTCTTTCGAGACAGGGTCTCCCAGTAACCCAGCTGTCCTGGAACTCACTCTGTAGAACGGCTGGCCTGCAAACTCACAAAGATTGCCTGCCTCTGCTCCCAAGTGCTAGGATGTTAAAGGCGTGCGCCACCATGCCTGGCTTAAATTTCTTTATGTGTATGAATGTACTGTCTGCATGCAGGTTTGTGCACCCTTGCTGTGCAATGCCGCAGAGGTCAGAAGAGGGTGTCGGATACCCCTGGAACTGGAGTTCTCCTGGAATTGGAGTTTCAGACGGTTCTCGGCCGCCATGTGGGTGCTGGGGATCGAACCCGGGTCCTCTGTAAGAGCAGTCAGCGCTCTTAACCACTAAGCCATCTCTCCAGCCCCAACGGCTCTCCTTTCCTAACCCTCCTCCAACTGAGGACCTGACCCGGGGCCTTGTGCTCACTGTGCAAGTGCTCTACTGCTGAGCTAAGACCCCAATTTCTAGCTATTTCCTTTATAGTAGCCAATTTTATCTACAGTTGGCCAAGTCTTTTCCTGACTGTTTAATACTATGCTTTATTGTTGCTAATTCCATGTAGCCACATTACCATGTACAAAAACTTCACTTGTTAACTTAAAAAAAAAATTCAATGTGCTTTTATTCTGTCCTATATGTGAAGCAAACTATCAACTCAACCTCTTTAGAGGCAGGATTGTTTTAGGTTCTTTTTATATTTAGACTTTTAATAACCTACCCAAGAGGACAGAGTATGAAAGAGCCAAGTTACCGAGCGTGAGACACGGGCGTTGAACTCGGGGGGTGGGGCACTTTGATTTTAAACTGAATCTCAGATTCATCGACAAATTCCTATTTGGATTATCAGTATACAACTTCATGAGCAAAGTTCAAAGCTACAAGAATTGACTGTGAGGAATCTTGCATACAACTATGAAATACTGCTCTAATTACCCATCCCTGGTTAGTAAATAGGACGAACCAGCAGGCCACATGCATGTTCTCACTAGAGAAAGGAAAAGTCACTTCACAGCAAGTGAAGCTTATACCAACAGTGAGAAGGATAACGATAAAGAAAAGCAGAACTGAGTCATTAAAAGAATGGTCTGCACACATCACAGGTGCCCAATGGCCCAATAACTTGATCAAGGCACAAGTTATATCACAAGCAACTATTTTACTGAAGAAAACCAACAACACCCATCCTGTTGAATTACTGTTAGTACTTAGGATTTTGAGGTTTGGTTTGAAAGTAATTCATAAACTGTCTTTCGCAACTGCATTAGGGATAAGGGGCAGCAGCCATCCCAGCTGCCATGCTGGGAAGGAGGTGATTAGTATATGCAAGCTACAACAGCCGTTTTTTTGGCAGTACAGGGACTTGGCCCTAAGAGCTCAAACATTTTAGGCAAGTGCTATATCCCAGTCTATAATATACCAATTCCTGTACTTAGGTATGTCTCGCAAAGGACAGGATCAGATGTGCTTTTACTTCAATCAGATGGCTGGCCAAACTACATTCCCTGAAAGTTAGCTGCTGGAGAGAATCTCCTGGGAAGCTGTTAGAAGGTATATAAATCTTCAGGACTGACTTCAGGACTACTGAATCCATCCATCTGTCTCACAAGTGAACAAACAGGCTTGGGGGCTGGAGAGGTGGCTCAGTGGTTAAGAGCACTGGCTACTCTTAAAGAGGACCCAGGCTCAGTTTCCAGCGCCCACATGGTGGCCAATAACCACCTGTAACCACAGTTCCAATAGATCTAACACACTCTTCTGCCTCCTTGCACTGCATGACATGGGTGCACTTATATACAAGCAGGCAATACTCATACACAAAAATTAAACATTAAAAATTTAATGAAAATAAAATATGAACAAAAAAGAAACTGAGGCTCAGAGATTAAGTCACCTGACCATACTATTACCAACAGGACTGAACCTGACACTATAATTTTTGGGGGGGACGACACTATAATTTTAAGAGTAAAATGTGCAGTTGTTTAACCTCCTCCACAACAGGGCAGCCTCTGCATTGCTCATTCAGTTTCTCTACAAGTTTGAAATTATTTGAAATAAAAACTACAAACAAAATAAATAAGCCAACAAAATTGCTGGCAAGCAGATTCAGCTGAAAGGAAGAAGCAGAGCAGGAGAGAGAGAGGCATGGGATGCCAACAAGGTCTGAAGCCAGGCCTCTGAAAGCAGAGGGCCCAGGAGAGAGCAAGCCAAGACCAAGAAAGGCAGGCAGGAACCGGGTTACAGAAATCAGGCTCTTTCTGGATTTTCATGAAATGCCAGACAGATCATTGTGGTGGTTTGAATGAGAGTGCCCCCCCCCCAATAGGCTTTAAGTATTCAGATGTTTTGTCTCCAGTTGGTGGCACTGTTCTTGGAGGTCTTAGAAGGTGTTGCCATGCTGGAGGAAGTACGTTATTGGGGGCAGGCTTAGTGAGTTTAACAAGCCTTGCGGTCTCCAGTCCCTCTCTCTCTGCTTCCTGTGCTCATTGCGAGATGTGACCCTTGGTTTGCTGCTCCAGCCCAGGCCACCATGCATCCTGCCACAATGGACTCTAATTCCCTGGAACCGTCAATCGTAAGCTCAAATAAACTCTTCCTTTTATAAGTTCCCTTGGTCATGGTGGTTTATCACAGCAACAGAAAAGTGACTAATACAATCATCCTTTACAAACTATTTTTTTTTTTATGTGTATGAGTGTACTGACTGCATGCAGATCTGTGCACCCGTGTCCTGCAATGCCGCAGAGGTCAGAAGAGGGCGTTGGATTCCCCTGGAACTGGAGTTAAAGACGGTTCTCAGATGCCATGTGGGTGCTGGGGCTCGAACCCGGGTCCTCTGCAAGAGTAGTTGGTGCTCTTAACCACTAAGCCATCTCTCCAGCCCCTTAAAAAGCTATTTATAGCCGGGCGTGGTGGCGCACGCCTTTAATCCTAGCACTTGGGAGGCAGACACAGGCGGATCTTTGTGAGTTCAAGGCCAGCCTGGTCTAAAGAGCTAATTCCAGGACAGCTGGGGCTACAGGGAGACCCTGTCTCGAAAAGACAAAAAAAAAAAAAAAAGCTATTTATAACATAGTTATGGAGAAAGTCACCTGAGGTCCAAAGAACTGATCATATACAACACTTCACTGGAGCACAGAACCCTTATTGCTAAGCTGAAAAACAGCTCTATAACAGCTTCCAGAAATTCTAAAAAATTCAAAATGGAAGTTTGTTTAATAATTCAACATCTCACACCGGGCGTGGTGGCGCACACCTTTAATCCTAGCACTGGGGCTACAGGGAGACCCTGTCTCGAAAAGACAAAACAAGAACAACAACAACAACACCCAGCAAATCATTTTTTTTTTTTTTGAGACAGGGTCTCCCAGCTGGAACTCACTATGTAGACCAGGCTGGCCTTGAACTCACAAGAGATCCACCTGCCTCTGCCTCTGCCTCTGCCTCTGGAATGCTGGGATTAAAGGCATGTGCCACCAGGCCCGGCCCTTTCTCAATTTATTTCAAATAGGTAACTAAAATAAGAGGATAAAGTAGATTGATCTCTTGGAGCTGGAGAGATGGCACCAACTGCTCTTACAGAGGACCGGGGTTTGATTCCCAGCACCCACATGGCAGCTAAGAACTGTCTTTAAGCCAGGTGTGGTGGCGCATGCCTTTAATCCTAGCACTCAGGAGGCAGAGGCAGGCAGATCTCTGTGAGTTCAAGCCCAGCCTATTCTACAGAGTGAGTTCTAGGCCAGCTGGGGCTATAGGGAGACCCTGTCTCAAAGACACACACACACACACACACACACACACACACACAGAGAGAGAGACTGATCTCTATTACTGGCAATAGGAAGTAAATTTAAGAAATACTACATTGTTTTCTTTTTGTTTTTGGAGACAGGGTCTCCCTTTAGTCAAGTTGGCCTGGAGCTCGATATGTAGACCAGGCTGACCTTGAACTCACAGAGATCCCCTTGACTCTGGCTCCCGAGGATTTTTTTTTTTTTTTTGGTCTTTTCGAGACAGGGTCTCCCTGTAGCCCCAGCTGTCCTGGAACTCACTCTGTAGACCAGGCTGGCCTTGAACTCACAAAGATCCGCCTGCCTCTGTCTCCCAAGTGCTAGGATTAAAGGCGTGTGCCACCACACCTGGCTTAAAGACAGTTCTTAGCTGCCATGTGGGTACTGGGAATCAAACCCTGATCCTCTGTAAGAGGACAAATCTCTTGCCAGGTGTGGTGGCACATGCCTTTAATCCCGACATTCTGGAGGCAGAGGGAGGCAAAGGCAGGCAGATCTCTGTGAGTTCAAGGCCTTGCCTGGCCTACAGATGAGTTCTAGGACAGCTGGGTCATAGGGAGACCTTGTCTGAAAAACACCAAAAATAAATAAATAAATAAATAAATAAATAAATAAATAAATAAATAAATAAATAAAATACAAATTTCTCTTTTTAGATGTCAGGGAGTTGAGAATATACCTGAATTGAGTGCTTGCCAGGCATAGTGGTACATGCCCTCAATTCCTACATGCTTAGATTGAAAACAGATGATTAAAAGTTAAAAGTCATTCTTAGCTACAGAGTATATCCGTGGCCAATCTGGGCTACATGAGACCCTGCCCAGTAAAAAAAACAAAAACAAAAAACCCCCGGGCTGGAGAGATGGCCTAGTGGTTAAGAGCGCCGACCTCTCTTACAGAGGACCCAGGTTCAATCCCCAGCACCCACATGGCGGCTGAGAACCGTCTGTAACTCCAATTCCAGGAGAACCCGACACCCTCTTCTGACCTCCGCGGCATTGCACAACACGGGCGCACAAACCTACATGCAGATAGTACATTCATACACATACAGAAATAAATAAAAATAAAATCTTTAAAAAAAATAAAATAAATAAAAATTATAAAAAAAACAAACCCTAAGAGTCCTACTTATAGGCGAGTGTGGTGGTGCACACCTTTAATCCCAGCACTCGGGAATCAGAGGCAAGTGGATCTCTGTGACTTAAGGCCAGCCAGGTCTATAAAGTGAGTTCCAGGCCAGCTGGGGACACTGGGAGACCCTATCTCAAAAAGACCATTTTAAAAAAAATGATAGGTTTCCTCATTTTCTCAGATGTTATTTTGGCATACATGAGATGAACTGGGGAAGCACAGGAAATAATGATAAAGCAGTCAAGTCTCAGAAGCTCCTTCATGGCTAACTAAACAGACTAGACGGGTTGTTCATTCTTTCTAGACAAGGTCTTGCTATGGAGCCCAGGCCAGCCTGGGATCTGTCTATTCCTCCTGCCTGAGCCTCCAGGGTTCTTGGATTATAAGCATGAACTACCACACGTGGTTTCTCAGAGCTTATGTTTAATGTACGTTCATTAAATGCCAAGTACAGCCATGTACCAAATCAGAGTTTGGTCAACACTTTACTGCACAATGCATGTAACAGATTCTCATCATCTAGTATTTCCACTGTGTTACAACTGCCTATGGCATTCAGTACCTAACACACTGAACAGGTGTGAAGCCTAGGGGCAATGAACAAACAGTCCGCATATATACTACACTGTGCCTCACAGGTTAGTGTAAGCACAGTCCACAATGTTTGCACAGTGTCATCTAACAACAACACATTTTTTCAGAACATCTTCCAATGTTTAAGCAATGTACTGTGCTAAGGAATTTTAACTTTTCATTTAACTTTTGGAACTCTTTTATAAAGGAGAAAACTAAGGGCTAGAAGCATAATTAATATGTTATACAGGAACAAGGTTTAAAAGTCCCCCAAAGGAAAATGCACCAAAACTGAAGCAAATAGTTTATAGATATATGTAATTTTATTTATTTTATTCTTTGGTGTTTTTTTTTTTTTTTTTTTTTTTTTTTTTTTTTTTTTTTTTTTTTTTTTTTTTTTTTTTTTTTTTTTTTTTTTTTTTTTTTTTTTTTTTTTTTTTTTTTTTTTTNCTCTCCAGCCCCTCTTTGGTGTTTTTGAGACAGAGTCTCCCTGTGGCCCCAGCTGGCCTCAAACTTACAGAGATTTGCCTGCCTCTGCCTTCTGAGTGCTGGGATTAAAGGCGTGCACCACCACGCCTGGCATAGATATATGTGATTTTTATTTTTTAAATTTGGGGTATTTTTTGCCTGTGGATGTGTGAGTTTGCACGTAAGCACTGGTACCACAAGGAGAGTGTGTGGCTGTCAGAGGACAAATTGCAAGAATTGGTTCTCTCTTTCCAGCTTGTGGGAACCAGAGTTTGAGCTCAAGTTGTCATACTTGGCAGCAAGCACTCCCTAGCTCCTCAAACCACGACTATAGTACTGTCTTCATTATGTCTACTAGATACTCACCAGAAGCCTTAAACACACAAAAGTACATGGCTGAAATGTTTAAAACTTACACTATGGTAGCACTCAGGAGGACCAAGAGAATTTGTGTTTATGTACATGTACATACATGTACACATACCCACAAACACACATATAAAATGCCAATACTAATTCTATTTATTTGCTTTACAAAGTTAATCCTAAATAATTAAATGTGCTAACTCAGCTTTGGTCTCCTAGCAATGTGGACAGGTACAGCCCACATGCAACCTGGCAGAGCTACATCCGAGACCATGGAAATTAAGGTAGATTTAAGTCTCCTGAAAAGGGTAGCACCACTGCTGCTTTGGACCTAGCCTCTACCATGCTGCCATATGCTTTGATTTAAATTGGCAGGGTGGCCGGGCGTGGTGGCACACGCCTTTAATCCTAGCACTTGGGAGGCAGAGGCAGGCGGATCTTTGTGAGTTCAAGGCCAGCCTGGTCTATACAGTGAGTTCCAGGACAGCTGGGGCTACAGGGAGACCCTGTCTCGAAAAGACAAAAAAAAAAAGGCAGGGTGTATGGTAGAGTAGAACTGTCTCTGATCACTTTGAGGAGAACCAGCCAATACAGTTAGTTTTGATGGTCCTCTGTTTTTCTTTATTCTCCATTCCTCCCTACCATCACCACTGATCATGGTTATTTTTGCTAGAAAACAACTAAGCTGATTCTTAGTAAGTAGTAAAAATGTTCTCTCTTCAGCACAGATACTGAAAACAACAGGTAAGGTAAACTTTTACGAAGTTGAATCTTCTGATTTTATGCCACCATTGGCAATGAACCACAGATCACATACCTGTGTACAAAAATAGTCTATTAGGGAAGACACCTGGTATATCATGGCAAGGAACGTTAATGATATTGTCTATAACCCTGTAATCAATTTTTTCTCCCAGCAGCTCTCTCATTACACTGCATGCTTGCAGAATTTATGACAGTACCACACATGGAGATGGGGGCCATTCTGCCAACTGGATCCAATTCAGATTCAGCACAAATGACTTTGGCAGCACAAAGCATCATTAAAGAACAATCCAATACACTTAGTTCTATGCACATCAACTGACTCAAGGAAGATTTATCCTCCTGCTACTGAATCTTCTCTATGATGATAACAGCATCTAAGCACTCCACCAATCATGAATTTATTTGAATCCTCAGTGGACATGAACATTGTTAGTGCTTTAAAAAAAACAGTAATATGGTCATTATTAAACTATACAGAACGTTTACTAAAAATCAGTGTTGTGGGTGAAAATTAAAATCCATTCAGCAAACTTGGATCAGCGAGTACCACAGTAAATAATGTAATGTTACATCACACTGATTAGAGTAAATCGAGAAAATATGAGCCTGAAAGACAAGCTGTGGCTCTCAGATACATACAGGAACAATAAGGTAAGACAAGCTGCAGTTTTCAGACATATACAAGAATAGTAAGGTAAGACTTACATGCGCAATCACCCCTGGCACTAATTTATTTCTTTTTTTAAAACTTTTTTTTTAATTTAATTTTTTATTTTTTATTTTTTTATTCTTTTGGACTTTTCGAGACAGGGTCTCCCTGTAGACCAGGCTGGCCTTGAACTCACAAAGATTGTGGTTATCGTGGTGGCGCACACCTTTAATCCTAGCACTTGGGAGGCAGAGGCAGGCGGATCTTTGTGAGTTCAAGGCCAGCCTGGTCTACAGAGTGAGTTCCAGGACAGCTGGGGCTACAGGGAGACCCTGTCTCGAAAAGACTGAATAAA
>VZQC01010991.1:906520-937501 GCA_009823505.1 Rhizomys pruinosus | reverse complement strand
AAAAAAAAAAAAAAAAAAAAAAAAAAAAAAAGATAGCTCCAGCTGTCCTGGATCTCACTATGTAGACCAGGCTGGCCTTGAACTCGGAGATCCATCCAGCTGCCTCTGCCTCCTGTGTGCTGGTATTAAATGTGTCACCACCACGCCCAGCAAGAATTCTGTTCTTAGGCCATGATACTAATACCAGACACTGCAACTGAACAATTTCTCATGTATTAACAATTCATCTGGTACTATCGACATGTATATGTGAAAGAAGTGGCTATATTATTGTGTTATTTTCTAATTCAGTACAAATTTAAGCCTACCAGTCAAATCAGTCTGTTAAGTTGCCATACAGAAAGAGAAAAGAAGACAAGCATGCACAGAGATTCCATAAAAGGGGAAGCTACTGAACAAAGAAGAGCCCTTATGAATAGATTACCAAAGCTGTGTGGGCCCTGGGTTCTTGGGGTGAAGCACCACAGCCACTGCACCCAGTTGCACCTCATGCAACCAATGTCCTCACCAAGTAACAGAGGGATTATCAGGGTACAAGATAGAGCTACCCCAAGCCGACCCCACTGAAAAGCTTCCTTCTCCATTTGAATTACATTAAAGCCTCACAGTCTTTGAACAGCCTTCTACAAAGCATCTCTCCTCAAGAGAGCAGTTGCCAAAACAGCTTAGATTTGTGAGCCTGGAGTCCCAGTGAGCCTGGGGAAATGCACACTCCATACCCAGACTCAAACTTACCCCCTTTTCCCCCATTTCAGTTGTCAACATCCATACTGGCTGCTGATTGCCAGCTCCTGCTCCTTGCAGCAGCCCAGCATGCTCTCTGCTGGTGCCAAAATACTCTTCCACCAAACCCCACTAACCTCTGGAACTGTCCTAGAGGGGTAAGGCAAGTCCCGTATTTTGCTGCCTCTGTGCATGTACTTGTTACTCTTTTAAAAACACATTATCATACAGCACATTTTTAAAGGGGCTCTGGGAAGGGAAGTAATATACCTATTTTATACCCTATGGGATATAAAATACTGATAGCTTTTAAAAACGGGATTCTCCTTACCCCTACAGGCCCTCTCCCGGCTTCAGAAAGATGTTGTGGTGGCTGTGATGCCACCGGCAGAGAGCATGCTGGGGGTTCACACAAAGCAGGAGTTGGAGATCTGCAACAGGCCTGGGAGTTGTGGACCTAAAAAAGAAAACAGTTTTAAGTTAAGGTGCCCAATACCCCCTCCCATCCTGGTTATTGGGGGCACTCAGCACACAAGTAGGTATTGGCAAGGATCCTTTAAGAACAGATAGCTGCAGACATCTCAGAGAATTTGTTCTACCAATGAACTTAACCTTTCCAAATTAGTCAAAGCTGCTTCCATAATTCAATATGAGCAATTTTAATCGGAGTGCATCTTAAAGAGTATGGTGTGTGCCCCTCAAAATAACCAAGTTAAGATGTAACAGTGCCAAAGCACAGTGCCAGTGGCAGGCTTTGCTTGTAATAAAAGCAAACAATTTCTTTTTTTTTTTTTTTTTTTAAAAAGCAAACAATTTCAACAATATCAGATAAACAACAGTAAAATGAACTGTGAGTTGGACAAACTGAGCTTTCAGAAGAGTTTCTAACATAAGATGCTAGAAGCATTAAGATGTGTACATTAAGAAAACAGACAAGCCATTAAGGTGGCCAAAGACAGACCTGCCACCTTCTGCAAGTCCTTGATTTAATTCTGTAAAGCCAAAGGCAAGATAAATACACAAAGGCTTAAAAGCAGAAAAAGGATGCATTCAAATGAAGTTTAATTTTCTCAGAATGCCCCCAAGATTTGGATAATGAACAGGCACACAAAATCAAATTTCAAGACAGGGCAAAACTTAGCGTATAACACATGTCTTTTTAAAAGAAACCTTAAAAGTATTTTAAAGTAGCAGAGAAATACTGGACAGCAACTTCTGAAAGCCAGCACAGTCCTTTAAGTACCAAAGAAATGCTTCAGACAACAGTTCCAAACTGTACCTTCAAATATTGGAGAACACATAACATGCATAAAAACCTAACCACTCCAATCTCATGTCATCTTTAATAAACTATTATTTTCTTTGAGACAGGGTCTCCCTGTAGCCCCAGCTGACCTGGAACTCACTCTGTAGACCAGGCTGGCTTTGAACTCACAGAGATACATCTGCCTCTGCCTCCCAATGCTGGGACTAAAGGTGTATATTTATCATGCCCAGCTAAATGAACTTTTAAAAATCCATAAAATCTAAATATTTATATTAAGAAACTGTTCTTAAAGTTATTTAAAAATTCAGTGAGGAAACACATTGATATTAAGGCACTTTGCTGTGTGGAATTCTTTCTGAGTCTCTGTGTGGTCTCTGAATCCCATCACCTCAATGACAGCAGAGAGGCCATTACGAGTCATAACTTCTGTGAGCACACTTTTCCTTCCTGATCCCCCTCCCCAGCACAGCAGTAACAGGGATAAAGTATTACTATGTACTCCAATATTCTTTCGCTTTAAGCAAAAATAAAAATGGATTTCTAGTTGAACTTTTTGGTAATTCAATTAACCAGAATTAAAACAACAAATCCTCATCTGTTTAAAGAGTTTTAAAATGTTAAAAACCTACTAAAGCATTTCTCAACACTTGAGCATTATTTCAATGTGCACTTAAATCACTTCATTATTTAGGGCTGGAGAGATCACCTAGCGATTAAGAGCAAAGACTGCTCTTGCAGAGGACCCGGGTTCAATCCCCAGCACCCACATGGCGGCTAAGAACCATCTGTAACTCCAATTCCAGGAGAACCCGAGACCTCCTTCTGACCTCCGCGGCATTGCACGACACGGGTGCACAAATGTACATGCAGACAGTACATTCATACACATAATAAATAAAATAAATAAAAATTTTAAAAAATCACTTCATTATTAAAGTGATTATTAAAACTGTTAGGCAGGAACCCCCAGATAAAAGGCACATGAGGCTTAAGTCACTCCAAGAACATGATTTACTTCCATGTGGAACTGCCAGAGCTGGACCTGCAGGCACGTGATGGAACAGGGGCAGGAGCAGGGCAGGGGCAAAGGCAGGGGCAAGATGGCGACTGGGGTCCACCCATTTATAGCCATGGGGCGGGGGCCTCAGGTACAGGGGAAGAGGTCAGAAGATTGACAGTCTCTGGAGGAAAGTGGGCATCTGGGCATCCCTTGGGATTCTGGGAAGCCCGGACCTAACAAAAACATTGTAAGGATTTAAGAAAAAGTCTTTTCAAAGCAAATTACTACACAAATAATAAAAACACTGAAAATGCATATTTCCCTAACTTTCCCTAACTGTACTATTTTTTCTGATACTATCTTAAGTTGCTTCATCCATACGAACTGCAAATTTCCAGATCTAAGGAAATCAAGTTTGAACAAGACTTCAAAAGTACTCTTGTACAACAGATCTCTGCAAATTATCACTGCCTCAAATGTCTTAAGCTTCTTGAAAAAAATTTAGAATACTTAGAATTTTGGGCATTGAAAATATTTGACATGGATAAGTAGTTCAGTAAATATATGTATTTATATATAAATATATAATATAAAACATATATATTTATATAAATATATTTACTGAACTCTGCCTCTGCTAGGATTAAAGGGGTGTGCCACCATGCCTGGTATGTTCAGCGATTATATTTATAGGTAATTGTTTCATGGAAATATATACAACTAAACAAATCTTCAATGATTTGGAATCTTAAAATCCAATTAAATTAAGAGAAAATGAATTACCCAACCTTACTCTTACACAACATTAAAGCTTTAGGTGCCAGTGGCCTGCCCAGCTGAAAGTGAAGACAGACTGCAGAGAAGCAGAGGTGGAGCCACACAAGCTCAGAGATGGTTTATGTCCAAAGCCTTGTTCTGAACACGCCTCTGTCCATTTCTAACTTGACTTCTGCATCATGCAAAAAGGATGTGGTGACCAGGAAAAACAAATCTTCTAAGATCACCACCATGTAATTGAGAAGGTATGGGGTAGGGACAGAAAACAACTCCACCTGATTCCATCCAACCAACAAACAGATTTCACTCTACTTCATGTCTTGTCAAGGGTCAAATAAGATTTAGCAATGAAGAATTTACATGGGCTAAGGGCATTCAGCCCCGCTCTTCTTAGTGGTCTCAGTGGTGGTACAAAGTCGTAACCCAATCCCCACAACTCTTCTTACAATGCTAACATATACATTGATGGCCTTTATTTTAAGCAAAGAAGAGTGTGGCCTGTAGAGGAGTCTGGCACTAATTCAGCCAATACTTAATACTTTTTGCCTTAAAAAAACAAAAAACAAAATAAAAAACAGTGCGCGCGCGCGCGCGCGCGCGCGCACACACACACACACACACTTTATGGGGCTGGAGAGATGGCTCAGCAGTTAAAGAGCGCCACCTGCTCTTGCAGAGGACCTGGGTTCGATTCCCGGCACCCATATGGCCAGGCGTGGTGGTGCACACCTTTAATCCTAGCACTCGGGAGGCAGAGGCAGGCAGATCTCTGTGAGTTCCAGGCCAGTCTCTTCTACAGAATGAGTTCCAAGCCAGCTGGGGCTATAGGGAGACCCTGTCCCCCTCACCTCTCCCCAAAAAACCCTTTATATTATACCCCATAAACATGTACAATTACTGACCATCAAAGACATAAAAAAGAGGGAAAACAATTCACAGCATAGAAGAGTGCCATTACGCTGACACACCCTTCTGAAAGGTGCTGGCAACCAAGATTACAGAAAGGACCTTCAGCTGTCCTTCAATTACCTCTAGAAACTAAAAACACTTGGTACAAACTTTATGGCTTCTGCTTCATCAGCCATCACTGCACACAAATCATGAAGCTGTAACTAGGCGATGCTGACCTTTAAAACAAATAGTAAAGAGAAATACACACTCCACTCCTGTCTGCCTACCATGAGGGAACATCAGAAATACCAGCAAAACCACCAACTTCACACCGACTGGAACCAACCATCACAAAGGAGGGCACTTTGTCTTCATTCATGTAAGATCCCTGATGAAAATAAGCTTTATTTTTAAAATATATGGGGTGTACTTTAAAGGGAATACTTTTATTATTTAAGTATATACTGTATACAGAAGGGTATACATGTGAAAACATTTCTTCGAGTTATTTACCAAGCAAAAGGTTATAGTTGAGGTATGCATTTTAATTTTTATAATACTTGTTTGTGCACACATACATGTGCCTCCACATGTGTAGACATGTACATGCCACAGTGCACAGGTGAAGGTCAAAGGACAACTTGTGGGAGTTGGTTCTATGTTCCACCATGTGACACAGGTCCTGGGATGAACTCTTCGCTCCACCTCGGGTTTGGCAGGAGGTGTCTTTACCTGCTGAGCCACCTTGCCAACCCTGATGTATGCCATTTTTTCAAACTACTATTAAACATTTTAAAAAATGTATCCATGCTTTTTTTGTTCCCACTGAAAGGTTACTTCAGTTAATACTTGATATTTACTAAGGACGTTTTAGTCAGGCAGTGTGTTAAGTACTTAGCATTCATCAGGAAACAGAGCAAACATGGTCCTCACAAAGCAGAAGCTTGAAAGCTGACTAAACAATGTCACTATCAATAATCAATGTCAGGCTAGGGGCAGGCCCTATACTAGAAGATTAGGATTGATCTTTCCATCTAAAAACAACCACCGGATATTTGCAAAGTACATCTTCATATCCCAACTCATAGGTAAGTGTCTTGTCTAAGATCATGAAAGATAGCAACTAATGGAACTGGAATGGGAGCTAGTCAACCTGAAGTCAAAGTCCAAACTGCCAGCCTAGGTAGTCTGCTCCTAGTCATCTCAGTCCTAGAGTAACTTATTCCAAATCCTGAGTTATTCATGCTAAATTAATGGTGAGTTCACCCACCCCAGGTTATTGAAGAGAAGGCTCTAGTACAAGACTACCTCCTTCTAAAATAAGCAACCATTTTGAGGATGCCCACACATCCTGTGTTCTGCATTGCACGGTCACAACAGCCAAAGAGTAATTAAATCACTGTACTGTGCAATGAATAAATCTGCTAATTTATTGTATGTATATACAAATGTGTGCCCAAAGAATGAATGCAAATCTCTACATGGTATCTACTAGGTTTTTAACCAACAAAAATGTTGTCATTATCCTCAGTATGTGTATATATATATATATACACATAAATATATATAAACATACATACAAATATATATATAGTTCTTATGTTGTTGTTGTTATCTCTAACTTGTGATATATATATACATATATATATATATATAGTGATATATATGTATATATATATATACACATAAATATATACAAACATACATACAAATATAAGAACCATCTTTAGGCCAGGTGAAGTGGCACATGCCTTTAATCCTAGCACTTGGGATGCAGAGGCAGGCAGATCTCTGTGAATTCAAGGCCACCCTGGTCTACAGAGTGAGGTCCAGGCCAGCTTGGGTTATAGGGAGACCCTGTCTCAAAAAAAAATCCAGAATATATAAACTACTCAGAAAACAAATGAATCACTCAAAAGATGGAATAAAGAGCTGAACAGAGACTTCACAAGTGAGGAAATAGAGATGGCTGAGAAACATCTTTAAAAGTGTTCAGTATCAATAATTAAGGAAATGCAAATTAAAACCACTCTCAGATATCATCTCACTCTGATAAGATTGGCTAGGATTAAGGAAACAAATGATACCAAATGTTGGAGATGTTGTGGGGAAAGGGGAACACTCATCCGCTGCTGGTGGGAATGTAAACTCCTACAACCACTATGGAAAGCAGTGTGGAGAACCCTTAAAAGACTCAAAATGAGCCTACCACCTGACCCAGTCATACCACCCCTGGATATATACCCACAAGACTCATCCTACTGCAAAGATACATGCACCTCTATGTTTATTGCAGCTCTCTTCATAATAGAGAAGAGCTGGAACAAACCCAATTGCCCCTCAACCAATGAGTAGAGAAAATGTAGTACATGTACACAATGGAGTTCTATGCAGCTGTAAAGAAAGATGGCNTTAGGAGTTGTGGCTGTGCTGGAGGTAATATATCACTGGGTGCACGGCTTAGTGAGTTTAAACAAGCCTTGCAGTCTCGCAGGACTCTCTCTCTCTCTGCTCTGTGTTTGCACTGAAGATGTGACCCTTGGTGTTGCTGGCTGCCCAGCCCAGGGCGCCCATGGCATCCTGCACAGTTATGAGTCTTAATTCCCTGGACCGGTCGAATCCGTGAAGCTCTAAAGTAGAACTCTCCTTTTTGAGTAGTTTGCCGTTCGGGTCATAGATAGTTTAGTCACATGCGATAAGAGTACTGAATCAGATCAATCCTCTTACAGAACTATTTTTTTTTTTTTTTTTTTGTTTGTGTGTTTTGTGTGTACATATCCAAGTATATGGCGTGTTTGCAGTGCCCAGAGGTCAGAGAGGGCGTTGGGTTCCCCTAGAACTGAAGTTAAAGACGGTTTCTCAAGATTGCCATTGGGTGCCTGGGGATCGACGACGGGTCCTCTGCAAGAGTAGTTTGGTGCTCTTAACCACACCTAAGCCATCTCTCCAGCCGCCTTAAATATTAGTACTGATAGAATTATAGAACAGGCTAGGCAAAAGCAACAACTTTAATCCTAGCACTTGGGAGGTCAGACACATGGCGGATCTTATAGATAGAGATTCAAAGGCCAGCCTGGGTCTAAAGAGCTATCCTGGACAGCTGAAGGGCTAAGGGGAGAAATATCCCTGTCTGACAAACAAAAAAAAAAACAAAAAGCATTTATACATAGTTATGGAGAAGTCACTGGGATCCAAAGAATGATCATAATACAATTCATGGAGCACAGACAACCCTTATTGCTAAGCTGAAACAACAGCTCTATAACAGCTTCCAGAAATTCTAAAAAATGTAAAATGGGAAGTTGTTAATAATCACTCTACACCGGGCGTGGTGGCGCACACCTTTAATCTAGCACTTGGGGCTACAGGGAGACCTGTCTACGAAAAGACAAAACAAGATCACAACAACAAAATCAACCCAGCAAATCATTTTTTTTTTTTTTTGAAACAGGGTATCCGTCTCTGTGAGCTTGGAATGCTATGTAGACCCAGGCTGGCCTTGAACTCACAAGAAGTCACCCTGCTCTGCCATTGCCTCTGCCTCTGTGAATGTGGGATTAGCATTGCCACCAGGACCCGGCCCTTTCTCAATTTGATTTCAATAGGTAACTAAAATAAGAGGATAAAGTTAGATTGGATCTTCTTGGAGCTGGAGAGATGGCATAAGGACCGACTTAGTGCTCTTGCAGAGGAACCGGGGTTTGATTCCCACCCCACATGGCAGCTAAGAACTGTCCTTTAAGCCAGAGGTGTGGAGGGACATGCCTTTAACTAGCACTCATAGAGAGGCAGAGGCAGGCAAGATCTTGTGAGTTCAAGCCAGCCTATCTACACGAGTGAGTTCCTAGGCCAGCTGGGGCTATAGGAGACCTGTCCTCAAAGACACACACACACACACACAACGCACACAAACTGCACACACACAAGAGAGAGAGAGACTGATCTCTATTACTGGCAATAGGAAGTAAATTTAAGAATACTACAATTGTTTTTCCTTTTTGTTTGTTGAGACAGGGTTCTCCTTTAAGTCACAGATGGCCTGGAGCCTCGATGTGTAGAGCCAGGGCTGACCTTGAAACTCCAGAGATCCCCTGACTCTGGCTCCGAGGATCTTTTTTTTTTTTTTTTGGTCTTTTCGGAGACAAGGGTTCCCTGTAGCCCTAGCTGTCCTGGACCTCACTCTGTAGAGCCAGTGCTGGCCTTGAACTCACAAAGAATCCGCCTGCCTCCTGTCTCCCAAGTGCTTAGGATTAAAGGCGTGTGCACCACACCTGGCTTAAAGACAGTTCTTAGCTTGCCATGTGGGTACTGGGAATCAAACCTGAATCGTCTGTAAGAGGACAAAATCTCTTGCCAGGTTGTGGTGGCACATGCCTTAATTCCCGCATTTCTGGAGCTAGAGGGAGGCAAAGGCAGAGGCAGATCTCTGTGAAGTTCACAGCCTTGCTGGCCTACAGATTGAGTTCTAGGACAGCTGGGTCATAGGGAGACCTTGTCTGAAAAAACACAAAAATAAATAACTAAATATAATTAAATAATAAATAAATAAATAATAAATAAATAAAATACAAAGTTTTCTTATTTTAATGTCAGGGAGTTGAGAAATAATACCTGAATTGAGTGCTTGCCAGAGCATAGTGGTACAGTGCCCTCAATTCCTACATGCTTAGATTGAAAACAGATGATTAAAAGTTAAAAGTCATTCTTAGCTACAGAGTATAGTCCTCGTGGCCCAATCTGGGCTACATGAGACCCTGCCAGTAAAAAAAACAAAACAAAAAACCCCCGGGGTGAGAGATGGCCTACGTGGTTAAGAGCGCCGACTGCTCTCTACAGAGGACCCAGGTTCAGTTAATCCCCAGCACCCACATGGCGGCTGAGAAACCGTCTGTACTCCAATTCCAGGAGAACCCGAACCACCTCTTCTGACCTCCGCAGGCATTGCACAACACGGCAGCACACAAACCTACATGCAGATATGTACATTTCATACACGATACAGAAAAATAAATAAAAATAAGAATCTTTAAAAAAATAAATAAGATATAAAATTATAAAAAAAACAAACCAGACAAACCTATTATAAAAAAAAAAACGGGGTGTGGTGGTGCACTGTTTCGAACCTTTAATCCCAGCACTCGGGAAATCAGAGGGCAAGTGGAGCTTCTGTGACTTAAGGCCAGCCAGGTCTATAAAGTGAGTTCCAGGCCAGCTGGGGACCCACTGGGAGACCCTATCTCACAAAGACCATTTTAAAAAAATGATAGGTTCCTCATTTCTCAAGATGTTTTTTGGCATACAATGAGATGAAACTGGGGAAGCACAGGAAATAATGATAAAGCAGTCAAGTCTCAGAAGCTCCTTCATGGCTAACTAAACAGACTAGACGGGTTGTTCATTCTTTCTAGACAAGGTCTTACTATAGCCAGGCAGCCTGGGGATTTGTCTATTCTCTCTGCCTGAGCCTCCAGGGTTCTTGGATTATAAGCATGAACTAACCACACGTGGTTTCTCAGAGCTTATGTTTAAATGTACGTTCATATAAATGCCAAGTAACAGCCATGTACCAAATCAGAGTTTGGTCAACCACTTTACTGCCAAATGCATGTAAAGCAGATTCTCATCATCTAGTAATTTCCACTGTGTCTAGCAACTGCCTATGGCATTCAGTACCTAACACACTGAACAGGTGTGAAGCCTAGGGGCAATGAACAAACAGTCCGCATATATACTACACTGTGCCTCACAGGTTAGTGTAAGCACAGTCCACAATGTTTGCACAGTGTCATCTAACAACAACACATTTTTTCAGAACATCTTCCAATGTTTAAGCAATGTACTGTGCTAAGGAATTTTAACTTTTCATTTAACTTTTGGAACTCTTTTATAAAGGAGAAAACTAAGGGCTAGAAGCATAATTAATATGTTATACAGGAACAAGGTTTAAAAGTCCCCCAAAGGAAAATGCACCAAAACTGAAGCAAATAGTTTAATAGGATATATGTATTTTTATTTTTTTATCCTCTTGGTGTTTTTTTTTTTTTTTTTTTTTTTTTTTTTTTTTAAATTTTTTTTATTATTTTTTTATTTTCTGTATGTGTATCGAATGTACTGTCTGCATGGCAGGTTGTGCCCCGTGTTCGTGCAATGGGCCGCGGACGGTCAGAAGAGGGTGCATGCGATTCCCCTGGAACTGAAGTTTCTCCTGGAATATGGAGTTACAGACGCGTTTTAGCCGCCATGTGGGCTGCTGGGATGAAAAGATTAGATACCCTGAAGTTGTCCTCTGCAAGAGCGTCGTGCTTTTAACCGCTAGGCTATCTCTCCAGCCCCATCCTTTGGTGTTTTTGAGAACAGAGTCTCCCTCGTGGCCCAGCTGGCTCAAACTCACGAGATTCCTGGCCTCTGCCTTCTGGAGTGCGGGAATTAAGAGCCGTGCACCACCACGCCTCATCAGATATTTTCTTTTTATTTTTTTATTTTTTTAATTTGGGGTATTTTTGCCTGTGGATGTGTGAGTTTGCACGTAAGCACTGGTACCACAGGAGAGTGTGTGGATGTCAGAGGACAAATTGCAAGAATTGGTTCTCTCTTTCCAGCTTGTGGGAACCAGAGTTTGAGCTCAAGTTGTCATACTTGGCAGCAAGCCTCATCCCTAGCTCCTCAAACCACGAACTATAGTACTGTCTATCATTATGTCTACTCAGATACTCACCAGAAGCCTTAAACACACAAAAGTACATGGCTGAAATGTTTAAAACTTACACTATGGTAGCACTCAGGAGGACCAAGAGAATTTGTGTTTAATGTACATGTACATACATGCTACAACAGTACCCACAAAACATATATAAAATGCCAATACTATATTCTATTTATTTCTGCTTTACAAAGTTAATCCTAAATAATTAAATGTGCTAACTCAGCTTTGGTCTCCTAGCAATGTGGACAGGTACAGCCCACATGCAACCTGGCAGAGCTACATCCGAGACCATGGAAATTAAGGTAGATTTAAGTCTCCTGAAAAGGGTAGCACCACTGCTGCTTTGGACCTAGCCTCTACCATGCTGCCATATGCTTTGATTAAATTTGGCAGGGTGGTCCGGGCTGTGGTGGGCACACGCCTTTAATCCTAGCACTTTGGAGGAGAGGCAGAGCCGGATCTTTCGTGTGAGTTCAAGCCTGAAGCCTGGTTCTATACAGGTGAGTTCCCAGGACACTGTGGCTACAGGGACGACCCTGTCTCGAAAGACAAAAAAAAAAAGGCAGGGTGTAATGGTAGAGTAGAACTGTCCTCTGATCAACTTTGAGGAGAACCAGCCAATACAGTAGTTTTGATGGTCCTCATGTTTTTTCTTTATTCTCACATTCCTCCGACCATCACACTTGATATGGGTTATTTTTGCTAGAAAACAACTAAGCTGATTCTTAGTAAGTAGTAAAAATGTTCTCTCTTCAGCACAGATACTGAAAACAACAGGTAAGGTAAACTTTTACGAAGTTGAATCTTCTGATTTTATGCCACCATTGGCAATGAACCACAGATCACATACCTGTGTACAAAAATAGTCTATTAGGGAAGACACCTGGTATATCATGGCAAGGAACGTTAATGATATTGTCTATAACCCTGTAATCAATTTTTTCTCCCAGCAGCTCTCTCATTACACTGCATGCTTGCAGAATTTATGACAGTACCACACATGGAGATGGGGGCCATTCTGCCAACTGGATCCAATTCAGATTCAGCACAAATGACTTTGGCAGCACAAAGCATCATTAAAGAACAATCCAATACACTTAGTTCTATGCACATCAACTGACTCAAGGAAGATTTATCCTCCTGCTACTGGAATCTTCTCTATGATGATAACAGCATCTAAGCACTCCAGCCAATCATGAAATTTATTTGAATGCTCAGTGGAACATGAACATTGTTGTGCTTTAAAAAAAAACAGTAATATTGTGCATTATTAAACTATACAGAACGTTTACTAAAAATCAGTGTTGTGGGTGAAAATTAAAATCCATTCAGCAAACTTGGATCAGCGAGTACCACAGTAAATAATGTAATGTTACATCACACTGATTAGAGTAAATCGAGAAAATATGAGCCTGAAAGACAAGCTGTGGCTCTCAGATACATACAGGAACAATAAGGTAAGACAAGCTGCAGTTTTCAGACATATACAAGAATAGTAAGGTAAGACTTACATGCGCAATCACCCCTGGAACTAATTTATTTTCCTTTTTTTAAAAACTTTTTTTTTAATTTAATTTTTTATTTTATTTATTTTTATCTTTTGGACTTTTTCGGAGGACAGGGTCTCCTGTAGACCAGCTGGCCTTGAAACTCACAAAGATTGTGGTTATCGTGGTGGGCACAACTTTAATCCTAAGCACTTGGGAGGCAGAGGCAGGCGGATCTTTGTGAGTTCAAGGCCAGCCTGGTTACAGAGTGAGTTTTCCAGGACAGCTGGGGCTTACAGGGAGACCCTGTCTCGAAAAGACTGAATAAATAAATAAAGTAAATAAATAAATAAATAAATAATAAATAAATAAATAAATAAATAAGTGGCAACTGCTTCTTGCGAGGACCGGGGTTCGTCCCCAGCACCCACATGGCAGCTGAGACGCGATATCTGAAACTCCAGATTCCAGGAGAACTCCAAGTTCCAGGGGAATCTGACGCCCTCTTCTGACCTCCTCGGCATTGCACGACACGGGGTGCACAAGACCTGCGATGCAGACAGTACCACTCATCAAAAAAAAAAAAAAAAAAAAAAAAAAGATTAGCTCCCCGCTGTCCTGGATCTCACTATGTAGACCAGGCTGGGCCCTTGAACTTCGGAGATCCATCAGCTGCCCGCTCTGCCTCCTGTGTGCTGGTATTAAATGTGTCCACACGCCCAGCAAGAATTCTGTTCTCTAGGCCATGATACTAATCCAGAACACTGCAACTATGAACAATTTCTCATGTATTAACAATTCATCTGGTACTATCGACATGTATATGTGAAAGAAGTGGCTTATTATTGTGTTATTTTCTCAATTTCAGTACAAATTTAACGCCTACCAGTCAAGATCAGTCTGTTAATTGGCCATACAGAAACGAGAAAAGAGACAAGCATAGCACAGAGATTCCATAAAAGGGGAAGCTACTGAACAAAGAAGAGCCCTTATGAATAGATTACCAAAGCTGTGTGGGCCCTGGGTTCTTGGGGTGAAGCACCACAGCCACTGCACCCAGTTGCACCTCATGCAACCAATGTCCTCACCAAGTAACAGAGGGATTATCAGGGTACAAGATAGAGCTACCCCAAGCCGACCCCACTGAAAAGCTTCCTTCTCCATTTGAATTACATTAAAGCCTCACAGTCTTTGAACAGCCTTCTACAAAGCATCTCTCCTCAAGAGAGCAGTTGCCAAAACAGCTTAGATTTGTGAGCCTGGAGTCCCAGTGAGCCTGGGGAAATGCACACTCCATACCCAGACTCAAACTTACCCCCTTTTCCCCCATTTCAGTTGTCAACATCCATACTGGCTGCTGATTGCCAGCTCCTGCTCCTTGCAGCAGCCCAGCATGCTCTCTGCTGGTGCCAAAATACTCTTCCACCAAACCCCACTAACCTCTGGAACTGTCCTAGAGGGGTAAGGCAAGTCCCGTATTTTGCTGCCTCTGTGCATGTACTTGTTACTCTTTTAAAAACACATTTCATACAGCACATTTTTAAAGGGGCTCTGGGAAGGGAAGTAATATACCTATTTTATACCCTATGGGATATAAAATACTGATAGCTTTTAAAAACGGGATTCTCCTTACCCCTACAGGCCCTCTCCCGGCTGTCAGAAAGATGTGTGGTGGCTGTGATGCCACCGGCAGAGAAGCATGCTGGGGGTTCACAACAAAGCAGGAGTTGGAGATCTGCCACTAGGCCTGGGAGTGTGGACCTAAAAAAGAAAACCCAGTTTTAAGTTGAAGTGCCCAATACCACCCTCCCATCCTGGTTATTGGGGGCACTCAGCACCAAGTAGGTAATTGGCAAGGATCCTTTAAGAACAGATAGTGCAGACATCTCAGGAAATTGTTCAATAGCATGAATTAACCTTTTCAAAATTATGTCAAAGCTGTTCATAATTCAATATGTAGCAATTTTAAATCCGGAGTGCATCTCTTAGAGTATGGTGTGTGTGCCCCCTCAAAATAACACAGTTAAGATGTAACAGTGGCCAAAGCACAGTGCCGTGGGCAGGCCTTCTGCTTGTATAATCAAAAGCAACAATTTTTTTGTTTTTTTTTTTTTTTTATAAAAGCAACAATTTCAACAATATCAGATAAACAACAGTAAAATGAACTGTGAGTTGGACAAACTGAGCTTTCAGAAGAGTTTCTAACATAAGATGCTAGAAGCATTAAGATGTGGTACATTAAGAAAACGACAAGATTTAAGGTGGCCAAAGACAGACCTGCCACCTTCTGCAAGTCCTTGATTTAATTCTGTAAAGCCAAAGGCAAGATAAATACACAAAGGCTTAAAAGCAGAAAAAGGATGCATTCAAATGAAGTTTAATTTTCTCAGAATGCCCCCAAGATTTGGATAATGAACAGGCACACAAAATCAAATTTCAAGACAGGGCAAAACTTAGCGTATAACACATTGTCTTTTTAAAAGAAACCTTAAAAGTATTTTAAAGTAGCAGAGAAATACTGGACAGCAACTTCTGAAAGCCAGCACAGTCCTTTAAGTACCAAAGAAATGCTTCAGACAACAGTTCCAAACTGTACCTTCAAATATTGGAGAACACATAACATGCATAAAAACCTAACCACTCCAATCTCATGTATCTTTAAACTAACTATATTTCTTTGAGACAGGGTCTCCCTGTAGCCCAGCTGAACCTGGAACTCACTCTGTAGACCAGGCTGGCTCTTGACAACAGAGAATACATACTGCCTCTCTCCCAATGCTGGGACTAAAGGTGTATATTTATCATGCCCAGCTAAATGAACTTTTAAAAATCCATAAATCTAAATATTTTATCATTAAGTAAACTGTTCTTAAAGTTAATTTAAAAATTCAGTGAGGAAACACATTGATATTAAGGCACTTTGCTGTGTGGAATTCTTTCTGAGTCTCTGTGTGGTCTCTGAATCCCATCACCTCAATGACAGCAGAGAGGCCATTACGAGTCATAACTTCTGTGAGCACACTTTTCCTTCCTGATCCCCCTCCCCAGCACAGCAGTAACAGGGATAAAGTATTTACTATGTACTCCATATTCTTTCGCTGTTAAGCAAAAATAAAAAATGGATTCTAGTTGAACTTCTTTGGTAATTCATTAAACCAGAATTAAAACAACAAATCCTCATTGTTTAAAGAGTTTTAAAATGTTAAAAACCTATCTAAAGCATTTTCTCAACACTTGAGCAATATTTAATGTGCACTTAAATCATTCCATTATTTAGGGCTGGAGAGATCACCTAGCGATTAAGAGCAATAGATGCCTCTTGCAGAGGACCGGCGTTCAATCCCCAGCACCCAATGGCGGCTTAGAACCAGTCTGTAACTCCAAAATTCCAGGAGAACCCAGATACTCCTTCTGACTCCGCGGCATTTGCACGACACGGGTGCACAAATTTACATGCAGAGACAGTACAGTTTCATACACAATATAATATAATATTAAAATAAAAGTTTTAAAAAATTCTTCATTTTAATAAGTTTGTTAGGTTATTAAAAGTTAGGCTGTGCACACTCCCAGATAAAAGGCACATAGAGGCTTAAGTCCACTCCAAGAACATGATTACTTCCAAATTAGATGGAAATGCACAGAGTGGACCTGCCCAGGCACGTGTAATGAACAGGGGCAGGAGGCAGGACGCAGGGGCAAAGGCAGGGGCCAAGATGGCGACTGGGTCCACCATTCTCTAGAACGGGGGCCTCAGGTACAGGGGAAGAGGTCCAGAAGATTGACAGTCCTCTGGAGAAAGTGGGCATCTGGGCATCCCTTGGGATTCTGGAAGCCCGGATCGTAACAAAAACGATTGGTAGGATTTAAGAAAAAAGTCTTTGTCAAAGCAATTACTCACACAAATATAAAAACACTGAAATATGCATATTTCCCTAACTTTCCCTAACTGTACTATTTTTTCTGATACTATCTTAAGTTTGCTTCATCACCATCACAGAACTGAGTAATTCCAGATCTAAGGAAATCAAAGTTTGAACAAGACTTACAAAAGTACTCTTGTAACAACAGATCTCTGCAAATTTCATGCTCAAATGTCTTTAAGTATACTGAAAAAAATTTAGAATACTTAGAATTTTGGGCATTGAAAATATTTGACATGGATAAGTAGTTATGTAAATATATGTATTTAATATAAATATAATATAATATAAAACATATTATTATTTTATATGAAATATTTTACTGAAACTTGCCTCTGCTAGGATTAAAGGGGTGTGCCACATGCCTGGTTGTTCAGCGATTATATTTATAGGTAATTGTTTCATGGAAATATATACAACTAAACAAATCTTCAATGATTTGGAATCTTAAAATCCAATTTAAATTAAGAGAAAAATGAATTACCCAACCTTACTCTTACACAACATTAAGCTTTAAGGTGCCAGTGGCCTGCCCAGCTGAAAGTGAAGACAGACTGCAGAGAAGCAGAGGTGGAGCCACACAAGCTCAGAGATGGTTTATGTCCAAAGCCTTGTTCTGAACACGCCTCTGTCCATTTCTAACTTGACTTCTGCATCATGCAAAAAGGATGTGGTGACCAGGAAAAACAAATCTTCTAAGATCACCACCATGTAATTGAGAAGGTATGGGGTAGGGACAGAAAACAACTCCACCTGATTCCATCCAACCAACAAACAGATTTCACTCTACTTCATGTCTTGTCAAGGGTCAAATAAGATTTAGCAATGAAGAATTTACATGGGCTAAGGGCATTCAGCCCCGCTCTTCTTAGTGGTCTCAGTGGTGGTACAAAGTCGTAACCCAATCCCCACAACTCTTCTTACAATGCTAACATATACATTGATGGCCTTTATTTTAAGCAAAGAAGAGTGTGGCCTGTAGAGGAGTCTGGCACTTAATTCACCAATACTTAATACTTTTTTGCCTAACAAAAAACAAAAAACACAAAATAAAAACGAGTGGCGCGCGCGCGCGCGCCGCGCGCGCACCACACACACATACAAAAAAAAACTTTATGGGGCTGGAGAATGGCTCAGCAGTTAAAGAGCGCCACCTGCTTATGCAGAGGACCCTGGGTTCGATTCCGCCGCACCCAATATGGCAGGCGTGGTGGTGCAGCACCTTTAATCTAGACTCGGGAGGCAGAGGCCAGGATCAGATCTCTGTGAGTCCAAGGCCAAGTCTGTTTTACAAGATGAGTTCCAAGCCAGCTGGGGGCTATAGGGAGAATCCCTGTCCCCCTCACCTTCCCAAAAAACCTTTATATTATACCCCATAAACATGTACATTACTGACCATCAAGACATAAAAAAGAGGGAAAACAATTCACAGCATAGAAGAGTGCCATTACGCTGACACACCCTTCTGAAAGGTGCTGGCAACCAAGATTACAGAAAGGACCTTCAGCTGTCCTTCAATTACCTCTAGAAACTAAAAACACTTGGTACAAACTTTATGGCTTCTGCTTCATCAGCCATCACTGCACACAAATCATGAAGCTGTAACTAGGCGATGCTGACCTTTAAAACAAATAGTAAAGAGAAATACACACTCCACTCCTGTCTGCCTACCATGAGGGAACATCAGAAATACCAGCAAAACCACCAACTTCACACCGACTGGAACCAACCATCACAAAGGAGGGCACTTTGTCTCATTCATGTAGATCCCTGATGAAAATAAGCTTTATTCTTAATAATATATGGGATATAAAAACTTAAGGTACAAAATTTTTATATTTAACGTATATACTGTATACAGAAGGGTATACATGTGAAAACATTTCTTCGAGTTATTTACCAAGCAAAAGGTTATAGTTGAGGTATGCATTTTAATTTTTATAATACTGTGTTTGTCACACATCATGTGGCCTCCGTGTGTAGACATGGCAATGCCACAGTGCACAGTGAAAGTCCAAAGGACACTGTGGGAGTTGGTTCTATGTACCACATGTGACACAGGTCCTGGTGATTGAACTCTCGCTCCACCTCGGGTTTGGCAGGAGGTGTCTTTAATCTTCTGAGGCCACCTGCCAACCCATGATGTATGCCATTTTTTCAAAACTACTATTAACATTTTAAAAAATGTATCCATGCTTTTTTTGTTCCCACTGAAAGGTTACTTCAGTTAATACTTGATATTTACTAAGGACGTTTTAGTCAGGCAGTGTGTTAAGTACTTAGCATTCATCAGGAAACAGAGCAAACATGGTCCTCACAAAGCAGAAGCTTGAAAGCTGACTAAACAATGTCACTATCAATAATCAATGTCAGGCTAGGGGCAGGCCCTATACTAGAAGATTAGGATTGATCTTTCCATCTAAAAACAACCACCGGATATTTGCAAAGTACATCTTCATATCCCAACTCATAGGTAAGTGTCTTGTCTAAGATCATGAAAGATAGCAACTAATGGAACTGGAATGGGAGCTAGTCAACCTGAAGTCAAAGTCCAAACTGCCAGCCTAGGTAGTCTGCTCCTAGTCATCTCAGTCCTAGAGTAACTTATTCCAAATCCTGAGTTATTCATGCTAAATTAATGGTGAGTTCACCCACCCCAGGTTATTGAAGAGAAGGCTCTAGTACAAGACTACCTCCTTCTAAAATAAGCAACCATTTTGAGGATGCCCACACATCCTGTGTTCTGCATTGCACGGTCACAACAGCCAAAGAGTAATTAAATCACTGTACTGTGCAATGAATAAATCTGCTAATTTATTGTATGTATATACAAATGTGTGCCCAAAGAATGAATGCAAATCTCTACATGGTATCTACTAGGTTTTTAACCAACAAAAATGTTGTCTATTTCCCCTCAGTATATGTATATATAATATCATAGTACACATAAAATAATATATATATTATATATATATATATAATATATATATTATATACTAATATTTTTTTTTTCTTTTTTTAGTCTTTTTGAGACGGGTCTTCCACTTTAATCCCAGCTAGACTGGGGCTCAAACTCTGTAGACCGGCTGGACTTGACCGCACAGAAATCCGCCTGCCTCTGCCTCCCAAGTGCTGGGATTAAAGGCTTGAGCCACCACGCCCAGCTCCACAGTACATTTTTATCTTGAAGAAAAACTGTTTCTTGTTGCTTTTAATCCACTTCTGAGAAACTAAAATTTAGGGAGAGAGGGCAATTTTAATTACGTATAGAACCCAAGCTGAACAGAATTTCCCCACAGCCCAGCTCTGCTGTACTGTCAGAGAGCACATGAATAAAAACAATGGAATGGGGGCTGGAAGAAGAAAATACGCCTTAGAAAAAGGGTTTTTTTTAAGAGTGCCAACTGCTCTTGAAAGAGGACCCGCAGGTTTCGATCCCCAGCACACCCACATGGGTGCTGAGAACGTCTTTCACTCCAGTTTCAGGGGGAATCCGACGCCCTTTCTGACCTCCGCGGCAATTGCCACGACACGGTGCACAAACCTACATGCAAACAGTACTTTCATACACATAAAAAAATAAAATAATAATAACAAAAAACCAATGGATGGTAGTAAACGGTTATGGATGCAACCTAGAGATCAAAGAGAAATTTCAAATGTGCTCCCCACATATTGATGAAATATACAGAAAGGTGTGATTAAGTATAAGGGAACTAGTTGTTCTGTACCCTTATTCTGCATTCACAGCCAGCCATGAGAACAGGTGCTATCTGGGGCATAAAGAATACAACAGCTGGCCTTAAACATCTAAAAACAAAGTATAACCCAGAAATAATTAGTAAGGCCTGAGAAATTGTACTTCAGGTCTAAAAGGTGACATCTTAGTAAAAAGACAAAAAGTTTAAAAAAAAAAAAAAAAAGCACAGTTGTTTTGCCTGTCTTACTGGCAAGTGCAGCTACCCTGTCGCTGCCACTGCTTTTGCCATCCTTCAAAGACATGAGACACAGCTTTTCAACCTTCCAATATGGACTGAAGACTCATGTCTCTCCAAGCATCCTCCAAGCCTTCGGTGCCAGATGGGGACTGCTGAGACATCCAGATTGTGGACTGAGCTACTACTGAGTTTCAGCCTCTTCACAGTATAGACTGCCATTGTTGGACTACCCAGGCTGTATCATGGAGGCCAGTACAGGAAGATCAAGAGAGGACTCAGTGCTTACTGGACCTCATTTGGTGACCATGGTAAGGGAAGACCCCAGTGTGGAGCACAAGGGCAGGACTGATGGTTGTTTGGGCTTGCCAAGGAAGAGCCTTCAAACAATTCCCTTAAGGAAAACATGACATCTTTTGGCCTAATAAAGAAAAAAAAAAACCCCAATAATAATAAAAACAAATCATAAGCTGAAAATGCTAAAATCTATGACATTATAATCTTGATGTACATGTGGCATGCATATATGCATATTTTGGAGTGATGCAAATTGGAACAGCAAAAAAGACTGGGTCAAAGAACTGAGTGAAATGGTGACTTCTGCATCAAAATTTTTAAGACACTGAGAAAAAGATGAAAAACATGTTTGGCAGAATGCATGAGCTCTGGTGGGGTGGGGGGCAGGGAGGGGGGAACGGGTCTAGATTTGATTGGAAAATTTTGTATGAAATGCAAAACTTAAATAAAAATTGGCTTAAAAAAATACAACAGCATGTTCCTCCTTTCACAGTTCAGGAACACTGGAAACATCACACTATCCTTAATGACATTTCCTTAACCCTAAGGAATATTTAGACTAGGTTTAATCTTAAGGACAACTTTCTCATTTTAATACAATGAATCAACAGTATTTACCTAAAGTAGTATTTGTAATAATTACATATCTTTCCTGGAAACTCATTTGGTATAAGCAAACCTATAATTACATAATTGGAGAAATCCCAAATCATACTTCTTTCTAGACTATGAATGATGGCAATTCAAGAACTCACAAAGCATCCCACTGCAGAATATTACAAGAATGTCTCTGATAATTGATCTGTGAATAAACAACTGGTAGTAACCACTACAAGGAGCTCCTTGGTATTACCTGAATCAGAGAATTTCTTTTTTTTTTTTTATTATTATTATTTTTTTACTTATTTTCACATGTGTATGAATGTATTGTCTGCATGTGGGTCTGTGCACCCATGTCGTGCAATGCCGCGGAGGTCAGAAGAAGGTGTCAGATTCCCCTGAAACTGGAGTTAAAGACGGTTTTCAGCCGCCATGTGGGTGCTGGGGATCGAACCCAGGTCCTCTGCAAGAGCAGTCAGTGCTCTTAACCGCTAGGCTATCTCTCCAGCCCTGAATCAGAGAATTTCAAGAATATACTTTGTTACCATTCTCAGAATTTATGATTATTTCTACATAGTAAATTATCAATTATACTTAAGATTTGCATTTCTGTAAAAATAAAATTATATTCCTTTTAGAATAAGAGTGTCCTTCTCCCCAACAATCCTATCCAAAGTGTTCTAAAAAATGACTGACATCTAGTAATGCCACCGACTGTCCAATCAGAATGTGAGATCTCTAAGGGAGAAAACATTTCATATATTTTCAGTGCGCTGTGTGATGTTATGCTCAACAAAGAACAGGAGCAGATTTTCAACAATGCCAGTGGGAGAACTGACCATGGCTTCAAACATCCCTAAGTGCATTGATGACCCCTATTCATTCAGAAAGAAAACCATCAAAGCAAACTAGGTCACACATAGTGACCTAGGAAACTTACGGAAGGGCAGAGGAAAGGAGTGGAAATAGTATTCTAGGCTTTCAGTCATAATTAATGGTCTCTACTCAAACTAGTCTGAGTAGACTAATTACATCAAGGGAACAGCAAAATAATCTTAAGAATCTACTGGGAAGAAGTGGGTCTCAGGAGGTCAGGGAAGAAATGGCTGTGTACTCATCCTCTGGCAGTCTTCTGTTGTCATTCACCTCCTAATGGAGCAGTCTGCCTGCCCTGCTGGCTCCAACCTTCTACAATAAAGGCAACTTCTGACTGATTCATCCTTTCAGCTTTGCCCCAATTCCTCAGTTTCCCCAATTCCAAATTCTTAAAAAGAAACTCAGCTCAATTAATGTTTTCAAGCTAGGCCACAAGGATCACAAGTTGCCAGACTATTACTGCTGCCATTAAAAGAACTAAATAAAAAACGTTACTGGCTATTTTATTATTTATGAAACAGGTTCCGGAAACTATCATGCAAAGCAGCCTTACTTAAGTCATCATTCTTTCTTCCTGCTTCTAATTAAGCACACACTGTCCATTTCATCTCTTCAGCTTCCTTAAGGCCCTGCCTTTGACCACATCTTCCATAAATAACTCTAATCAATGGATGTAAACAAACCAGTTTTCTCAGCTTGGAAATAAAATGAATATCAGAAGAACCAATGCTTCCTAACAGAACACAGGATTTACTTCCTTTGAAAATGCTCCCTTTAAGGTAGTCCTCCCCTTGGAGCTCCTCCCTCTCCCCACTCTCAGGAGTTTGGTCTCATTTTTCCCTAAAAAACTTATGTTCCTTCAGCTCTGACAAAACAAGGAGGGAGGGCGGGAGGGAGGGACTTAATTACTGTGCACTACCATAGTCTCTACCCAGTCCCGTGAACATGTGTGCTACAAATACACCTAGCATTTGTGTAGGATGGTCATGTGGGCTTCTGTGACCTGATAACTAAACATTAAACAAACATTAAACGAAACATGGATCTCATCCCCACAGACAAGATGGCCACAAAACCTAGCATCCAGACTGGGACACCTCTAAGAATGAAAGAACTGTTCAACTAGCCAGGTACACTTTGCACCACAGACTCTGCCTCTGGAAGAAACACAAAAGCAAGACCGAGAGCAACCCAGGTCCCCACATTCAGTACAATCACTGAAGTAGCTTGTGCACTGTTATCCAGGGCCCTCAGAGTTCAGGTTCCTGGTACTGTGCTCCTTTCCTCAAATGGTGGGAGATGTCTCCTCATGACCTTTCTCAGTTTATTAGCTTTTACTGTCTTTGGCACGGTCATCTTACCACAGAATCTGTCACACTGCATTTCCTACAATCCCCAAGCATATCATATATCTCAAAACACCCACCAAAATAAAATGATTAATTCTCATTTCTTTTTTTTTTTTTTTTTTGTCCTTTTTGAGACTAGGTTGGTATCCCTGTAGCTCTGGCTGTCCTGGAACTCGCTTTGTAGACCAGGCTGGCCTTGAACTCACAAAGATCCGCCTGCCTCTGCCTCCCAAGTGTTAGCATTAAAGGCGTGCGCCACCACGCCCGGCAATTCTCATTTCTGATGTAAACAAGGAAGCAAACTTCTTGGTATAATCTCAGACCAATTTTTGGTTTTGTAATAACTAAGAATATTTAATAATTTGTTGCTCAACTTTACCATGTTATTTGCTACAATAAAACCAACTCTAATTTCTTCCAGAGGACAAAATACTATTTCCATCTGCTTGTCCACTAATTTCCCCTATAGCTTGGGTAAACCAGAGAGGCAAAGTCTTGGTTATCTTTTCCTAAGAAGTAAATTGAACTGAGGAAAGAGGAAAATGGGATTAACTATATTTCTCCCAGGAGCAAATATTTCATAACTTCTATCTGACATGACAAATACAGGGCTATGCTAAATCCAGAACCCCAAACACAAGAGCTTGTGGTTTTTGAAGGTATCTAAACACACTACACCCTGCTTGTTTTTGCAGATAGCTTTTTTTTTTTTTTTTTTCTTTTCGAGACAGGGTCTCCCTGTAGCCCCAGCTGTCCTGGAACTCTGTAGACCAAGCTGGCCTTGAACTAACAAAGATCCGCCTGCCTCTGCCTCCCAAGTGCTAGGATTAAAAGCGTGCGCCACCACACCCGGCACAGATAGCTTTAATGTGTTGAACTAGACCAATACTGACAACAGATGTTTCCATTTTTATTGCTATTAATTCCCTAAGCAATTACTGTAACTCAGCAGGAACTTCTGCCCAGAACACCAACTTCACAGTGTAATCAGCATTTCAAAAGAGGCACTGTTCAAACAAGAAGGCACCTGCTAATGCACCAAAAAGGGTGTAGGAGTGGAAAGGGGCTCAGAATCTAATGGAAATCTAAAAAGAAAAATTTTTTGCAATTCTATTGTACAGCTATATATTGTCTGTGGTACAATGGCACTTGGTTTAGCAAAAATCACAGAGATAATAAGCACTCCAGCCACTACCAAAATAAAACTCAGGAAACAAGACCACCCCCCAAAGTTTCAGGTGTCAGTGCAGTATCTGTAAAAAAAAAAATCTTTGTAAAGAAAGATATAATAAAGAGCAAATACCTCCAATACTGTTAGGAGCTCATACTCTCCTGAAAACAAAATATAAAGCATTTGATTTACAAGATTAAACTGCAAGGCTGCTTTGCAAAATAGCCAGAAAGGCTGTAAGTAGCTGACTATGAATAAATGCACCTTATAAGTAAAGGCCCAGTTGATTCTCTTTACTTCATTAATTCTTTAAATTGAAATACCATATACTTTGTGTATCAGAACAAATACTCTTAAGTAACAGCATTTTGGAATGAAGGCATTCATAGATATGCATATAATACATCATATATGAAAGTTTAAAAAATTAAGATTTCCCTCTACTTACAACTGTCAACAGTGGTTCAACCTTTCAAGTAAAAGGATCCCATTCTAAATTCAGAATGCTTCATAAGGCTTACACTACCTCAATGATATTTTACACAGCAGTTGTTGGAGGAAAAGGCAGTAATAAACAGTCATATACTTAATGCATATTGCTGATAAATAAGTGAATTTTTGAAAAATCTCAAAAGTATATTAATGTTTCAAAAACTGGTTGCATACATGGGTGCATGTGTGTGTTTTGCCCAAATACAGAGCATATTTGGGCAAAACCTTTATAAACAAATCCAGGGGTCGATTCCAAGCCCAAAGTGTGGGAACCACTGTTGTAAAACCAAAGATTTCACTATGAGCAGTGTCAACACACACAACTCAGGAGAAGCCAGGCCAACGTCCGTCCCGATCTGTTTCTGGAGACCAGTCAAATAGGTTCAAGGTGCATTCCATACCCACCACCACATAAAGAAAATAAAATTCTCCCCAGAAACTAGTCCCTGGCTCACTTACACTTCCTACTCATTAATTCCTAAATTTGTGTCAGGCTCTTAAAAATGCCTGAGAGGAAACACACTATGTAAGAAACTGGAGAGATTCTCTGATATTGTCAGAACTACTACTAAAGGGACAGACACTTCAGAAGCATTGTTCACAATATAAAAGCATTACAAAACTTTAACAAACCAAGCTGATGAAACCATATCAACTGCTTTATTTCAGAGCACAGCCCAGAGGCAGGTAGCACCAACCCACACAGTTATCACATCAGTAGTGAAGGAGAAGAAATGAAGAGACACAGCCAACAGAGCTGGAGACAGAGAAGGCAGAGAGGAAAGAAGAGATGTTAACAAAGCTTACCAGTTTGAAGTCTTGAATGCTACAGATGAAATAGGGTGTGTTTGGTCTCCGACTCTCGATATACACACAGTCTTTAAAAGAAAAAGAAATTGTAAAACAATGGTATTTACCTTTAAGGAAACAAAGACAGGGCCTACAAGGCCACTACATAGACATGTAAATAAAAAAGCATTCTTTCCAAAGGTGTTATTAACATATAAATAGCATTGGAGGAAAATAATCTTTTCATTCTTATCAAATACCATTTAGATGATTTAAAGAACACAATAAAGTCTCCACTTCTCTTTGGGGAATGGAATATCTCCTAAAACTATCCATATCCAAAGGAGGAAATGTAGACAAATGAGAAATGGGAGAGGGAAACTGAGGGGGAACACTTCAAGACAAAATTTAAAAATCTTTTCAGGTAGTTGTTCTGATGTCTTCACAAAGAAAAACAGCTCTGCAATGTGCTGTTTTCAATTAATAATTAATGAAAAATAAATACAATATGCAGAGAAGACCAGCTTGGAACATACAATAACCATTTCACCCAAACCATGAAAGAAAAGGAATCTAATCTCATATGGAGAATTTACTATTTGGTTTTTGTTTTGTTTTGATTTTGTTTTTTATATTTTTGAGACAGGATCTCCCTTTAGTCACAGCTGGCCTGGAACTCGCTCTGTAAACCAGGCTGACCCCGCAAGAAAGGACTTTTTGGGCCGGGTGTGGTGACGCAAGCCTTTAATCCCAGCTCCAAAAGACCAAAAAAAAAAAAAAAGTGCTTTCTTAAATTGCATTTGGTATAGCAGTGGCTGAGTGAATATTTTTGGTCCTTTCAACAGATGTAGTCTAAAACACTGCTTTTGAGGCTGGAGAGATGGTTCAGCAGTTAAAAACAATACACTGAGGTGGGGGGGCGCCTTTAATCCTAGCAGAGGCAGGCATATCTCTGTGAGTTCAAGCCAGCCTGGTCTACAGAATGAGTTCCAGGACAGCCAGAGCTACAGGGAAACCCTGTCTCAAAAAGACCACACCCCCCAAATACACTCATACACATAAAATAAAAATAAGAATATTCCATTTGTAAGGTTGTAGAAAAAATAAAAAATATAAAAAGGCTGCTTTTATTTTCTTTTTTTGTTGGGGGGGTTGAGAGAGGGTCTCCCTGTAGCCCCAGCTGTCCTGAAACTCACTGTGTAGACCAGGCTGGCCTTGAACTCACAAAGATCCGCCTGCCTCTACCTCCCAAGTGCTAGGATTAAAGGCATGCGCCACCACGCCCGGCTTCTTTTAATTTTTATGCTTATGAGTGCACTGCCTATATGAATGTAAGTGTACCCATGTTGTGTCTTGCAATGCCCCCTGAAGTTAGAAAGGACCATTGGATCCCCTGGAACTGGAGTTACAGATGGTTGTTAGCTGCCATGTGAGTGCTGGGAATCAAACCTGAGTCCTCAGTGAAAGCAGCCAGTGCTCTTAACTGCTGAGCCACCACTCCGGCCCCCAAAAGCTGGGCTGTTTGTTTTGTTTTTTTAGTTTTTTATTATTTTTTATGTGTATGAGTGTACTGGCTGCTTGTAGGTTGGTGCACCCATGTCATGTAATGCCATGGAGGTCAGAAGAGGGTGTCGGATTCCCCTGGAACTGGAGTTAACACAGTCCTTTAGAATGAATGTGTCTCAGAATGTTTTTTTACCAACTTCAGCAAATTCCTCCACTCAACTCCACACAGGTTAAAAGCCAGGAATGGTTAGCAGGGCATGGTGGTGCCTTTAATCCTAGCACTTGGGAGGCGGGGGCAGAAGCAGGCAGTTCTCTATGAGTTCAAGGCCAGTCTGGTCTACAGAGGGCGCTCCAGGATAGCTGGGACTAAAGGAAGACCCTGTCTCAAAAATAACAAAAAAATAAAAATAAAAATAAAATAAAAAGCCATGAAGGGGAAAGAAGGCAGGACTTGGAGCCACCTTACCAGTGAACAGTCAAGACCCACTCCCAGCAACAGCAGACACAGTTGGGATTATAAAGACAGCCCTAATAGGAATGGCCTTTATTCTTCAAGAAAACTTCAAGTAGAACACTGTGGTGGTTTGCATGAGTGTCCCCCATAGGCTCTAGGTATTTAGACGTTTGTCTCCAGTTGGTGGTACTGTTTTTGGAGGTCTTGGGGTATGTGGCCTTGCTGGAGGAAGTGTGTCACTGGGGGCAGGGCTTAGTGAGCTTAACAAGCCTCGTGGTCTGCAGTTGCTTCCTCTCTGTTTCCTGTGCTCTTTGCAAGATGTGACCCTCGGTTTGCTGCTCCAGATCCAGCCTCCACGCCTCCCACCACAATGGACTCTAGTTCCCTGGAACCGTCAATCCTAAAATCAAATAAACTCTTCCTTTTATAAGTTCGTTGGTCATGGTGCTTTATCACAGCAACAGAAAACCAACTAATACAAAACATCAAGATCTTTGTACCCAAAAGCCATTTCAGAAAAAGAAAATAATAAACATGAATGTCTACTATGAAGGGATCCATTCCCCAATGGACTTGTCTCCTCAGATGTTGACATTCTGCTCCTGAACCCATGCACAAAGCCACCTAGGGATGAATTACAGACTGAGCTTTCTAGCTTGCTCCAGCCCCAGATGACTGCTTCCACATTTAGGCAACGTTCATTCAACAAGTTAATCATCATAAATGACAAGCTAGAGCGACCTCTTCCAACCATAGCCAATACTTCGTGGCCCTAGTTTGTTAATAAAAACAGAAGAAACGCAATCCCCACTCCACTATTCAGAACTCCAGATATCAATTACACACTGGACTCACTCTACCCAGACACAAGCTCCAGTCATTCTTTTTTGAGACAAGGTCACCCTGTAGCTCTAGCTGGTCTGGAACTCACTGTGTAGACCAGGCTGGCCTTGAACTCACAGAGATCCTCCTGCTGAAGGACCCCTGCCCCAACGTTTTATGCACCCTTAAAATATGTCTTTAGGAACCATGGTACCGCCATCTTATAAGGCCTCCAAGTCACGTATGTTATAAGCCCTCCCCGCTTCCTCATACCTTGTGGTGCTTAACTGAGTCACACCCACCTGTGTGTCAAGATAAGGTTCCCCTCCCCGCTTCCTCATACCTTGTGGTGCTTAACTGAGTTACACCCACCTGTGTGTCAAGATAAGGTTCCCCTCCCCCGCTTCCTCATACCTTGTGGATTTTTTTTCCCTTCAAAAACTCCTTACCCCAGTCTCTGGGGGTCGATCTCCTCTGCCCCTGCGTGGGTTACGAGTTCGGCCCCAGTGCACTGGTTTTTCCCGAATAAACCTCGTGTAGTTACAGCAAGAATGGTCTCTGGCTGATTTTTTGGGCGTCGTTCCATCCCGAGATTTGAGTGAGAGCCACCCCAGTCTCTGGGGGTCTTTCATTTTGGGGCTCGTCCGGGATTGGAGACCACCCTCAAATCACCAAGACCCTCTTGGAGGAAGATTCTTTTTCTGTCTCTCCATCTACTGTGTCTGATTCTCGGTGGCGCCAAAATTCTGTTATTTTCGGTTTGCAGTCGTTCCGCGCTTGTGAGAGCAACAAACTCCCCATTCCAGACGAGGGGGGAGAGTTACCGACAGATGTGTCAGGAAGGTGACCGACTGCGTCGCCCTGGGAGACATCCCAGGAGGTCTGAGGGAGGCCCAAGGATGCTCGGAACCCTCCCGTCTGGGTGCCGACACGGACGTTGAGGCTCTCATAGAATTGAGAGTTTTCACGTCTTCTCGGCCGTCTGAATCTTTCTTGGTGTTGGAGGACTCACAGAAGACGGGTCCTGGTTTGTTTCTATAATATCTTTGAGTGCTTTGTTCATATTCTGTGTGACTTTGACTATGGGCATGTAGCTTGTTATGCATCTAAGTTTGTGTGTGTGTGTGTGTGTGTGTGTGTGTGTGTGTGTGTTTGTAATTCAGTTATTGTGTTTGTCTCATGTTGGTTCTGTCAAACAAAGTGGCCACTTCAAGTTTCAATCCTTTATGTGCACAGAATCATTTCATTTTGGCATGCCAGACTAGATATGCACGTGCAAAGTTTAAAAATTGATATTTAAAAATGCATTTAAAGGCCTAAAATTTGGATACTGTAGTCATCTAAATTTATTGTCTCTGAGTCTCTCAAATGCTTCACAAGAGGTGGTAGTTGTTTATAGGAATCAGCCTCAGAGTTGACTGTTTAAAGATCCCATTTTGGTTTGTGTTTGCTTTCAAAGGTAATTTGCTTGCTTTGGAATTATCTATTTTTTTGAGACTTTGGGGACCACATTCAGGACTGGAAATGGATTCTTGGACTGCCTTTTGTTTTGGGTGGGGCAGTTTTGTTGCCCCTTGGGACCGGGTGTGGTGGCACACACCTTTAATCCCAGTACTTGGGAAGCAGAGACAGGCAATTCTTTGTGAGCTCAAGGTCAGCCTGGTCTACAGAGCAAGTTCTAGGCCAGCTGAGACTAAGGGGAGACCCTGTCTCAAAAAGACCAAAGAAAAAAAGAAAAAAGCATGTGTGTGAGTGTTGGTAATTCCACATGTGTATGTGACTATTGGTAATTTTCCACCTAAAGTAAATAACGTGTTGTTAGACAAAATAAATACAGGTAGTGGTCTCCATTGAAATAGTTCTTGGCATTAGGCAGGTCCTCCAAGGGACTCACAGCTCCTGGCCACAGGGGTGTATAC
>VZQC01010991.1:825624-902997 GCA_009823505.1 Rhizomys pruinosus | reverse complement strand
TTTAATTTTATTTATTTTTGTATGTGTATGAGTGTGCTGTCTGCATGTAGGTTTGTGCACCCGTGTCGTGCAATGCCGCGGAGGTCAGAAGAGGGTGTCGGATTCCCCTGGAACTGGAGTTCTCTTGGAGTTGGAGTTTCAGACGGTTCTCAGCCGCCATGTGGGTGCTGGGGGTCGAACCCGGGTCCTCTGTAAGAGCGGTCAGCGCTCTCAACCGCTAGGCCATCTCTCCAGCCCCCCGAGCTTTAGTTCTATGATTAGAACTATGTCCTAGAGAGAGTGGGGAATGAAGGACCCCTGCCCCAAGGTTTTTTGCACCCTTAAAATCTGTCTTTAGGAACCATGGTACCGCCATCTTATAAGGCCTCCAAGTCACGTATGCTATAAGCCCTCCCCGCTTCCTCATACCTTGTGGTGCTTAACTGAGTCACGCCCACCTGTGTGTCAAGATAAGGTTCCCCTCCCCGCTTCCTCATACCTTGTGGTGCTTAACTGAGTTACACCCACCTGTGTGTCAAGATAAGGTTCCCCTCCCCGCTTCCTCATACCTTGTGGTGCTTAACTGAGTCACACTGGCCTGTGTGTCAAGATAAGGTTCCCCTCCCCGCTTCCTCATACCTTGTGGATTTTTTTTTCCCTTCAAAAACTCCTTACCCCAGTCTCTGGGGGTCGATCTCCTCTGCCCCTGTGTGGGTTACAAGTTTGGCCCCAGTGCACTGGTTTTTCCCGAATAAACCTCGTGTAGTTACAGCAAGAACGGTCTCTGGCTGATTTTTTGGGCGTCATTCCATCCCAAGATTTGAGTGAGAGCCACCCCAGTCTCTGGGGGTCTTTCACTGCCTCTGCCTCCTGAGTGCTGGGATTAAAGGCATGTTCCACCACACCCAGCTCAAAGACGTTCTTAGCTGAGAACTGTCTTTATCTTCAGTTCCAGGGGAATCTGACACCCTCTTCTGACCTCTGTAGCATTGCACAACATGGGTGCACAGACCTACATGCAGACAGTACATTCATACACATACAAAATACATAAAATTAAAAAAATTACTCTCCCTCTTTCTTTTTCCATTTCTGCACAGATTTGATTTCAAGAACATTCATAAATGTTCCTTCCAGAAATACAGAGGTACTACAGATACCCAAAGTTAAAGCTAACCCAGGCCTACTGGTACACACTAGGAATCAATCCCAAGTATGCAGAAGGATGAAGGAGGGCCAAAGGCTTGAAACAAGCCTGGTCTACAGAGTAAGTTCCAAGCCAGTATGGGCTACCAAACAAACAAACAAACAAATGGGGGGTTGGGGGGCAGAAAAAGTTAAAGAATGCTGACTATCGTTCCAACCACTCAGGAGGCCAAGAGATTAACTTGAGCATAGGAACTGAAGACCATCCAGGGTACTAAAAGACCCTGTCTCTTTTTTTTTTTTTAATTTTTATTTATTTCTGTATGCGTACGAATGTTCTGTCTGCATGCAAGTCTGTGCACCCGTGTCGTGCAATGTCGCGGAGGTCAGAAGTGGGTGTCAGATTCCCCTGGAGCTGGAGTTCTCCTGGAATTGGAGTTTCAGACAGTTCTCAGCCGCCATGTGGGTGCTGGGGATTGAACCCGGGTCCTCTGCAAGAGCGGTCGGCGCTCTTAACCGCTAGGCCATCTCTCCAGCCCGACCCTGTCTCTTTAAAAACAAAAACTAAACTAGCTGGGCGTGGTGGCTCAGGCCTTTAATCCTAGCACTCAGAGGCAGAGGCAGGCAGATCTTTGTGAGTTCCAGGACAGCTGGGGCTACAGGAAGCCCCTGTCTCAAAAAGACAAAGACAAAAAAATAGTATTTGAATTTTATTATTGTGTGTGTGTGTGTGTATGCGCACGCGTGTGTGCATGTGTATGAGCCACTATGGGCCTGAGGGGGTCAGATGACAACATGTGGGACTCCTTCCACTGTGGTTGACTCAGGGTCAGTTGGTTTTACCTTATGAGCCATCTTGCTTGCTAACTCCTGTCCTACATTGTTTGCCATAATCTTAAAATACCTTTTCAAGAAAGGTTAATTGGAATCTGCCCTGAAGGTGTTTTGCCCGGGACCCTCTTTTCCATCAAGGTCTCCCATTGACTGTTTACACATGGCTTCTCCAGTCATTCCTCTGGGAAGATGGAAGTGTCCGATCTAATGGTCTACTATTTATCTGCTGCTACTTTGTTCTTATATTTTTGCTTCCTATATACTCACTCATCCAAAACTGAAAATAAGGCTGCCATGGATCATTATCCATGATGATCACCCAGGATTTAAGTAAGGGCAGAAACTAGCATCAGTCCCATTTCTTTCATTCAACATCTGCTCTAGCTGTTCTCTCTCCATTTCCTGCAAATCTGCTTTATTTTTCTGCACCAAGCTTGGGACTTCTCTCCAATTTTCTTTGCATCCTGTGTCTATCTGACTGCCTGTCCTCTAAACAGTTAGTTATCCACAGTCAGTTGTGACTCTGACACCCATCAGCCCCAAACCTTCCACAATTCCCTGGGGAATTCACAATGGAGTTCACATCATGTGGCTGGGCATAAAAGATCATTAAGATCTAGACACTGTGGCTTCTGTCTGAACCCCAACACTCAGGAGAAACAGGCAGGAGGATCACAAGTTCAAGTCAAGCCTGAACTACTTAGTTAGTTCCAAGCTATCCTGAGCTGTATAGGGAGCTTTATCTCAAAATGAAAGGTTCTGGGGGCTAGAGACATGGATGAGTAGTGGTTAAGAGCACTGGCTGCTCTTGCAGAGGACCTAAGTTTGGTTCCTGGCACCCACATGGTAGCTAACAACCATCCTAACTCCAGTTCCAGAGGATCTGACACCCTCATCTGCCTTCTCTGCAGGCATTACACACACAGGTGCACTTAAATATATGCAGGTTTTAAAAATACTCATATACATAAAATTAATTCATTTTTTTGGTCTTTTTGAGACAGGGTTTTCCTGTAGCCCCCGCTGGCCTGTAACTCACTATGTAGACCAGGCTGCCCTTGAACTCACAGAGATCTGCCTGCCTCTGCCTCCCGAGTGCTGGGATTAAAGGCCTGCACCACCATGCCTGGCCTCTTGCTCTACTTCTTGGCCATCTTGACCTGAGCTGTTCTGCCACACCCTCCCCCAAAGTGAAGGTCCAAAACCTCTCAAAGCAGGAGCCTGAATAAGTTGTTATTCCTCCCTAAGTTGTTTTGCACAGGCTTTACTCACAGTGACAAAAACTCACACACCCTCCCACCTCATTTCCAAGATGCCTCCTCTCCAACTGCCTGCTGCACACACTGCTCATCCACACCTCCTTGTCTTTATCCACACAATTCCTCCTCCCGGCAGGAACCATTCACTCTCTCTTCTCCCTGTTTGTTGGAGACCGAGACACANAAAAAAAAAAAAAAAAAAAAAAAAAAAAACAAATTAATGAAAATAAGGGCATACATTTTCTCCCACCCAATTTGAAAGTCCTCTGCATGCTATTCACTTTATCCTCTCTCTCTCTCTCTCTCTCTCTCTCTCTCTCTCTCTCTCTAAATGTTGATAGCAGTTCAGGGACTTGGAATTCTAAATTTCTCAATTCTCTTTCTTGAAAATGTGTTGTTTGTTCATCAAAAAGGATCCATGTGCCGGGTGTAGTGGCGCATGCCTTTAATCCTAGCACTTGGGAGGCAGAGGCAGGCAGATCTTTGTGAGTTCAAGGCCAGCCTGGTCTACAGAGTGACTTCCAGGACAGCTGGGACTACAGGGAGACCCTGTCTCGAAAAGACCAAAAAAAAAGGAACCAGGTAAGAGGGAATCTAATTAAGATAAATATTACAAATATATGTCAAACAAACAGCCAAATGTTACAAAAGTACTGATAAGAAAAAAAAAAAGCACTCTGTGATTTAGGGGAAAGAAAGAACCTAGCACATTGAATCATTACAGAAGTTTTTGGAAAATGACACTAGTGAGGAAGCTGAAAATCCCTATGTCCACATACTTGGTGCTCAGAGACAAAAGAGGTGGAAAATATGACAAAATGGATGGGCTCTACAAACACCCAGCCTGCTGGGCTAGATGGCTCAGGGGTTAAGAGCACCTGATCTTGCAGAAGACCCGGGTTTGATTCCCAGCACCCACATGGTGGCTAACCATCTGTAAGTCCAGTTCCAGGGTATCTGACACCTTCTTCTGACTCTAGGGGCACTGCACAATATGGGTGCACTTACACACATGCAGGCGATACACTCATACACATAAAAAAAAAAAGAGAATAAAATATTAAAAACAAACAAACAAAAAACCCACCCAGGCCACTGCAGTCCTGGTTTGAATGCCAAAAGTTGTTTTGGGTTTTTTTTTTTTTGAAAGATTACACTCCATTACCAAATACCTATTTTTTTTTTCTTTTGATAGCAGCAGCAAAGTTCAAAACCATTCTAGTTTATAGAGCTAAATAAGCCCTCCCCCTTTTTTTTTCTCCTTCAAAATGTCTTCTAGCCAATATAGAAAGCTGACTAGGAATCCGAACTCCAGCACATAGTGAAGAGCTAAGGTATAAAGCTCCTCGCAAGGTAAGGCACAGTTTTCCCGAAGTCTTGAGTGCTGAGGGAACAATTCTCAAATGCAAACTTCAAAATCTTAAGCATATATTTGCACTGTAGAATAATGATAATTACCTGGGCATGGTGGTGTGATCCTAGCACTTGGGAGGCAGAGGCAGGCGATCTCTGTGACTCTGTGAGTTCAAGGCCAACCTGGTCTACATAATGAGCTCCAGGCCAGCTGGGACTAAAGGAGACCCTGTCTCAAAAATATCAAAACAAACAAACAAAAAATATAATAATGATAATTAAACCATCACTTTCCAGCTAAATGGAATACAAAAAAAAACAGGTAAGCTTTGGGGGACGGGCTGAGAGGGTTCCATTCCCTAAACAAAAAAAGGGAGAGTAAATTACTAACATTCCCTTGGGGGCTGGAGAGATGGCCTAGTAGTTACTAGCACCGACTGCTCTTGCAGAAGACCCAGGTTCGATCCCCAGCACCCACATGGCAGCTGAGAACCACCTTTAACTCCAGTTCCAGGGGAATCCGACATCTTCTTTGACCTCTGCGGCATTGCACAGCATGAGTGACAGTACATTCATACACATTAAAAAAAAAAAAAAGAATTACTAACATTTCCACAGTCATTGTGGAAAACACAAGTAAAGTACTTGTGTGTGGGTTTTTGGGTTTTTTTTATTATTTTTTTTTTTTTAGCCCAGGCTGGCCTCAAACTCATGATCCTCCTGCCTCTGCCTCTTCAGCACATCCTACCCGCATGCACCACCACAACCAGCAAGTACTACTTGTGTTTTATAACACCAGCACTGGGATGAAAGGTCAGGCAAAGCCTGAAACCAAATACCAAGCAAGGCCTAATGATGACACTCCTGCCTGACTGCCACCAGTTATAAGTAGCACAAATTAAAATCTTAATGTAAAAACCAATACTAAAAAGCAATACACTGGAATCATATCATATACCTGATTTCTTCATAGTAGCCATAATTATACCCCCCCCCTTTTTTTTTGGTCTTTTTGAGACAGGGTCTCCCTGTAGCCCCAGCTGTCCTAGAACTCACTCTGTAGACCAGGCTGGCCTTGAACTCACAAAGATCCGCCTGCCTCTGCCTCCCAAGTGCTAGGATTAAAAGGCATGTGCCACCATGCCCGGCATATTCCCTTTTTTTTCCCCTCTACCAATCTCCACTAATCAATCTACACTAAGACACTAACACTCCCATCTACCAAGCATCAACATCTGCCCAGCAAAAAAGGAAAAAAAACAAAATGCCTGAAGCTTTCAGGAGCATCTACAGCAGCCAAGGCCTCCCTCACACAGTTCACCCTGTGTGCTCCACCTCCCCACACAGTTCACCCCGTGTGCTCCACCTCCCCACACAGTTCACCCCGTGTGCTCCACCTCCCCACACAGTTCACCCCGTGTGCTCCACCTCCCCACACAGTTCACCCCGTGTGCTCCACCTCCCCACACAGTTCACCCCGTGTGCTCCACCTCCCCACACAGTTCACCCCGTGTGCTCCACCTCCCCACACAGTTCACCCCGTGTGCTCCACCTCCCCACACAGTTCACCCCGTGTGCTCCACCTCCCCACACAGTTCACCCCGTGTGCTCCACCTCCCCACACAGTTCACCCCGTGTGCTCCACCTCCCCACACAGTTCACCCCGTGTGCTCCACCTCCCCACACAGTTCACCCCGTGTGCTCCACCTCCCCACACAGTTCACCCCGTGTGCTCCACCTCCCCACACAGTTCACCCCGTGTGCTCCACCTCCCCACACAGTTCACCCCGTGTGCTCCACCTCCCCACACAGTTCACCCCGTGTGCTCCACCTCCCCACACAGTTCACCCCGTGTGCTCCACCTCCCCACACAGTTCACCCCGTGTGCTCCACCTCCCCACACAGTTCACCCCGTGTGCTCCACCTCCCCACACAGTTCACCCCGTGTGCTCCACCTCCCCACACAGTTCACCCCGTGTGCTCCACCTCCCCACACAGTTCACCCCGTGTGCTCCACCTCCCCACACAGTTCACCCCGTGTGCTCCACCTCCCCACACAGTTCACCCCGTGTGCTCCACCTCCCCACACAGTTCACCCCGTGTGCTCCACCTCCCCACACAGTTCACCCCGTGTGCTCCACCTCCCCACACAGTTCACCCCGTGTGCTCCACCTCCCCACACAGTTCACCCCGTGTGCTCCACCTCCCCACACAGTTCACCCCGTGTGCTCCACCTCCCCACACAGTTCACCCCGTGTGCTCCACCTCCCCACACAGTTCACCCCGTGTGCTCCACCTCCCCACACAGTTCACCCCGTGTGCTCCACCTCCCCACACAGTTCACCCCGTGTGCTCCACCTCCCCACACAGTTCACCCCGTGTGCTCCACCTCCCCACACAGTTCACCCCGTGTGCTCCACCTCCCCACACAGTTCACCCCGTGTGCTCCACCTCCCCACACAGTTCACCCCGTGTGCTCCACCTCCCCACACAGTTCACCCCGTGTGCTCCACCTCCCCACACAGTTCACCCCGTGTGCTCCACCTCCCCACACAGTTCACCCCGTGTGCTCCACCTCCCCACACAGTTCACCCCGTGTGCTCCACCTCCCCACACAGTTCACCCCGTGTGCTCCACCTCCCCACACAGTTCACCCCGTGTGCTCCACCTCCCCACACAGTTCACCCCGTGTGCTCCACCTCCCCACACAGTTCACCCCGTGTGCTCCACCTCCCCACACAGTTCACCCCGTGTGCTCCACCTCCCCACACAGTTCACCCCGTGTGCTCCACCTCCCCACACAGTTCACCCCGTGTGCTCCACCTCCCCACACAGTTCACCCCGTGTGCTCCACCTCCCCACACAGTTCACCCCGTGTGCTCCACCTCCCCACACAGTTCACCCCGTGTGCTCCACCTCCCCACACAGTTCACCCCGTGTGCTCCACCTCCCCACACAGTTCACCCCGTGTGCTCCACCTCCCCACACAGTTCACCCCGTGTGCTCCACCTCCCCACACAGTTCACCCCGTGTGCTCCACCTCCCCACACAGTTCACCCCGTGTGCTCCACCTCCCCACACAGTTCACCCCGTGTGCTCCACCTCCCCACACAGTTCACCCCGTGTGCTCCACCTCCCCACACAGTTCACCCCGTGTGCTCCACCTCCCCACACAGTTCACCCCGTGTGCTCCACCTCCCCACACAGTTCACCCCGTGTGCTCCACCTCCCCACACAGTTCACCCCGTGTGCTCCACCTCCCCACACAGTTCACCCCGTGTGCTCCACCTCCCCACACAGTTCACCCCGTGTGCTCCACCTCCCCACACAGTTCACCCCGTGTGCTCCACCTCCCCACACAGTTCACCCCGTGTGCTCCACCTCCCCACACAGTTCACCCCGTGTGCTCCACCTCCCCACACAGTTCACCCCGTGTGCTCCACCTCCCCACACAGTTCACCCCGTGTGCTCCACCTCCCCACACAGTTCACCCCGTGTGCTCCACCTCCCCACACAGTTCACCCCGTGTGCTCCACCTCCCCACACAGTTCACCCCGTGTGCTCCACCTCCCCACACAGTTCACCCCGTGTGCTCCACCTCCCCACACAGTTCACCCCGTGTGCTCCACCTCCCCACACAGTTCACCCCGTGTGCTCCACCTCCCCACACAGTTCACCCCGTGTGCTCCACCTCCCCACACAGTTCACCCCGTGTGCTCCACCTCCCCACACAGTTCACCCCGTGTGCTCCACCTCCCCACACAGTTCACCCCGTGTGCTCCACCTCCCCACACAGTTCACCCCGTGTGCTCTACCTCCCCACACAGTTCACCCCGTGTGCTCCACCTCCTCACACAGTTCACCCCAAGTGCTCTACCTCCTCACACAGGTCACCCCGTGTGCTCTACCTCCTCACACAGTTCACCCCGTGTGCTCTACCTCCCCACACAGTTCACTCTGTGTGCTCTACCTCTTATACCAACTACCTCACTGTATATTACTTGAAATGGCAATTAAACAGAGAAACTTAAAAATAAAAGTGGAAAAGTTTAGGGGTTAACTGAACAATTATGGAACAGCTATCATATATAACCTACACCATGCTAACTAGATGAAGTAATGAGAAAAGATTTAAGGGGTTTTGTGTAATGACAAAAGCTGAGTGTTAATACATTCGACAAAGTATCTTTAGAAGTTTACTAATTTCTATTCACTTAAAAAAAGTAACTAATTTACCTTCATTGATTTTATGATAGTAAAAACATCAAGTATGAAATCTATACTAATACAAACACAGAAAAACAGTAGAAATAGACATACTGGTATCTTTAACTTTTACAGTATTTAGGGTATTCAGTTATCTCCAAAGCAAATTTTACTCATATATGTATCTACTATGCGGTATTTAAACATTTCCAAAAGAAAAAGGAGCCACTCTTACATATTTACACTTTACTTCAACAAACATAGCAAATACATCACTCTAGTTTTAAATTTAGAAGCAATATTTTTAATTTTGTGAACTCTAGTTTTCTCAGCTGGTAGAGCTGTCAGAATAAAAAGAAGGCAGTCTCCGGAGAGATCACAACTCACGGGTCAGTTCCAAACACAGGCCAACGTGTTATGAGCAGAGCCAAATCTCTGCATTTCAACTGAAATTATGTTACCCAACCCAAATACCACTATGCCACTTCAAACAAAAATTACTTCCTCTAAAAACAGCTTTTTACAAAACTAATAGTGTGTAACAGATTAAACCAGTTTTTCTGTAATTTCCTCAGCTACTACAAAGCAAGACACCAATGCACAATTCTAATAAAGGGAACATTTAACAATTAATTGAACCAGCAAACGCTAAAACCTCCTTAGGAGTTCAAATACTTGCTCACTAAGCAAAAGGGCAGAGGATTTTTTTTTTTTTTTTGTATGTATATGAATGTACTGTCTGCATGTAGGTTTGTGCACCTTTGTCATGCAATGCCGTGGAAGTCAGAAGAGGGTGTCAGATTCCCCTGCAACTGGAGTTAAAGACGATTTTCAGCTGCCATGTGGGGCTGGGGATTGAACCTGGGTCCTCTACAAGAGCAGTCAGAGCTCTTAACCGCTAGGCCATCTCTCCAGCCCCAGGGCAGAGGATTGTAATGTAGCTGAACAAACTCTCAGTCCGATCCAACTTCGGTAAATACAGGTCTTATTCGACTGGGACTGAGACACTCTCCACCATAAATGGGTGGTCCAATTTGAATGTCCAGTATAGAGACATTACTACAACCCCAATCCTCCGTGTGGTCATTCCTCATGCTAAGCACCTCCAGCCTCCAAGACAAAGAGTGGAGGTCTCCCAAAGGCTTGCTGTTTGCTGTTACAACCAATCATTCAGTGCTGTGGACATGACAACAAACTCACTTTCTGTTCTGTTCAAATTCTACATAGAGGATATGAATACTCTTTCCCAAACAAAATAGAAACACACCAGGCAGAGCAAAGTACAATAATTTTGGGACTGGAGAGATGGCCCATCATTAGCTGCTCTAGCAGAAGACCTGGGCTCAATTCCCAGCACCCATATGGCCACTAACAACTGCCTGTGACTCAAGTTCCATGGGATCCAACACCATCTTCTGACCTCTGTGGGCGCTGCATGATGGAGATGCACCTACATATAAAAAATATAAAATATAAACATACAAATACCATAATTTTTTTTGGTCTTTTTGAGACAGGGTCTCCCTGTAGCCCCAGCTGTCCTGGAACTCGCTCTGTAGACCAGGCTGGCCTTGAACTCACAAACATCCATCTGCCTCTGCCTCCCAAGTGCTAGGATTAAAGGCATGCACCACCACACTCGGCAAAAATCATAAATATTTTTAAAAGCCCAAAGTAACATCATTGTGGATGGCATCTGCTTCACAGTGATACCTACATTAGCAAGCCTACAGTGAATAATTTATACAAAATTAATTGGTAAAAGAAACCCTAATGACTATCTTTATTTATAAGTCATCATTTTTTGCCTTGTAGAGCTTAGTATGAAACAGAGCAGGTTGTATCATCTGTTTTAGTCACTAAAAATATACCACGATTATGCCTTAAAAAAGAAAGTGTCAAGACTATACTTTCAGGGATCATTTCTACAGTTTGTAACTAGAGAAGTTTCTCTGACCGTGTAGAGTACCAGAAACCACGAGGAGGAGTCGTAGTGCTCCCTCCTGAACGTGAAGCCGGCTCTTAGTGTTGCTCTTTTGCAACTGCTATTTGCCATTGATGACCGTTCTGCTCTCCTTTTTGGGAGAGTCAGAGGGAGGGAGCACAGTCTGAGTGGTAAAAAAATAAAAATAAAAAATTAAAAAAAAAAAAGAAAGTGTCTTACTACGTAAAGCAGGCTAGCTGCAAACTTACAGAGATCTGCCTCTCAAGTACTGGTATTAAAGATGCACCACCATGCCTGGCCAAAATTATATCTTAAAAACTGCATGAATTCTGAGGTGAAACCTGGCAAAATGGCTTAGCAGGTAAAGGTGCTTGCCACGAACACTGGCAAGCTGAGTTGATCTAAAGGGGTAAACATGCTGGAAGAACAGGTTCCTGCAAGCTGTCCTCTGACCTCCACACAGGTGTTATGCATGGCCCATGGACAGACACACACACACACACACACACACACACACACACACACACACACACACACACACACACAGAATAAATGCAGTTTTGTCAAAAGGTAATGAAAGCTTTTGTTGTGTGGGTAGGGTCTTAAATATCCTTTGTTTCCGGTGGTGCTAAGATCAACCGTGGGGTTACTGCATGCGAAGCACACATTCTACCACTGTTCTACACCTCCAAACCATCAATGAAAGAACTGTAATGTCTAAGAACAGGCTCACCTAGAGGCTGGGGCCATAAACCACAAGCAGAGAGGAACAAACCACAGTCAACAGGTCAACTGAGTCCTTGGCTCCACCTTACAAGGTTCACAGCAAAGAATGGGTTTGGTTTGATTTTATTTCACAATCCATGAGGAGAAAGAGGGGAGGCCTTAAAAAATAAGGTTTTCTGGAACTAAAGGGAGCCCCTGTCTCAAAAATACTCCCCCCCAAAACCCCCAATAATAATGTTTTCTTGACTTGTAAAAATTACACAGTTCAAATTTGAACATCTAAAAAGAAAGCTTTTCCTGGAACAGAGCTGCAACAACTTTTTTTTTTTTCCCCTGTATGTATATGAATGTACTGTTTGCATGCAAGTCTGTGCACCCGTGTCGTGCAATGCCACGGAGGTCAGAAGAGGGCGTCAGATTCCCCTGGAACTGGAGTTCTCCTGGAATTGGAGTCTCAGACGGTTCTTGGCCGCCATATGGGTGCTGGGGATCGAACCCGGGTCCTCTGTAAGAGCGGTCGGCGCTCTTAAACGCTAGGCCATCTCTCCAGCCCCCTGCACCAACTTTTAAGCATTACCTTCTCTCACTGTTTTCACTCAAAAGGGCAGAGACAAGGGTTTGCTGTTAAGGCAATGCTCACTAGCTTCAAGAAAAGACACTCTCCAGCCCTTGGGAGGCAGAGGCAGGTGGATTTCTGTGAGTTCAAGGCCAGCCGGGTCTACATAGAGAACTCCGGGTCAGCTAGGACTAAAGGAAGAGAACCTGTCTCAAAAAGACAAAAAAAGGGGCTGGAGAGATAGCCTAACGGTTAAGAGCACCGACTGCTCTTGCAGAGGACCTGGGTTCGATCCCCAGCACCCACATGATGGCTAAGAACCGTCTGTAACTCCAATTTCAGAGAACTCCAGTTTCAGGGAAATCTGAGACCCTCTTCTGACCTCCGAGGCATTGCACGACACGGGTGCACAAACCTACATGCAGACAGTACATTCATACACATACAAAAATAAATAAAATTTTAAAAGAAGACAAAAAAAAAATACTCTCAAGGTAACATCATTTTTTAAACTTTTATCAACAAGTTTTACTGAATATGTTTCTAAATCAAACAACATTAAAACTAAGTAGGATAGTTGCCATTTAAGCTAATTAAGATTTCTAAAGTTTCCTCAAACATCACATTATCAAATATCCTTAAAAAATTACACAGGTGCTGGGAATGGTGGCACACGCCTTTAATCCTAGAACTTGGGAGGCAGAGGCAGGAGGATCTTTGTGAGTTCAAAGCCAGCCAGGACAGCTGGGACTATAGGGAGACCCTATCTTGAAAAGATAAAAAAAAAAAAAAAAACCCCAAAACCATAAAACAAACAACAAAAATAAAAAACAACAAAGAAAAACAAAAGACATTTAAAAAGAATTCTGTAGTATATGCTTGAATCATTCTAAGAGGGTTGATGTTAAATGCATTCACGATAAAAACAGATAATGGTAACAAAGTTACATAGTGACTGACTTATTGAATGATGGATGAAGATTTTGTGACCAGAGACCTCAGAAATTACCTGTATAATTTTTATTTTTTTTTAGGTCTTTTTGAGACAGGGTCTCCCTGTAGCCCTAGCTGTCCTGGAACTCACTATGTAGACCAGGCTGGCCTTGAACTCATAAAGATCCACCTGCCTCTGCCTCACGAGTGCTAGGATTAAAGGCGTGGGCCACCACGCCTGGCTACAAAATTATTTTTAAAGAAGGTTGGTTCTTAGCCGCCATGTGGGTACTGGGAATCAAATCCAGGTCCTCTGCAAGACCACTCGGTGCTTTTTTTTTTTTTTTTAATTTATTTCTGTATGTGTAGGAATGTACTGTCTGCATGTAGTTCTGTGCACCAGGGAGGTCAGAAGAGGGTCTCGGATTCCTCTGGAACTGGAGTTCTCCTGGAATTGGAGTTTCGGACAGTTCTCGGCTGCCATGTGGGTGCTGGGGATCAAACCCGGGTCCTCTGTAAGAGTGGTCAGCACTCTTAACTGCTAGGCCATCTCTCCAGCCCGACCACTCGGTGCTTTTAACTGCTGAGCCATCTCTCCAGCCCCTGAACACTTTTAAAGATGTTTCTTACCCATCTTTACTCTTCAGATCTTTAGGCCATCTTTTAATTGGGTAATTTGTTCTCTTGGTTCTTTGAGTAATTTATATACTCTGTATGTTAAAGCTCTGTCAGATGTGTCATTGGTGAAGATTTCCTCCCACTCTGTGGGTTTTCTCTTCACTTTCTTTTGTTGTACAGAAGCTTTTTTTTTTAATTTTTTAAATTTATTTCTGTATGTGTATGAATGTACTGTCTGCATGCAGGTCTGTGCACCCGTGTCCCTCCGCGGCATTGCACGACACGGGTGCACAAACCTACGTGCAGACAGTACATTCACACACATACAAAAATAAATAAAATTATAAAAAAAAAAAAAAAAAAGTGCCGACATAGTGCTCCTCGAGGACGTGGGTTCAATTCCCCAGCACCACACATGGCGGCTGAGTGTCTTTGACTCAGTTCCAAGGGAATCCACCTCTTCTGACTCTGAGGGCATTGCACACATGGGTGCAACAACCTACATGCAGACAGCACAATTAAAAAAAAAAAAAAAAAAAAAAAAGTGTGATCCAGTTTTGCCAACACCATTTGCTAAAGATGCTACCTTTCCTCCATTGAGTGTTTTTGGCTCTTTTGTCAAATATAAGGTGGCTGAAATGGCATGCACTCATGTTTGGGTCTTTAGTTCTTCCAATCCTGAACATGGGAGGTCCTTCCATCTTCTGGTGTCTTCCTCAATCTTCTTCAAAGATTTAAATTTTTCATTGTAGAGATCCTTAATGTCTTCTGTCAGGTTTACTGCAAGATTTCTTTTTTTGTTTTGGAGGCTATTATTGAAGAGTTTCCATGCATTTCTTTCTCTAATTGCTTGCTAAGACTGATATTTGTAGATTAGTTTGTAACCTGCCACTTTATTGAAACTGTTAATCATTTCTAGGAGTTTTCTGGTGGGATTTTGGCTTCCCTTAGGTATAATATGTCCTCTGCAAAATGGGATAGTTTGACCTCTTTTCCAATTAGTACTTCCTTTAATTTCCTTCTTTGGTCTTCTTGCTCTAGCAAGAGTTTTTTTTTTTTAAGTTTATTTATTTTTATTATTTTTTTCGCAAGAAGAAAGACTTGAATTTAACGTCATATCACAAACAAAAGGAATTAAATCTACATGACAAAAGCACAAAGAAAAATCAACAACATGGGAAAGGCAAATAAGAAATCCCCACCAAACACTATCAGTCCCATAGAGGACTCCCACAATGAGATCTCTCCAGAGGTAACCAAGCAGCACACAGACATATATCTATATATATCTCTATCTCTATATCTATATATAGATTCTACATCTATATATAGAAGATTGACAGCTTCTGGAGGAAGTGGGCACCTGTGTCCCTTGGGATTCTGGGAAGCCGAGACCTAACAGGATACACATGCAGACAATACACTCATACACATAAAAATAAAAATAATAAGTAGGGGCTGAAGAGATGCCTCAGAGGTTAAGAGTACCAACTGCTCTTGCAGAGGACCCGGGTTTGATTTGAAGCACCCACATGGCAGCTAAGAACCGTCTTTGACTCCAGTTCCAGGGGAATCCAACACCCTCTTCTGACCTCTGCAGCATTGCACGACACAGGTGGATCAACCTACATGTAGACAGTACACTCATACACATAAAAAATAATAATAAATAATTAAATATTTTAAAAGAATCTCTCTCTCTCTCTCTCTATCTATCTATCTATCTATCTATCTATCTATATATATATAGAGATATAGATATATATTCATTCTCTTGATTCTGGTTCCTTTTTTTCTCTCCCTGATCCATCCTGGAGGCGGGTCCTTTACTCTCTGATCCATCCTTCCTGGAGACGGGTTCTTTGCTCTCTGATCTATCCAGGAGGCAGGTCCTTTACTCTCTGATCTGTCCTGGAGTCGGGTCTTTTGCTCTCTGATCCATCCTGGAGATGGGTCCTTTACTCTCTGATCATCCTGGAGGTAAGTCTTTTGCTTTCTGATCTGCTCTAGCAAGAGTTTCAAGTACTATATTGAAAGGTTCCTGACTTTAAGGGGAATGCTTCTAATTTTTCTTCATTTAGGATAATGTTGGCTGTGGGTTGTATATAGCTTTAATAATGTTGAGGAATGTTCCCTCCAGTCCAATTCCTTTTAGGATGTTAAACATAAAGGCATGTTGTATTTTATCAAAGGCCTTTTTTGCATCAATTGAGATTTTTATCTTTGAGTCCATTTACATAATTTATGACATTTCTTGATTTATGTATGTTGAACCATCCCTGCATCTCTGGAATAAAACCAATTTAATTATGGTGGATGACATTTATGTGTACCTGTATGCAATTTGCAAGAATTTTGTTGAGGATTTTTGCATCTATATTCATTAAGGATATGGGTTCATAGTTTTCTTTTTTGGTTGCATCTTTGCTTGGTTTGGGTATTAGAGTGATGCTGGCTTCACAGAAGGAATTTGGGAGATTTCCCTCTGCTTTTATCCTCTTGAATAACTTAATATTGATCATAGGTCCTCTTTAATGTCTGATAGAATTCTGCTGTAAATCCATCTGGGTCTGGAATTTTTTTAATTGAAAAATTTTGTATTACTGCTTCAATTTCCTCATATGTTATAAGTCTCTTTAAACTGTTGCTTTCTTCTTAGCTAAGCTTTGATGAGTCCCATGATTTCAGATATTCATCATTTCTTTTAGGTTTACAAATTTAGCAGAAAAAAAAAAAAATATATATATATATATATATATATTTTTTTTTATGTGTATGAGTGTACTGTCTGCGTGTAGGTTGGTGCACCCATGTCGTGTAATTCCTTGGAGGTAAGAAGAGGTACTGTCTGCATGCACGTCTGTGCACCCGTGTCGTGCAATGCCGCGGAGGTCAGAAGAGGGTCTCGGATTCCCCTGGAACTGGAGTCTCAGATGGTTCTCGGCTGCCATGTGGGTGCTGGGGATCGAACCCGGGTCCTCTGCAAGAGCGGTCGGCACTCTTAACCGCTAGGCCATCTCTCCAGCCCAGAGTGTGTTGTTTAATCTCCATGAGTTCCCGTACTTATTACAGCCTCTTCTGGTGTTGATATTAAGCTTTATTGCACTGTGGTCTGATAGAATACATAGAATTATTTCATTTTCTTTTTCTATTTTTGAAGACTGTTCTGTGCCCAGTATGTGGTCAATTTTGGAGACAGTTCCATGGACTGCTGAATAGAAAGTATATTCTTTGGTGTTTGAGTGAAATACTCAGTAGATGTCTGTTAGGTCCATTTGGAATATCATATTGTTCAATTCAGTAGTCTGTTTATTCTTTGTGGTGCTGACCTGTCTAATGGGGACACTGAAACCCCATACTACTAGTGTGCTAGAGTTAAGCTGTGCCTAAAATCCTACAGAATTTTATTTATGAAGATCAGTGCCCCAGGGTTTGCTATGTATAAATTCATGATTGTGGTATCTTCTTGGTTAATTGCTCCTTTGATAGGAATGAAGTGACCCTCTCCATCTCTTCTGATTAGTTTTAGTTTGAAGTCTATTTTATCTGAATAGCAACTCTTCCTTGTTGCTTAGTTATGTTTGCTTGGAATATTTTCTCCATCCTTTCACCTTTAGACAGTGCCTATCCTTGAGGGTGAGATGGGTTTTGTATCTTAATCCATTCTACTAGTCTATGCCTCTTGATTAGAGAATTCATTCCATTAATATCTAAAGTTATTATTGAAAAACTGATATTGTTTCCCATAATTTTGGTTTCTGGTGCATTCTTGTTCTATGTTTGTATTTCCACACTAGTACCTTCATTAAGTACTTTATGCTGCTGTTTGGGTATGGCCCATCCTTCCTCCCTTCCTCCCTTCCTTCCTCCCTTTGTATTGCTTCAAGTATTCTCCAAAGGGATGGCTTTCAGGACAAGAATTCTTTCAGCCAATTTATGTCATGAAAGATTTTCCATTCTCCTTCAACTATAATAGACATTTTTACTGGATAAAGTATTCTGGGTTGGCATCCACAGTCTTAAAACTAGGAATATTAAGAAAAAAAAAAGCTGGGCTTCTTTTATTTGTATATGTTTATCTATCTTTAATTTGGGAACATTTTCTCCACAATCCTGTTGAAGATCTGGTCATTACTGTTATATTTTCCAGTCTTGATATTCTACTTTCCACCTCATCCATTCCATTACTGATGCTTTCTCTCATCCTTCCCAAATGACTTGTTGAGAGTTCTACTTCCTTTTTCATTTCAGCCTGAGTCTTCTTCAGTGTTTCTATATTTTCTCTGAATTTATTCCGTACTTTATCATTATCTTCTTTCATTTGCTTGTATGTGTGTTCTTTAAATTCTTTTTTTTTTTTGAGGGGGTGTCTTTGAGACAGGGTTTCCCTTTAGTCCCAGCTGGCCTGGAGTTTGCTATGTAGACCAACTCACAGAGATCTGCCTACCTCTGCCTTTCAAGTACTGGGATTAAAGGAGTGCACCATCACGCCCAGAAAATTTTTTTTTTTTCTTTTTGGTCTTTTTGAGACAGGGTCTCCCTGTAGCCCCAGCTGTCCTGGAACTCACTCTGTAGACCAGGCTGGCTTTTGAACTCACAAAGATCGGCCTGCCTCTGCCTCCCAAGTACTAGGATTAAAGGCGTGCACCACCACACCCGGCTCAGAAAATTCTTTGAATTCGTTAAGTCGGGTTTATGTGTCCTGAGTTACAAGTAGACTCCTCATTATAGGAGTCTTTTTTCTTTTCCTTTTTCTTTTTTGTCTTTTTGAGACAGGGTCTCCCTGTAGCCCCAGCTATAAGAGTCTTCTACAGAACTGGTGGGTGGTATTTGACAGAGGGTTATTATTTGGATTGTTCATGTTATTATTTTTTTCTTTGTGATTTTAGCATTTAAATATTTTTTGTTGTTTGTGATTCTAGTATGAAGCTCATGTGTTTCTTTGTTGAATGGAAGACTGGCTTTGCTTGTATTCTTCAGGTGTCTCAGTTGTCTTCTTATTTGATATGCAAGGGTGGTTGGTCTAGGTTTCAAGTTCTTACTTCTGACTTTGTACTGGAGAGACCAGCCACCCCCTGCCCAGCCAGTCAGGAGCTCCACAAGCCAGAGACAGGCAACAATTAGGCAGGCTTGAAACCATCTGGATCTGGGTACAGGGGCAGGGAAGTCTAGCCTGGAGCTGAGGGAGGGGCCCCAGATGCTCCCCAGCTGGTGGACAGGCCATCTTGGACTACAACATAGTAAGACCACCACTGCATGCAGCTGGGAACTCTCACTGCTAAGCAGAGCAGAGGCCAACCAAGGGTGTCAGGTGTTACCTATGTATTATGCAAGTGCTACCTGCCTCCTGCAGCCTACAAGCCAAGCTGCAGCCCCCACCTCCTGTTGGTCACCTCCGCCATTTCCCAAGGCCTGCAGGCCACGTCTGTTGTCTCCAGACACTTTCAGGCAGCCTCCACTGCCTTCCTGGGAGCCGCCATCTTGGATCTTTCTATGGCCATTTATTCTCCCCTCGGTAATGTAATTTAAATACAGAAAACTTACCATCCCAAAATCTTTGTTGGTATCAGGACAGCTAGTGCCTTCGCCAGGATGACTGAGTGCCTACAATATCACAGCTTCAAACTCCTTGCCACTTACATCCTTTGGGGTTAAAATTTGGCCCATATTATGAAATCTAGATTGGTGATGGCAAATATAACCACTATATCACATTAGAAATCTCAGGTTTCCAAACCATCCAGCATTTTCTAGAATGAGCAGAGGAATCCATCCACCATCTTAATCTAGATCTTTCACAGAAAACCTTCATGAGATATCAAAACTACAACGAATATGAGAACTAGCAAGTAGCATACAAAAGACCATTTTAAGTGCCCAGGGAGACTATAGAATCCTAAGAAAATCAAAGAGCACAAGCTATGCCCACAGGTTCAAAGACCTAACCTTTGAAGAGGAAACACACCTATCTTAGGATCCTATCATGTTCAATAGTCTTTAGAGCCAAATATGAGTGCTACTGAATTAATTAATTAAACCAGGTCAATGACCCTAACAGATTGTAGACTTTTATGAAGATCAAATACTCAGACACTGTGAGGTGAGAGCTATGCCCTTCCAGAGTTCTGACAACAGAGATCAGCTAACTCTCTATTCTCCTTTAGTAAGCCCACATTCTACATTATGGAGTGCTAAGAATTAAGTAAACTGGCCGGGCATGGTGGCGCCTTTAATCCTAGCACTCGGGAGGCAGAGGCAGGCGGATCTTTGTGAGTTCAAGGCCAGCCTGGTCTACAGAGCAAGTTCCAGGACAGCTGGGGCTACAGGGAAACCCTGTCTGGAAAATACCAAAAAAATAATAAATAAAAAAATAAAACCTAAAAAGGGAAATCTAAGAATTCATGAGTACTAGGCACTTAGTAGGTCTCTTAGAATACAGTAAATGCTTTCCACATGAATGCCTAGAACAAGACAAAGTACACATTTTAAAAATCTGGCCACTTAATCTCACTTTTGGAAAATGCTGATGGTTTGGACTCCGCATTTGAAATTTTGATAGATAATATTCTAAAAGATTTCCCATCAAGAAGAGCATTGCATTAAATTCTTCTGCTTTGAAAAATGCTTTGAAAATTTCCATTTTTATTTTGTTATAGATTGTTAAGAGGTATTTGGCAGGTAAATGTAACNCCGGAGAGATAGCCTAGCGGTTAAGAGCACCGACGCTCTTGCAGAGGACCCGGGTTCGATCCCCAGCACCCACATGGCGGCTAAGAACCGTCTGTAACTCCAATTCCAGGAGAACTCCAGTTCCAGGGGAATCTGAGACCCTCTTCTGACCTCCGCGGCATTGCACGACACGGGTGCACAGACCTGCATGCAAACAATACATTCATACACATACAAAAATAAATAATAAAAAAAAAAATTTAAAAAAAAAAAGAAAGTTGTCAGGAATAACAGCCTGTAGAGCAGGCTACTAGGAAAGCAGAGGCAGGAGGATTGCAATTTGAAGCCAGCCTAATTCAATACACTACAATAGCAAGATCACTATCTCAAAATAATTAAATGTGTTCTTATTTTATATTTTATTAATTCTTTTATCTGTATATGTGTATTATTCAAGGTAGCTAACATTTTTAGTGACAGCACTTGGAGGTAGAGGCAAGTGGATCTCTGTAAAATCAATGCGAGCCTGGTCAATATAGCAAGTTCTTGGCCAGCCAGGGATACAGGGAAAGCCTGTCTTTAAAAAAAAAAAAGGGGGGGGGTGGCTAACAATAGTTAACAGTGGGAGTGGCTGTAGGGTAAGCAGTGGCTGGAAAGGTGGAAATCAAAGAACACGAAGTTTCAGTTAGGAGGAAGTTCAGAAGATTTGTTGTGCAACAAACATGGTTCAACATCATGAACATCATGGTAGAACTTTTTTTTTTTTTTTGAGAAAGGTTCTCCCTATAGCCCCAGTTTGGCCTGGAACTCACTCTATAGACCAGGCTAGCCTTGAACTCAACAGAGATCCGCCTGCTTCTGCCTCCCAAGTGCTAGGATTAAAGGCGTGCACCACCACACCTGGCTTAAAGATGGTTCTTAGTCACCATGTGGTTGCTGGGAATTGAACCCGGGTTCTCTGCAAGAGCAGTTGGTGCTGTTAACCGCTGAGCCATCTCTCCAGCCTCTGTACATCAGCTAAGGGAATACATGTAAACTTTCTGCATCCCCCCCAAAAAACTATCACTATGTTAGGTGACACACAACATACATGTATGTATTTCCAAACATTAAACTGTAAATCATAAATACTAGCATCTATCAATTTCTACAATAATTTAAAAATGGATGGGGGGGGGATGATGGGCCAGTGAAGGGATAACTTTGTTCCTTGCCCTCAGAGGTCAACCAAGTCCCAGGGGACTATGCATGGGGGCATCTCTTCAAATGTCCTGCCAATGTGAGTCACTAGTCTTCCTGTGCATGAAGGTCTTGGAGATCCACTAATGGGACTTCAGCCAGTGTCCAGTCTCTATAAAGAGGAAAGTCTGCTCATGCTTCAAAAAGGGAAGCCTGGTCTAAAAAGACCTGACTTTGTGAGTAGATGGAACTGGTAAATGAAAACCCAAAAGGAGCCAGGGGCTCCCTCCCTCCTCAAAACCTGAGTGACCCCCTGAGGACCAGATCTCCATCTGACCTTGAGAAAACAAAAACCTTGGTTAATCTGGGCTAAATGTGTGGCCTTAAATGTCCAAAAGGAAAGTATAACCAGAAATATATAATTAGTAAGGCCTGAGAAATTGTACTTCAGGTCTAAAACTTGACATCTTAATAAAAAGATAAATAATAAAAGGACTGTTGTTTTGCCTGTCTTCAATTCTTACTGGCAAGTGCAGCTACCCTGTCACTGCCACTGCTTTTGCCATCCTTCAAAGACATGAGACACAGCTTTTCAACCTTCCAATATGGACTGAGACTCATGACTCTCCAAGCATTCTCCAAACCTTCAGTGCCAGATGGGGACTGCTGAGATATCCAGACTGTGGACTGAGCAACTACTGGGGTTTCAGCCTCTTCACAGTATAGACTGCCATTGTTGGAGTACCTAGGCTGTATCATGGAGGCCAGTAAGGGAAGATAAAAGAGGACTCGGTGCTTACTGGACCTCATTTGGTGACTACTGGAAGAGAAGACCCCAGTGTGGAGCACAAGGTCAGGACTGATGGTTGTTTGGGCTTGCCAAGGAAGAGCCTTGAAATACTTCCTTAAGGAAAACATGACATCTTTCAGCCTAATAAAGAAAAAATAACAATAATTAAAATCTTGATGTATGTGTGACATACATGCAAATTGGAAGGAACAAAAAAAAAAAAAAGGCTGGGTCGACGAACTGACTGAAATGGTGAACGTCTGCCAGAAACAGTAAACTTCTGCATTGAAAATTTTAAGACACTGAGAAAAAGATGAAAAACATGTTTGGCAGAATGCATGAGCTCTGGTGGGGTTGGGAGGCAGAGACGGGGGAATGGTTCTAGATTTGATTGGCAATTTTGTATGAAATGCACAAAGCTTCAATAAAAATCAGCTTTGGGGGAAAAGGGGGGGCAGTGAGATGGCTCAACAGGTACAGGACTACTCATTACGCTGATAACCCAGCTCCATTCCCGGAACCCGAACTGTAGCGGGGGGGAGAACTGACTCCCAAAAGCTGTCTTCTGCCCCCACCCCCACACAGATTCACACACTGGATTAAAATGAAAGGCAAAGCCAATCTTACATGTTAAAGACAGAGTGCTCAGTGGTTAATAGCATTAGCTGCTATTCTTCAGAGAACCCAAGTTTAGATATTGGTGTATAGGGTTAACAGCCTATAGACCAGGCTACTGGGAAAGCAAAGGTAGGAGAATTGCAGTTTGAAGCCAGTCTGGACTACAACAGCAAGAGTGCTGTCTCAAAAGAATTTTTTACCTAACATTTGTTGTTGTTGTTGTTGTTGTTGTTGTTAGGTCTCCCTGGAACCGCAGCTGGATGAAGCTTGCTATGAAGAGAGTGCCAGGTGGCAGCTAACAAACATCTGTAATTTCAGCTCCAGGCCCTCTTCTGACCTCAATGGGCACTACATGCCATGAGTGCACTTAAACACATGCAGCAAGACACTCAAACGCATTAAAAAAATTAATTTAAAATATTAAAGATAGTAGCTAGTTTACTAATAAGACTAATCCATAATTTTAAATCCCTTAAGTGATATTAAAATTTAATTTACAAGCTGGGTGTGGTGGTGCACACCTTTAATCCTAGCACTCAGGAGGCAGAGGCAGTCAGATCTTTGTGAGTTCAAGGCCCCCCTGGTCTACAGAGTGAGTTCCAGGACAGCTGGGACTTACAGGGAGACGCTGTCTCAANTAGCTTCCATAAAATGAATTTCCATAGGCACCACAGCCAGAAGAAAATGAACTGTACACAGGTCTGAAAGTGTTGACACTGCTGCTCCCGGTCTGCTGGGATGGCCTTGGAAGAATAGGTGGGGGCCCTCTGGTAAGTGTTGGTTGTCTTGTCAACAAAGTAGGGCCCAAGTCAGCAGACTGGAAAGTGGGGCCCGGGCCTGGTCCCGGCAGCTCCCGGAATTCGGCGGGTCTCCCACGGCATCAGGGTTGGCGGCGGCTGGGATGCCATCTCTCCATATGCTCAGCTACAGCTTCTCGCAGCGACTGCACCCTTATTTTATTTTAAACTTTGGTTTTTTTTTTAATTTTATTTATTTCTGTAATGTGTATGAATGTACCGTCTGCATGCAGGTTTGTGCACCCGTGTCTTGCAATGCTGTCGGATTCCCCTGGAACTGGAGTTCTCCTGGAATTGGAGTTTCAGACAGTTCTCAGCTGCCATGTGGGTGCTGGGGATCGAACCCCGGTCCTCTGCAAGAGCAGTCGGTGCTCCCAACTGCCAGGCCATCTCTCCAGCCCCAAAAGGAATTTGGGCAGACAAGATGTCAAGTGAATAACAGAAGCTAGAAGAGAGTCCTGTAGCACATTTTTTCCTAGTTCCTTCAGGTGAACACAACCCTGTCAGTTCACTGATCTGGGGCTTCTAGTTTCCAGAATGCAGGACAAGGTATCCCTGTTATTTACTTATTTTTGGTCTTTTCAAGACGGGGTCTCCCTTTAGCCCCAGCTGTCCTGGAACACACTCTGTAGACCAGGCTGGCCTTGAACTCACAAAGATCCGCCTGCCTCTGCCTCCCAAGTGCTAGGATTAAAGGCGTGCGCCACCATGCCCAGCGGTATCTGTTATTAAAACAAATCAATACTGCCTCACTGTGTTTCCTCCATGCTGTAATTTCAGCAGCACTTCATGGTCTTGGGAGAGAGGGGAAGGCAAGGTTTTCATTGAAGCACAAAATACATGCAAAACAGTACACATATGATAAAAAAAAATTTTTTTTTTCTTTTTGAGACAGGGTCTCCCTGTAGCCCCAGCTGTCCTGGAACTCACTCTGTAGACCAGGGTGGCCTTGAACTCACAAAGATCCGCCTGCCTCTGCCTCCCGAGTTCTAGGATTAAAGGAGTTCGCCACCACGCCCGGCTCTTGCACTTGTTTTTAAATGCTGTTAAAGCAAAACAGATACCATTATGTGGTTTTGTAGCCATGAAACTGTCAAAAGGTTATTTTAAGATTATACAGTGCTTGTTAATTCAACTGGACACTCACTTTCATTTTGCCTCATTTGATTTTTCCCAGTTTAAATTCCAGTTGCATCAAAATAAATTAACAGATAGTAATTCTAAAATAAAAGTTAAAAAAAAATGCAGGGTATGGTGGCATACGCCTTTAATCCCAGCACTTGGGAGGCAGAGACTGTAGATCTCTGTGAGTTCAAGGACAGCCTGGTCTACATAGCAAGATCCAGGCCAGCTGGGGTTATAAGGAGACCCAGTCTCTCAAAAAGCAAAAAATAGCCAGGCGTGGAGACACATGCCTTCAATCCAGCACGTAGAGGAGGCAGAGGAGGCAGAAGAGGCAGAGAGGCAATAGTGAAACTAGCTCAAATAACATGAGCTAGTTTTATTAGGTCCTATAAGAGCCCCCCCCCCAATGTGTGTTTTAAGGCCTGTCTTGTGTATTCATGATGATTCTCCCAATGAAGGGGTCTGCTGGTGCCCAATAGATTTTAAGTCACCTCCAAGGATCTCATCTAAAAGCTGAGTCTGGCTAACTTTGAGCAAAGCCATAAGCATGTATGCACTAAATAGCCAGAATAATATTCATTAGAAAACCATGCAACTTAGTTGCCTTCATCCATTGTCACTGGCTGGTGAATCTGAAGCTCAATACCATGGAAAGAATTTTACCTAGGAGTGATAAAACCTTGCAATAAAGGCCATCAAAAAAAAAAATCTTAGCACTTGGGAGGCAGAAGCAGGCGAATCTTTGTGAGTTCAAGGCTAGCCTGGTCTACAGAGGTCTTCCAGGATAGCTGGGGCTATAGGGAGACCCTGTCTCAAAAAGACAAAAAAACAAAACAAAACAAAACAAAAAACTTTTCACCAATTGCTGGTGAATCCTATTTCAACATAAAACAACCTGTTCCCCAGAATCTTAAGGTTTACATATCTCTGGTTCTTTCTGCAAGCCTTATTGTTGACTGAAGACAAAAGCCGAGATGAATCCAAAGGATGAAAACTGTTAAGTGAGAGAACAAGCACCATGAGGAAACCACGCAGAGACACAAAGGCCAGGACGGGGCCAGGTCCAGGAACACGGGCACAAGACTGTGATCTGAGTGGCTCCATGTTCCTGGACTCAACTTTTGCTGCCGTACCTACTGTCTACTCTTCTAGGTTCCAGGCCTTTCTTGACAAGTAAATCTGGTCTTTAATCAACCGTGTGCACAGACCATACCTGTCCCAGTAGTCCCATGCATTGCTCTTACCTCCTGGTCTGTAGACCACGTCATCCTCCGTGATATAGGATGTTATCTCCCCGGTGTCTGTCCTTTCATACCGGGATTTTTTTTTCGGGGGCTTCTTTCTGTTCTTCTTTGAAGACTCCTCTGCAGTGGCACTGTTGTTGTCATTGTCTTCATCTTCACTGTGATCACTCTCAGCATAATTTTTGGCTCCTCCTTCTAGGGTGCAGCTCCTTCGAGGCCTGGAACTCTCACTCTCTCTTGCTTTGTCTCTTTTCTCTCTCTCTCGGTCCCTGTCCCGGTCCCGGTCCTTCTCTTTGTCTTTGTCTTTGTCTTTGTCAGCTGTCATGATTCGCCACGTGCCTTCTTCTGTCCTCTCACGGCTAGGCCTCCGTGAAAGGTAGACAGTAAGCCTGGGCTTCAGTCTTCTGAATTTCTCACTCAATTCCAGGGAAAATCCAACCACTCCAACAACCCCAACGTTTCAAAATGCTAGGAGAAAAAGGAAAGTAGAAAGATTGGTTTTACTTTTTTTTTTTTTTAATCACTTATTCAGGGCTGGAGAGATGAATCAGAGATTAAGAGCATTGTGCAGAGGACCTGGGTTCTCCAGAGACCCATGTGACAGCTCCAGTTGCAGGGGACCTGACACCCTCTTCTGGCCTCTACAGGCTCTGAATGCACAGGTGCACTTACATGCAGGAAATACACTCATACAGGTAAAATAAAAATTACTTATTCGTGCTTCCAATATAAGAGCATCTCATGGGAAACAGTGATGTACAATTTCCATGCACAGCTTTGGGCCTCTAGCTAAGGATTTGAAGTTTACCCCACACTAATACAGACTGTATGAGGGAAAAGAGTAAACTATACTTCCTTTATACTCACTGCTTTCACCTGTTTTAAGGAAAAGGGTTTGTCCCAGTAAGCAACATATAATGGGAATAACTGTACAAAATTAACTTCAATTCAGAAATTTAAAGCAAAAAGCAGCTTAATACTTACTAGTTCTACATAAAAAGTAATTTGCCGGGCTTAAGCGGGGCATGGTGGCACACGCCTTTAATCCTACCACTAGGGAGGCAGAGGCAGGCGGATCTTTGTGAGTTCAAGGCCAGCCTGGTCTACAGAGTGAGTTCCAGGACAGCTGGGGCTACAGGGAGACCCTGTCTCGAAAAGACACACACACACACAAAAAGTGTCTGTATTACTTTATGTGTTTGAGTGCTTTGCCTATGTGCATCATGTGAGTGCCTGGTGCCAGCAAAGGCCAGAAGAGGGTGTCAGATCTTTTTGAGACAACATATGCAAACAAACAAAAGCTTGTTGTTTACTTAGCCAACAAGACAGAATATTGTTGGCAGTTATGAACCTCAGATACAGAGACAATTTTCTTTGGTCTTGCAAAAGGCATAAAAATTATCCCACTCGCTCGCTCGCTGTGAACTCCAGAGATCAAACCTGGTATCAAAGAAGAACTCTCCATTAAGTATGTAAAATAGCTTCAGGAATTCTGGGGGAAAAAATTTAAGTGCCTTACGCACATCTGAGAGATGATTGGGGAAGAAGGAGAAACACTGGCAACCTTGATGCAAGGTCAGAAGGCTCAAAGCAGAAGATATAAACTTTTCCACACAGGAAATGTTTTCAGATGGGATTTCAACTTTAAGCATGTTTCCAGAAAAGGGAAAAGTCTTCTAGTCCTTATAAAAGTTCTGCATAGCCGGGTGTGGTGGCGCACACCTTTAATCCCAGCACTTAGAGGCAGAGGCAGGTGAGTTCAAGGCCAGCCTGGTCTACAGAGTGAGTTCCAGGACAGCTGGGGCTACAGGGAGACAATGATTTGAAAAGACCAAGAAAGAAAAAAAAAAAGGGGGGGGGGAGGGAGGGGGGGAGGGAGGAACTGGAGAGATGGCCTAGCAGTTAAGAGCACCTACTACTCGCGCAGAGGACCCGGGTTCGACCCCCAGCACCCACATGGAGGCTAAGAACAGTCTGTGGCTCCAATTCCAGGAGAACTCCAGTTCAAGGGGAATCCGACACCCTCTTCTGACCTCCACGGCATTGCACGACACGGGCGCACAAAGCTACATGCAGATAGTACATGCATACACATACAAAAATAAATAAAATTTAAAAAAGAAAGAGATCATTTTCCCACAGTAAGGTAACTACTCCAAAAAAAACCTGCATTAAAAAAAAAGTTAGCCTAGTCTACATATCAAGTTCTATGCCAGCTGGGGCTACAGGGAGACCCTGTCTCCAAAAGAACCCCACCAAAAAAAGACAAAAACCACAAAAAACAAATGTTATTTCAGTACTTGGAGAGGAAAAAGATAAAACCAAAATATATTTACTACTCACTACATTATACACGGTTTCTGATTACAAAGAAATAGAATTTGCTTATTTATTTATTTATTTATTTATTTATTTATTTATTTATTTGGTCTTTTTGAGACAGGGTCTCCCTGTAGCCCCAGCTGTCTTGGAACTCACTCTGTAGACCAGGCTGGCCTTGACCTCACAAAGATCCGCCTGCCTCTGCCTCCCAAGTGCTAGGACTAAAGGTGTGTGCCATCACGCCTGGCTAAAAAAAATAGAAATTTTTTTTTTTTTTTGGCCTTTTTTCGAGGCAGGGTCTCCCTGTAGCCCTAGCTGTCCTGGAACTCACTGTGTAGACCAGGCTGGCCTTGAACTCACAAAGATCCGCCTGCCTCTACCTCCCAAGTGCTAGGATTAAAGGCTTGCGCCACCACACCCGGCCAAAAAAATAGAATTCTTTCTACCAGCAATAAGAACAATCCAAGAAATAGAAAAAAAATTGACAAAATAAAACCAGTGTGTATGAGTGTATGTGTGCATACGCACATGTACAAAGAGCACAAATATAAAATCAATGCCTCAGTTTTCTGCAGAGTAGCTATATATACTATTGATATGATCATTAACAGTTAGTCATGAGAAGGTCAAATTATTGTGTGCATTTGCCTCAAATAGCTTGGTAGGAGCATGTAACATGTACTCTTCCTATACATACTGCATCACATTGATTGTAATTTTTTGAACCTCAATATACAATGACCACTATATAGTAGTATCATGACATTAGAAAATAGGAGCAGAGAGAGATGCAACTTGTGGGTTTTATTTTTATTTTTATTTTTTTTGGTGTGTGTGTGTCTTTTTGACAGAGGGTCTCCCTGTATCTCCAGCTGTCCTGGAACTCACTATGTAGAGCAGGCTGCCGTTGAACTCACAGAGATCCTCCTGCCTCTGCCTCCTGAGCGCTGGGATTAAAGGTGTGTGCTACCACACCCAATTAAAAAGATGTCACTTTCATCTTGCTAGAAATGACCTTCGGGGTAGGCAATACACAGTACTTTCATGCCAACATGAGGTTTATGAAACACATCCCTCATTTGATTCTTTTCTTTTTTTTTTTTTTTTCTTCTTTTTTTTAGTAAACTGAATCAGACAAAAGTTGTCCTCCCCACTTCACAGGCTATAAAGCTGAGAAGAGACTTTTTTTTTTGGGGGGGGGGTCTTTTCAAGACAGGGTCTCCCTGTAGCCTCAGCTGTCCTGGAACTCACTCTGTAAACCAGGCTGGCCTTGAACTCACAAAGACCCACATGCCTCTGCCTCCCCAGTGCTAGGATTAAAGGCGTGCGCCAACACGCCCGGCTAAAATGTATGTGTTTTGTTGGGCGTGGTGGCACACGCCTTTAATCCCAGCACTTGGGAGGCAGAGGCAGGTGGATCTCTGTGAGTTCAAGGCCAGCCTGGTCTACAGAGTGAGTTCCAGGCCAGCTGGGACTAAAGGGAGACCCTGTCTCAAAAAGACCAAAACAACAACAAAAAAAAGTAAAATGTATGTGTTTTAAATCCAATACTCAAATGAGGTATAACATGCATTAAAACAAAACCTAATCTAGAGCACATCTCAAAACCCCGTGTCACCTGCTCATTGAGCACTGTCCACTGAGTGCATACTACTGCTCCAGAGGCTGGAAACACAAGCACCTCTGCCCTGGTAGAACTTATGCTCCAGGAAGAGAGCTCACAAACATACACACATGAAACAATCTCAGGCGGGGAAGTCAATGGGGACTAGGAGAATTATAACTGAACAAGCTAGGACAGCCAGAGAAGAAAGTCTCCTGAGCAAAGCAGCCACAAGGGCACAGGACAGAAGACAGGAACAAAAGACAGGCACACACAATCAAGTGATCCAGGCACGATGCAACAATCCAGGCAAACTGGATAGGCAAGAGAAGGAGGGTTGGAGATGAGTTCAGAAAGAAGGTGCAGGGGAGGAGGGCCGGGATCCTTTCATATGCTGGAGGGTGTGTATGTCTTGAAAGACGTCCTTGAAAGAAATTTGGCTTTCACTTAAGTGAAGTGAACTGACTTTGACACTCTAAAAGAGATGTGATCAACAAAGACATCATCTGACTTCTGCTTACATAAGATCACACTGGCCATTAAAAAAAAAAAAAAAAGCCTGGAGAGACTCAGGGGCTGAGTGTACAAAGACTGGTGGGGAAGGGAGGAAGATTGGGCCATAAACCAGGGAAGAAAGAGGTTATGGTAGCTGGCAAAGCCCAGACAGCAGAGGTGGAGAATGGGAAATGTCTGATTTTTCTATGTTTTTTTTTAATTTGTTTCTGGGGCTGGAGGGATGGCATCAGTTAAGAGAGCCAACCGCTCTTACAGAGGACCCAGGTTTTCGATCCCCAGCACCCACATGGCGCCAAGAACCTCTGAAACGCCAATTCCAGGAGAACTCCAGTTCCAGGGGAACCGACACCCTCTTCTGACCTCCGCGGCATTGCACAACACGGGTGCCAAACCTGCATGCAGACAGTACATTCATACACATACAGAAATAAATAAATGTTAAAAAAATAAATTTGTTTCTGTGATTTTTGTCTGTTTTTGCAGTCTTGGGTTTGAACCTAGGGTACTGTAGATGTTACATAACCAGTCTACCACTGAATTGCATCCTCAGTAACAGCACNAGATGATGATGCAGGGCATGGTTCAATATATGAAAAATCAATAAATATCATCAACCATAAATGGAATGACTGAAGACAAAAACCACCAACCATCCATCTCAACTGATCGCAGAAAAAAAAACCTTTGACGAAATCTAGCATCCTTCATGCTAGAACTCCGAAAGGGAATTGGATTGGTGAGATCATTCCTCAAATGTATCAAAGCCATATACGGGAAACCCACAGCCAATATCATCCTAAAAGCCGGAAATGACCAGAAACATTCCCCTTTGAAAGGTAGGAATCGCAAGGCTGCCCGCCTGTCACCACCATTTTAATATAGTGCTTGAAAACGCTTGTAGGGCAATAAGGCAGAAGAAGGAAATTAAAGGAGTTCTAATTGTGAAAAAGAAGAAGTCAAAGCTATCCTTTTTTCGCTGATGATATGATTGATAGTTACCTGCGGGTGCTAAAAACTCCACCGAAAACTCGGCGTAGAGAAATGATTAGAGTAGCTTACGGCAGAATGAGCAGCAGGATCAGGCAAGGGATACAAAATTAACCCTAGAAAATGCAGTAGCCTTTCTTTTTTTTTTAATTTTTTTAGATTTATTTATTTCTGTATGTGTATGAATGTACTGTCTGCATGCAGTTTGTGCACCGCGTTCGTGCAAATGCTGTGGAGGTCAGAAGAGGGTGTCGATTCCCCTGAACTGGAGTTCTCCTGGAATTGGAGTTTCAGACAGTTCTCAGCCTTGCATTGGGTCCTGGGGATAAACCCGGGTCCTCTGTAAAGAGCAGTCAGGTCAGCCGCTCTTAACCACTAGGCCATCTCTCGCGCCCTTCAGTCAGCCTTTCTTACACCAAAAACAAACAAGCAAACTGAAGAAAGGAAATTCCAGGGAGACCTTCCCAACTGACATAGCCTCAAAACAATAAAAATCCTAAGAACAAACCTAACCAAAACACCCAACAATTCCTTCAACAAAAAATTTTAAAACCCCTGAAGAAGGAATTGAAAAAGACATCAGAAGATGGAAAAACCTCCCATGATCATGGATTGGGAAAATTAATATAGTAAAAATGTTCATTCTACCCAAACTCTTGTATAGATTTAATGCAATCCCAATTAAAATCCCCAAGAGTTTCTTCACAGGCCTGGCAGCAGACTATAAGACATAGGTGTAGGAAAAGACTTCCTAAATCAGACAGCATCTGTGCAAGAATTAAGGTCAACAATTGACAAATGGGACCTCATTAAACTCAAAAGCTTCTGTACATCAAAAGAAACAATCAAGCAAGTGAAAAGAAAACCCACAGAGTGGGAGGAAACCTTCACTGCAGATACATCTGATAAAGCATTGATTTCCAGAATATATAAACTACTCAAAAAACAAAGAAGAAAGAAAACAAATGACCCACTCAATAGATGGAGCAAAGAGCTGAACAGAGACTTCACAAGTGAGGAATTAGAGATGGCTGAGAAACACCTTAAGAAGTGTTCAACCGGGTTCGATCCCCAGCACCGACATGGCAGCCGAGAACCGTCTGAAACGCCAATTCCAGGAGAACTCCAGTTCCAGGGGGATCCGACACCCTCTTCTGACCTCCGCGGCATTGCACAACACGGGTGCACAAACCTGCATGCAGACAGTACATTCATACACATACAGAAATAAATAAATTTAAAAAAATAAATTTGTTTCTGTGATTTTTGTCTGTTTTTGCAGTCTTGGGTTTGAACCTAGGGTACTGTAGATGTTACATAACCAGTCTACCACTGAATTGCATCCTCAGTAACAGTCTACCACTGAACTGCATCCTCAATAATAGTCTACCAATGAACTACATCCTCAACTTCTCACTGTGGATGTGACATAAACAGTCTACCACTAAACTGCATCCTCAAACCTCTTCTCATTTTTTTGAGGACACACTCAGATCACCTGAAGTTCTGAACTTTCTACCTTCCCAAGCTGCTGGGATTACAGAACTGCACCTTCAGACCCAGCTTCCAAGATATTTTTAAGATAAAAGTAGGGGCTGGAGAGATGGCTCATTCGTTGATGACTACTCTTGCAGAGGACCCAGGTTCAATTCCCATCACTCACATGGTGGCTAAGAGCCATCTTTAAGCCAGGTGTGGTGGTGCATTCCTTTAATCCCAGGACTTGGGAGGCAGAGGCAGGAGGATCTCTGTGAGCTCAAGGCCAGCCTGGTCTACACAGTGAGCTCCCGGACAGCTGGGACTAAAGGGAGACCCTGTCTCAAAAAGACCTAAATAAATAAATACATACATACATACATGCATACATAATGTCCTGAAAACCTAGTAAATAAAGTGTGAAAGAACAAAGTCAAGAACACTGCCAAGGAGGCTTAGTTAAGAGCACCAACCACCCTTGCAGAGGACCCAGGTTCAATTCCCAGTCCCCACAGGGCGGCTAACAACCATTCATAATTCCAGTTCCAAGGACTTCTTCGTCTGTTTCTGAAGGCATTGCACCACATGGATGCACTTACACACATGCAGGCAATACACTCAGAAACATTTAAAAATAAAATTAAAAAAAAAAAAACCCACTACTAAGGAATATGGTCTGTGCAACTGACAGAGGAAACTGCCATTGTCTGAGATCTGGATGGGAATGATCCAGCAATCGATGACTGTGTTGAGTTCGAGAAGCCTGTAAGATCACACATGGGAGACTGGAGGCTCTGGGTTCATCCTTGGCATGGGAGGGGGGGCAAGGGGCACATAAAGATTCTATGTAGATGGGGCTGGAGAGATGGCTCAGCAGTTAAGAGCACCAACTGCTCTTGCAGAGGACCCAGGTTCAATCCCCAGCACCCACATGGCGGCTAAGAACCGTCTTTAATTCCAGTTCCAGGGGAATCTGACGCCCTCTACTGACCTCCGCAGCATTGCACAACAGGGGTGCACCAACCTACATGCAGACAGTACACTCATAGACCTAAAAATTTTTTTATTATTTTTTGTGAGTGTATTGCCTATGTATAAGTAAGTACACCCACTTTCTGGGAACCCATTCAGCAGGTAAGACCACTTATTATGGAGGCAAGGTGACCCAAGTTCAGATCTTTGCCATCCATATAATAAAACACTAGGTGTGGGGACGCACACCTCTAACATCTGAGGGGGGAAGTCTGACAGAAGGACAGCGGGGGCTTCCTGGTGGCCAGAGGAGCTTCAGGCTTACTGAAAGATCCTGTTCTCAAAGGAATCAGGTGAAAATGGTAAGAGTAGGGGACAATGTCCTCCTCTGGCCTCCCATATGAGCCATGCAAGCTCATAGTGGAGATAGTGCATGCACATCTTTCTGCTGCAGTAAGACCTATGCATTTTGAGAAAAATTATCTCAAACAGAGAAAAGTCTGGTTTCTTTTTGGAACTGACAGCTGTAGCTTTTTTTGTTTGTTTGTTTATTTGTTTGTTTGGGGGGGTTGGTGTATTTTGAGACAGCGTCTCCCTTTAGTCCCAGCTGGCCTGGAGCTCGATATGTAGACCAGGCTGGCTTTGAACTCACAGAGATCCTCCTGCCTCTGCCTCCCAGCTGTTTTTTTTTTTTTTTTTTTTTAAAGACAGGGTCTCCCAATAGCCCCCAAAGGTCTGAAACTTACTATGTAGATCAAGGTAGCCTCAATCTCCCAGAGACCTACCTGCCTCTGCCTCCCCAGTACTAGGATTCAAGATGTACACTGCCACACCCAGATTTAAACATGACACACTAACTCTAGAAAAGGGCTAACTTTTGCAAAAGTGGGTGATGGAATGGGGCTGAACAGGAGATTAGGTAATAAATTAACCTTAATAAGAAAAACTTGGGGCTGGAGAGATAGCCTAGCGGTTAAGAGCACCGACGCTCTTGCAGAGGACCCGGGTTCGATCCCCAGCACCCACATGGCGGCTGAGAACCGTCTGTAACTCCAATTCCAGGAGAACTCCAGTTCCAGGGGAATCCGAGACCCTCTTCTGACCTCCGCGGCATTGCACGACACGGGTGAACAGACCTGCATACAGACAATACATTCATACACATACAAAAAAAAAAAAAAAAAAAAAAAGAAAAACTTAGCAGGGCAAGGTGGCACATGCCTATAATACCAGCACTTGGGAAGCAGAGGCAGAAGGAGGTCTGTGAGTTCAAGGCCAGCCTGGTCTACATAGCGAGCTCCAGACCAGCTAGGACTAAAGGGAGACCCTGTCTCAAAAAGACAAAAAAAAAAAAAAAAAAGGTCTCAAAAATAATAAAAGTACAGCCGGGCGTGGTGGCGCACAGCCTTTAATCCTAGCACTTGGGAGGCAGAGGCAGGCGGATCTTTGTGAGTTCAAGGCCAGCCGGGTCTACAGATGTAGTTCCAGGACAGCGGGGCTACAGAGACCCTGTCTCAAAAAGACAAAAAAAAAAAAAAAAAAAAAAAAAAGTACAAATAACTTGCTCTTAATGACTGAGCCATGCGCTCCAAGCACTAATAATTACATATGAAGTAAAAATCCAAAAATATTTTCCTTCCTTCCTTCCTTCCTTCCTTTCTTTCTCTTTCTTTTTTTTTTAAGACAGGGTCTCCCTTTAGTCCCAGCTATCCCGGAGCTTGCTCTGTAGACCAGGCTGGCCTGGAACTAACAGAGATCCACCTGCCTCTGTCTCCCAAGTGCTAGGATTAAAGGTGTGCGCCACCACTCTGGGCCAAAAATTTTTTCTATTGAATCATGTAAAACTCACTCATCCAAGAAACCCTGTCCTCCTTCCTTGAGTTTTTGGTTCCTGAGCTCTCTCTAATCAACTTGGCTGCTAGAGCCAGACTCTGTAGGCACCAAATGCACTTTGAGAATCTAACTCTTCCTCATTCCATTCAACCACAGTGAGAATATTCATATTTTTCAAATGCTCAACTGCACAAACGGCATTCTTAGCTCTTGTGTTTATCAAACGCATCCTATTTCTGTGATTTAGCAATTATTCCTTCTTAACTTGCCTCTTTCAAGTTATCACCAGCTCTCAAACAGATTAATATAACTGCTTTCTCTGTACAACTACTCTGTAATTACAAAAATCAATTTTTTGGCCTCTCAATTTTTCCTTTAATTCAGCCAGTGTATCTCACAGCTTATGGAGGAAGGGGGGGGGTGATTGAGATATAATTCATGCATTATAAAACTGACCATTTAAAGTGCACAATTCCAAGTTCAATATTACTGTTCAAAGATTACAAAGACCAGCAAATTCTGACCACCCCCACTTCTCTAGCCTCATCCGTCTCCTACTGCTTCTACCTCCACCTCATCAGCCTGACTAGGGACACTCTTCCCATTCCACAGTCTCGTCCTCAGTCTTGGATATTTCTGTTCTTCAAATCCAGGAATCCTTCTTCCCAGATTCAAAGTTCAGCTTCTCAGTTGTCCCACTTTGTCTACAAAATAGCCCCACGGATCTCGCTATTGGCATAATTTGTTATATTGTTGTAACTTCTCTACTACCTGCAAAGTCCATGAAGCCAAGAACCTGATGAGCTTATCACAGCTGCCTTCTGGGAAGTCTCTTCCTTTAGATTCCCAACAGCTACTCTGCCTTCTGTTCTGAGCAAGCACAGTTCTGAGAAGGTGCTGTCGAGAGCCCTTTACACCAACGGTCAATCTCTTACGTGTTGATCAACCTCAGACACTACACATACTCAAGGGAATCCCCCAAATGTACATGCCTATGCTCTAAGCTTCTCTTTCACTGCACCTAAGCTCCACTCTTGAGGTCCCCCAAACCTCCTCAATCCATCCAAACTAAATGGATGCTCTGACCTCAGAACTGCACCTCCCCTGAAGTGGTCTCCACCTGTATCCATACCCATTCTTCTGTAAACTCATGTCCTGAATGTCTCCTTAATCCTCATGTCCTATCATCAATAAATCCTGTCAGTATACCTTATAAATGTCTCTCGGACAATGCCAATGCCAAAATCTTCATCTAAGCAGGAAACATGGCTATCCCTCAATGGGTTTCAATGGATTTCATGGCTGGTTTTATCAAATCCAGCCCTTTAGATGCCATTACAATTCTATTCTATAAGGCAGCCAGAATGCTCCTTTCAAAGGGATACTAACATTATGTTAATCCCCCTCCAATACTTCAGTGGCCTCCCAGTTGAAAACACTATCTAAAAAAAAAAAAAAAAAAAGACCAAAAAAGCAAAACAAACAGGACCTTTCTCTGTGCCCAGACTCATCTCAGACCTCACAGCACTCAGGGCCCTACCTCATGGTCTCTGAGTTCACAGCGCGACCTGCCTGCTTCACCCCGCTCCATACTCCCCACTCCTGCCATGGGCTATGCTTCCTTCTGTGGCCAGGCAGGAGGTCTCCTAGCCATATCTTCTTCCAGAGTTGAAGCTTTGCATATCCTGGTTTTATTTTTGTTTTTTTGTTTGTTTGTTTGTTTGTTTGTTTGCTTGTTTGTTTCTTTTTGGTCTTTTTGAGACTGGGTCTTCCTATAGCCCCAGCTGGCCTTGAATTCACTATGTAGATCAGGCTGGCCTTGAACTCACAGAGATCCACCTGCCTCTGCCTCTGCCTCCCAAGTGCTGGGATCAAAGGCATGTGCCAACATGCCTGACATGTGCCAACATGCCTGACCTGCTCTTCCTTTAGCTTGCAGCTCAACAGAAACTTCTTCAATGTAGCCTGTCCTGTCCAAACTTTCTAGGTTCAATTCCTTTACAACACTTTACCCAACTGGTCTTTGACTTTCACCTGTGTGATTTTATTAATTTTTGTCTCCGTGCTAGACGTTCCTTGAGGGACTGACCCTTGACTACTTATGCCTTCTCTGATACTCCTGATTCATCATAGCCTGGCACATAAAGATGAAGGATACATTATTTCTTACACAGCTAGATCTATGAAGAAGCCATTATGCTAACATTTTTATTTGGAAATAACTGAAGTAGTACTCAAGCTGGCTCACAAACCACAAGTAGAAGCAACAAGGAGAACAGCATTTTAGGCGAGGATTGTTTTATTATTTATTGTTTTATTATTTATTGTTTTATTTTATTTTATTTTTTGTCTTTAGGATAGGGTCTCCCTGTAGCCCCAGCTGTCCTGGAACTTACTCTGTAGACCAGGGAGGCCTTGAACTCACAAAGATCCACCTGCCTCTGCCTCCCAAGTGCTGGGATTAAAGGCATGCACCGTTTTTTTGTTTGTTTGTTTGTTTGTTTGTTTGTTTGTTGGGGGGGTTGGTCTTTTTGACACAGGGTCTCCCTTCAGCCCCAGCTGGCCTAGAACTCGCTATGTAGACCAGGCTGTCCTTGAACTCAGAGATCTGCCTGCCTCTGCCTCCCAAGTGCTGGGATTAAAGGCATGTGCCAACTATGCGCTGGAGAGATGGCTCAGCAGTTAAGAGCACCAACTGCTCTAGCAGAGGGTCTGGGTTCAATTCCCAGCACCCATGGACCCTGTCTCAAAAAAGACCAAATAAATAAGATAAAAATAAATAAAATATTGCAAATTTTAAAAATAACCAATCAAATAGCTATCCTTACTGGAAGCCACAGTAAAAAGAAATCTGTTTAAATGAGGAGGTAAAGGGCACACTGGAAGCCCTGGAATACAGCACCAATAAACATCACTGAGGAGTTATCATGCAAACACTTTACACATGTTAACTCACTTAATTTCCAACTCTTGCAAAGTCTTAGGATAATGGCCTCTTTATAGATCTAGCCGGTGTGTTACCTTTGTGCACCAAAGGTAACAATGTAATTCAGCATCCAAACTAAAATACATCTGACACACAATTAGGATTTCTGCAGGAAAAACAAAACCAAACAACCAAACCAAACCAAACCAAACCACCATCTATAACCCTACTACTCACCAAGGATTATTTGACTGTAAAAAGAAAGCACAGAGAGAGGCTAAATAAGCTAACTATAATCGCTCAGCTACCACTCCTTAGACCTGGTTTATGTGGTGCACAGATTAAACCTGGGACCTTGTGCATATTATATAGCTACTGTACCACTAGGCTAAATCCTCAGTCCCCAGAGCATGGCTCTGAACCATAAAGCTGTTGTACCTTAAACTAGGTGCCCTTAAAAAGCCAAGTTAGCGGGCACCATGGTGGCATGCCTTTAATCCCAGCATCTGGGAAGCAGAGGCAGGCGGATCTCTGTGTTGAAGGCCAGCCTGGTCTATATAGTGAGCTCCAGGCCAGCTAGGACTAAAGGAAGACCCTGTCTCAAAAAGATCCCCCCCCCAAAAAAAAAGAAAAGCCAAGCCAAGTTATAAGGATTGGCAATATGGCTCAGTGGTTAAGAGCACTGGCTGCTCTTGCAGAGGATCCAGGTTCAGTTTCCACCTCCCATATGGCAGCAAACAACTGTCTGTAATTCCAGTTGAAGGGGAACCCGACACCCTCTTTTGACTTCTGCTGGCAATCATGTACGGTTCATGATTCACTTATATACACACAGGCAAAACATACATACGTATAAAGAATAATAAAAACAATGTCGCCCCCCTCCCCCAATAAAGCCAAGTTATTCCATATGGTGAAAAAAGACAACATGGTACTTTTGCTGACTGTTAGAATGAAAATAGCAATTTGGGGAACATGGCCTGTTATCTGCAGAAGGAGGGTTTTCTCCCCAATCAAGAGTTGAGTGTCCAGCTAGGCACTGTGGTGCTGCATGCCTGTACACCCCAGCAAATGGGAAGCAGAGGAAGATGGTCTCTGTGAGTTTAAGACCAGCCTGGCCTACACAGCAAGCCAGAGCTAGAAAGTGAGATTCTGTCTCTTAAAAAAAAAATAAAATAAATAAGCTGTGCCTTTCAAGACAAACCTGTGTTTAAATCCACTAAAAAGGGAACCAAAGTACTCCAGGAGCTTCTGCCTTTTCCATTTTTCCATTTCTGCATTAATTGTGTCTCCAAAAAAGTGGTTTAGGAGGTGGAGAGATGGCTCAGTGGTTAAGAGAGTGTACTGCTTTTGCAGAAAACCCAAGTTCAATTCCCAGGATGCATGTCAAGTGGTTCACAGCTACCTGTAACTCCAACTCCAAGGTATCAGATGACTCTGACCTCCCCAGGCAACCAACCACTCAGATATGTGTACACACACAAACACATACACACCCCCCAAAAAACCTTAAAAATAAATCCTTTTTAAATGCCTTAGCATTCTTACACAGGAACAAAAGGAACCATCTAAACTGGAGACCCTTGGTGAGCAGCCCAGGCTACGGGACTGACTTCCCAGAAAAGCAGCTGCAGCCTGCATGCAATAGGAAGCCACAGAAGCAGGATGCAGCTGGCAACTTGCTTTCAAAGGGAAATCAATTTTCTTTTCTTGTTATCTTTCATATCAACAAGCCCAGGAAAGAAAATGTAATGACTTTTGCTCTAATGAAGGAAATGTCACTATAACACTTGTATTCATGGCATAAGAAATAAGGCATTCTTGCTGGGCAAGGTGGCTCATGCCTTTAATCCCAGCACCAGGGAGGCAGAGGCAGGCGGATCTCTGTGAGTTCAAGGCCAGCATGGTCTACAGAGTGAGCTCCAGGCCAGCTGGGACTAAAGGGAGACCCTGTCTCAAAAATAAATAAATAAATGAATGAATAAATGAATGAATGAATGAAAGACAGATTCTAATAACACAAACCTGCTGCAGAGAATCCCTCATAACACGCCAGAGTACCACTGATAATGACATACAGAATCAGCAGACCTGCTAAGTCAGGCAGATGCTGAATTGTTTCATGTGAAGCTGATGTGACATGGACAGTCACTTTTCCATGGTGCAAAGTTGGTCCATCTGGCCAAATCCAACCATCTGAGCAAAGTGAAACAAGTCCCCTGCACAATTCTCTACACAAGCAGTTAGGAACGACACACGATCAATCCTGCAGACTAGTTCTCAGAAAACTTGAATTACTGAAGGAACCAAAATAACTGCACAGAACACGGGTCAAATGCAAAGAACAGCCTTTGTGGTATGAGGAAGAAGGTACAAGACACATGCTTCCACTTCCACGCCATCACAAGCAGGTTAGATACTGAATGGCACTTCCTCATCACCTGGACAGGCTTTTGTGGAAAAATACTAAGAACTCAGATTGGTGGAATAGCCGGGCGTGGTGGCACATGCCTTTAATCCCAGCACTCTGGAAGGCAGAGGCAGGTGGATCTCTGTGAGTTCAAGGCCAGCCTGGTATACATAGTGAGCTCCAGGCCAGCTGGGACTAAAGGGAGACCCCAGCACTCTGGAAGGCAGAGGCAGGTGGATCTCTGTGAGTTCAAGGCCAATCTGGTCTACATAGTGAGCTGCAGGCCAGCTGGGACTAAAGGTAGACCCTGTCTCAAAAAGACCAAAAAAAAAAAAAAAAAGATTGATGGAATAACACGTAAGATACCTTAATTTCTTCCCAAATGAAGAAAAATGCCCAGAAGAGCAAAACCTTAGCTTACACTTAAACTCAGCTCAATTAAGTATGAAAAAAGTCTTGATCTTTATAATTTGAGGTAGGAATGTCCAAGGTGAGATGCCCTAGTTTCCAAAAAAGAATTTAAAATCTTGAACTGAGATGCTGCCTCAAGCCTGAAATCCCAGGACTTCAGAGGATGAGGCAGGAGGACTGCCCTGAGTTCAAGACCAACCTAAGATAAAGTCTCTAAAGCAAAATAAAACAAAACTCAAAAAGTAAAATAAAATTTTTAACAATAAGATTTTGTGCACCTAGAACACACAAGGCCCTGGCTTCCATCTTTGGGGTACGGGGCCAGGGGGAGAACAGGACCCTACAAACTATCCCACAGGCATTACTTTCCTGAGCTGTGTGTGTGTGCATGTTCATGTGGGAGACCAGAGGGTTACAGAATGTATCTTCAATGGCTCTCTACCTTATTTTTTATAGCAGAATCTCTCACTGAACTTGAAGCTCACCAATTCAGCAAAACTAACAGGCCAGAAAGCTCTCCAACCCGTCTGTCTCCAAACACTAGGATTACAGATAGATGTTGCCACACCTGGCTTCTTTTTTTTTTTTTTTTTTTTTTTTTTTTTGTCTTTTTGAGACAAGGTCTCCTCCTTGTAGTCCCAGCTGTCCTGGAACTTACTCTGTAGACCAGGCTGGCCTTGAACTCACAAAAATCCCCCTGCCTCTGCCTCCCAAGTGCTAGGATTAAAGGCGTGCGCCACCAACACCTGGCTCACACACCTGGCTTGTTACGTAGGGCTAGGGATCCAAACTCAGTCCTCAAGCTTGTGTACCAAGCAATATTCCACTGAGCCATCTCCATGGCCCCAATTACTACAATTTTTACATGGGAAACCTTTGAGCATCACATCCAGAATCTTGCCTACTGCTCACAGTTGTTTTACTCAACCAGAGAAGAAAAACTAACAAGTTCACTCTAAACAAAGGCTTCTAACAATTGGGGCCACACGATTATCTGTTGTGAGGAACTGCACTGTGCATTACAGAATGCTGAATACCACTCATGGCGTACACTCATGTAGCCTCTGCTAGCACAAACCAATGTTCAACCGGAATTACAAAGAGAAAAAACACCCCCCCCCAATACTGCCATATAGCCTCTGGAAAGCAAATCTCGCATACTTGAAAGCCTCAGCTTTAAACATGTTGTCTACTGCAGATATTTCAAAGGCTTAAACATCTGTGTTGTTTTATTCGAAATTATGCCGCCTGACTAATATGGAATGGAATCCACAGGACTAACACCATCACTTCCTTGTCCGTTAGCTGTGGGGGAGGGGTAAAACAACACAGACACTCAATAGTGTGCTGCGGTCTTTGTTCTCTGAAATAAACTCAACTGCCCGTAACAGTAATTACACAGATGTTTGAAGCTGAACTGGGAAAACAGAAGCAAGTCTCTTGAGACTCTGAAGGTTGTTAGGGGTGATATCACTCCTTTGGTGACCTGCTCTGCACATGCGTCCAAGAAGGGGCTTCTGTTGCTGCCACAACTCGGAGAAAAATGTGGAGCCTGAAATACTCTTACAAGGAAAACCAAACACCTATCAACCAAGTCCTAATCTGAATGGAGGGAAGAATTCTAAGCTCCCTTTCCCACAGCATAACTGTAAATAGAAAAACAAGACTGGAAAAGATAAATATAAAAACAAAGCAGGGCATTCCAGGGACAGTTCAACTGGTAAAGTACTTTTCTAGCATGTATCAAGACCTGAGTTCAGGTCCCAAAACTCACATAAAAATGCCAACGTATAATGGTTACACTTGTGATCCCAGTGCTATGGACCACTGTGGCTCAGTGGCTAGTTTGCCTGGCCTAATTGTTAAGCAGGCCAATGAGATACACTGTCTCCAAGGAGGTCCTAAGGATGACACAAAGTTACCCTCTGGCCTCCATAAGCACAGTGTGCACAACACAAAACATTAAAAAACAGCAGGCGTGGTGGTGCACGCCTTTAATCCTAGCACTTGAGAGGCAGAGGCAGGCAGATCTTTGTGAGTTCAAGGCCAGCCTGGTCTATAGAGTGAGTTCTAGGACAGCTGGGACTACAGGGAGTCTCGAAAAGACCACAAAATAAATAAATAAATAAATAAAATAAATAAATAAATAAATAAATAAATAAATAAATAAATAAATAAATAATAAATAATGAGACCAGAGAGATGCTCAGCAGTTAAAAACATTGTCTACTCTTGCAGAGGACCGGGGTTCAATTCCCTGCACCTACATGGCAGCTAACAATTGTCTGTAACTCCAGTTCCAGGAGATCCAACACCCTCTTCTGTCCTCCAGTGGGCACTGCACAACATGGGTGCACTTACATACACATAAATAAAATATTTAAACAAAAACATAATAACAATAAAAGAAAAAAAAGATAAAAACCAAAAAGCTGAGGACTGGTTCTGCTTGGCAAGCAAAATACTTGCCAAGCACACAACAGACCCTGAGGTTTGATCCCCAGAACGCCAAAGTAATAACTGATTAAAGGGGCATAAGGGTGTGAAAATAGACTGATTTTTTTTTTTTTTTAATCTTTTTGAGACAAGGTCTCCCTTTAGTTCCAGCTGTCCTGGAGCTCGCTATGTAGACCAGGCTGGCCTTGAACTCACAGGAGCCTGCCTCCTCTGTCCGAGTGCTGGGATTAAAGGTGTGCGCCACCATGCACGGCTTTGAATTTTTTTTAACACACAATAGATTATTATTTGCAACAAAAGACATTAAGTATTGATAAACTACTATGAGGATGAATCTTAAAAGCATTATGCTGTTTGAAATCAGCCACTAAAACCTCAATTTTATGATTCCTTTTACATTACATGTCCAGAAAAGGTAGAAAGCACACTAGTGAATGTCTTGGGCTTGAGGAGAGGTAAAAGGGTTTTCTGCTATGGTTATAGAATTTCTTTTTTTATTTATTTATTTATTTATTTTATTTTTGTATATGTATAATGTACTGTCTGCATGCAAGTTTGTGCACCCATGTCGTGCAATGCCGCGGAGGTCAGAAGAGGGTGTCAATTCCCTTGGAACTGGAGTTCTCCTGGAATTGGAGTTTCAGCACAGTTCTCGCCACCATGTGGTGCTGGGGATCGAACCCAGGTCCTCTGTAAGAGCGGTTGACGTTCTTAACCGCTAGGCCATCTCTCAGCCCTGGTTATAGAATTTCTATGGGCATGATGAAAATTGTCCTAAAATTATGACATATACGACAATGGTTCCTAATATTTGCAAATATACTAAAAGCTCTAAGTAAATACTTAAAGCACAGCTTATGTAGGTAAGTTATTGATGTGTAAATTATATTTCAAAAAAAAGTTCATAAAACATATACAGAAGCAGCAAAATATAAGCTAATGAGAAAGCTGAGGCTTTGCTACATCCAAAGATGCACCTGCCTAAAACATTCACATCCACCTCTGTGGATGTTTGAAAACCATTTTATTTTATTTTATTTTTTTTTTATAATTTTTAATTTAATTTTATTTATTTTTGTATGTGGATGAGTATGCTGTCTGCATGTAGGTTTGTGCACCCGTTGTCAATGCAATGCCGCGGAGGTCAGAAGAGGNATATATATATATATATATATATATATATGATGTACACATACATGTGAATGCAGGTGTGCAAGTCTATGTGAACACAGAGGCCAGAAGACATTGGGTGTCGTGCTCCATTATCTCTGCCTCATTCTCTTGACACTGGATCTAGCAGCAAGCCCCAGTGATCCTCTGGTCTTTGCTCCCACAGCACTGGATTGAGTGTGAGCAGGACATCCAGCTTTTTTCCTACTGCGGATCTGATCGCAGGTCCTCATGCTTGTATAAGGAGCAATCTTACCCACCGAGTCATCTCCCCAGCTCTCCAACAGCCCATAATTCTATAACTTCTAATAGTTTGTCTACAATTCTAAAAAGTTATGGGAAAATGATCCAATTGTATTACAATGAAGAAAATTTTCTTTTTTTTTGTCTTTTTGAGACAAGGTCTCCTCCTTGTAGTCCCAGCTGTCCTGGAACTTACTCTGTAGACCAGGCTGGCCTTGAACTCACAAAAATCCGCCTGCCTCTGCCTCCCAAGTGCTAGGATTAAAGGCGTGCGCCACCACACCTGGCTCACACACCTGGCTTGTTACGTAGGGCTAGGGATCCAAACTCAGGTCCTCAAGCTTGTGTACCAAGCAATATATCCACTGAGCCATCTCCATGGCCCCAATTACTACAATTTTTACATGGGAAACCTTTGAGCATCACATCCAGAATCTTGCCTACTGCTCACAGTTGTCTTACTCAACCAGAGAAGAAAAACTAACAAGTTCACTCTAAACAAAGGCTTCTAACAATTGGGGCCACACGATTATCTGTTGTGAGGAACTGCACTGTGCATTACAGAATGCTGAATACCACTCATGGCGTACACTCATGTAGCCTCTGCTAGCACAAACCAATGTTCAACCGGAATTACAAAGAGAAAAAACACCCCCCCCCCAATACTGCCATATAGCCTCTGGAAAGCAAATCTCGCATACTTGAAAGCCTCAGCTTTAAACATGTTGTCTACTGCAGATATTTCAAAGGCTTAAACATCTGTGTTGTTTTATTCGAAATTATGCCGCCTGACTAATATGGAATGGAATCCACAGGACTAACACCATCACTTCCTTGTCCGTTAGCTGTGGGGGAGGGGTAAAACAACACAGACACTCAATAGTGTGCTGCGGTCTTTGTTCTCTGAAATAAACTCAACTGCCCGTAACAGTAATTACACAGATGTTTGAAGCTGAACTGGGAAAACAGAAGCAAGTCTCTTGAGACTCTGAAGGTTGTTAGGGGTGATATCACTCCTTTGGTGACCTGCTCTGCACATGCGTCCAAGAAGGGGCTTCTGTTGCTGCCACAACTCGGAGAAAAATGTGGAGCCTGAAATACTCTTACAAGGAAAACCAAACACCTATCAACCAAGTCCTAATCTGAATGGAGGGAAGAATTCTAAGCTCCCTTTCCCACAGCATAACTGTAAATAGAAAAACAAGACTGGAAAAGATAAATATAAAAACAAAGCAGGGCATTCCAGGGACAGTTCAACTGGTAAAGTACTTTTCTAGCATGTATCAAGACCTGAGTTCAGGTCCCAAAACTCACATAAAAATGCCACGTATAATGGTATACACTTGTGATCCCAGTGCTATGGACCACTGTGGCTCAGTGGCTAGTTTGCCTGGCCTAATTGTTAAGCAGGCCAATGAGATACACTGTCTCCAAGGAGGTCCTAAGGATGACACCCAAAGTTACCCTCTGGCCTCCATAAGCACAAGTGTGCACAAACACAAACATTAAAAAACAGCCAGGCGTGGTGGTGCACGCCTTTAATCCTAGCACTTGAGAGGCAGAGGCAGGCAGATCTTTGTGAGTTCAAGGCCAGCCTGGTCTATAGAGTGAGTTCTAGGACAGCTGGGACTACAGGGAGTCTCGAAAAGACCACAAAATAAATAAATAAATAAATAAATAAATAAATAAATAAATAAATAAATAAATAAATAAATAAATAAATAAATAAATAATGAGACCAGAGAGATGGCTCAGCAGTTAAAAACATTGTCTACTCTTGCAGAGGACCGGGGTTCAATTCCCTGCACCTACATGGCAGCTAACAATTGTCTGTAACTCCAGTTCCAGGAGATCCAACACCCTCTTCTGTCCTCCAGTGGGCACTGCACAACATGGGTGCACTTACATACACATAAATAAAATATTTAAAAACAAAACAATAATAACAATAAAAGAAAAAAAAGATAAAAACCAAAAAGCTGAGGACTGGTTCTGCTTGGCAAGCAGAATACTTGCCAAGCACACAACAGACCCTGAGGTTTGATCCCCAGAACTGCCCAAAGTAATAACTGATTAAAGGGGCATAAGGGTGTGAAAATAGACTGATTTTTTTTTTTTTTTATCTTTTTGAGACAAGGTCTCCCTTTAGTTCCAGCTGTCCTGGAGCTCGCTATGTAGACCAGGCTGGCCTTGAACTCACAGAGATCTGCCTGCCTCTGCTTCCCGAGTGCTGGGATTAAAGGTGTGCGCCACCATGCACGGCTTTGAATTTTTTTTAAACAACACAATAGATTATTATTTAGCAACAAAAGACATTAAGTATTGATAAACTACTATGAGGATGAATCTTAAAAGCATTATGCTGTTTGAAATCAGCCACATAAAACCTCAATTTTATGATTCCTTTTACATTACATGTCCAGAAAAGGTAGAAAGCACACTAGTGAATGTCTTGGGCTTGAGGAGAGGTAAAAGGGTTTTCTGCTATGGTTATAGAATTTCTTTTTTTTATTTATTTATTTATTTATTTTATTTTTGTATATGTATAAATGTACTGTCTGCATGCAAGTTTGTGCACCCATGTCGTGCAATGCCGCGGAGGTCAGAAGAGGGTGTCAGATTCCCTTGGAACTGGAGTTCTCCTGGAATTGGAGTTTCAGACAGTTCTCGGCCACCATGTGGGTGCTGGGGATCGAACCCAGGTCCTCTGTAAGAGCGGTTGACGTTCTTAACCGCTAGGCCATCTCTCCAGCCCTGGTTATAGAATTTCTATGGGCATGATGAAAATTGTCCTAAAATTATGACATATACGACAATGGTTCCTAATATTTGCAAATATACTAAAAGCTCTAAGTAAATACTTAAAGCACAGCTTATGTAGGTAAGTTATATGATGTGTAAATTATATTTCAAAAAAAAGTTCAATAAAACATATACAGAAGCAGCAAAATATAAGCTAATGAGAAAGCTGAGGCTTTGCTACATCCAAAGATGCACCTGCCTAAAACATTCACATCCACCTCTGTGGATGTTTGAAAACCATTTTATTTTATTTTATTTTTTTTTTATAATTTTTAATTTAATTTATTTATTTTTGTATGTGGATGAGTATGCTGTCTGCATGTAGGTTTGTGCACCCGTGTCATGCAATGCCGCGGAGGTCAGAAGAGGGTGTCGGATTCCCCTGGAACTGGAGTTCTCCTGGAGTTGGAGTTTCACGACGGTTCTCAGCCGCCATGGTGGGTGCTGGGGATCGAACCCGGGTCCTCTGTAAGAGCGGTCAGCGCTCACACACCGCTAGGCCATCTCTCGCGCCTGAAAAACCATTTTAGACTAGAGCACTCTTTGGTACGCAGGAGCTCTGGTCAGGTCACTACTTCTGCATAACACTCTTGGGGGTTAGAGAAGGTCTTGAACATGGTTTCGTTCAGTTTTCAGTCTAAGCCTCAAAGCATTTGTAGCCATGGCACATAAGCTCTTAGCATTTGATAAAAAGGGAATGACAGGGTGAATTTTATACTTAATACAATTACACTTCACACATATATGAGAAATCAAAAGCACTCAAACTCACTTCTAATCCACGGGGACAAATTATATCAAAGGAAAAGTGGAATCATAAAACTTACTGGGGCAGTCCTTCTAAACACTTAGAATCCTTAAATCTTAGATGAAAGGGGAAAGCAGCTCTGTAGAAAAGCAGGAGCCTAAGCCAAAACTCAATTTGCCATTTTCTGTCTGAGTCATTCTAACTGGGTGTAATTCTCTCTAGGCTGACCAAATTATTAACCTTGCCATCTTTGTGAAGCTGGTGTGACTCAAAGAAAAAAGCAGAAATGACACTAGAACTATTCAATTCCAGATGCCAGCAACTACTGAGTCTCCAGGGAAGAGTGAGCTGGTAACTTCTCAGAGCCTAGACCACACCTCTTTAAAATGCAAGGCCTCTAACACTTATGATCAAATGGCATCGATTTCTACAACAGAGTCTCTGTCAGTTCCTCCAGTATGTCAGCACTGCCCAAAAAGCTCTAAATACATAGGTGGCAGACATGCACAATCACTAACCTCAAAGAACCTGCAGTATAGTAGAGAAGCGCTGTAACATACAGTACTTCAACTGGGCTAAGTGCTATGAAGAAAATGCTAGGTAACAACAGTGCCTGGAGGGTCACTAATTAAGTCAAGGCAATCATTAGCAAGAAGTCATTTGACACAGAGAAAGGAACAGTGAAGGGAGTGTCATTGTGGCAGAGAGTTGGGCAACTATAGAGACCTGACACAGGAACAACCTTGTAATGGCAAAACGCCATGGTAGCTGAAGTAGGTGAGGCCAATAAAGATTGGAGAGATGGAGAGAGCATCTGCCCAAGTAGAGGAAACCTGGAGCAGGATTCTACGTACATAAATAACAATTTTTTTTTTCTGAGACAGGGTCTACCTGTGGCCCCAGTCTGGCCTTGAACCACTATGTAAATCAGGCTGGCCTGAACTAATAGATCCCCCTGCTATGCCTCCTGGAGTGCTGGGATTAAAGGCTTGGGCCACAACACCAGCACAATCTGCTACATTTTCACAGACCCTCTCCTAGCTCCTGTAAGGTTAGGAAACAGTGTGGTCAAGACATAACTAGTGAAGGAGTTAACCACAGTTAGATACATTCTGCTGGCCTCAGCATATTGGATGTTGTGGGAAACAAAGAGGAGAATCAAGAAGGGCATTAAGGATAGGGCTCCCACCAAGAAGAGTACAGTGGTCACTGGCCCATCTAACAGTGAGACTAGATGGTATCAAAACCATCAGGGATAAAACCACCAAGGTAGAACTGCTGGGCTTGGTGGCACACGCCTTTAGTCCCAGAACTTGGGAGGCAGAGGCAGGAGGATCTCTGTGAGTTCAAGGCCAGCCTGGTCTACAGAGCGAGCTCCAGGCCAGATGGGACTAAAGGGAGACCCTATCTCAAAAAAAAAAAAAAAAAAAACACAAAAAAACCACCAAGGTATAAAAGAATGCACCGGAGGCGAGGGATGTGGCTCAGCTGGCACAGTGCTTGCCTAGCATGCATAAAGCCTGGAGTTCCATCCCTAGCACTGCGTAAAGGTTCAATCCTCAACAACATACAACAGATGTAATGCTGCACACCAGTAATCACAGCATTTAGGAGGTAGAAGCAGGTGAAACAGAAGTTCAGGGTAATCCTCAACTGCGTAAGAAGCTTGGAGCCAGCATTGGCTTTAAGNAAAAAACACCATACATAAATAAACAAATATATAACTAACACAAGACATTTTAATTTATTCTTTTTTATTTATTATTTTCATTTAGTATTCTTCAATAAAAAAGAAAATAACAACCTAACAATAAAGAAACAGGAAAAATAAAGAAATAAGTAAATAAAAATTAAATAGAAAATGAATGAAAGAATAAATGAATAAATAATAATTTTTAATTTAATTTTATTTATTTTTGTATGTGGATGAGTGTGCTGTCTGCATGTAGGTTTGTGCACCCGTGTCGTGCAATGCCGCGGAGGTCAGAAGAGGGTGTCGGATTCCCCTGGAACTGGAGTTCTCCTGGAGTTGGAGTTTCAGACGGTTCTCAGCCGCCATGTGGGTGCTGGGGATCGAACCCGGGTCCTCTGTAAGAGCGGTCAGCGCTCTCAACCGCTAGGCCATCTCTCCAGCCCTGAAAACCATTTTAGACTAGAGCACTCTTTGGTACGCAGGAGCTCTTGGTCAGGCTCACTACTTCTGCATAACACTCTTGGGGGTTAGAGAAGGTCTTGAACATGGTTTCGTTCAGTTTTCAGTCTAAGCCTCAAAGCATTTGTAGCCATGGCACATAAGCTCTTAGCATTTGATAAAAAGGGAATGACAGGGTGAATTTTATACTTAATACAATTACACTTCACACATATATGAGAAATCAAAAGCACTCAAACTCACTTCTAATCCACGGGGACAAATTATATCAAAGGAAAAGTGGAATCATAAAACTTACTGGGGCAGTCCTTCTAAACACTTAGAATCCTTAAATCTTAGATGAAAGGGGAAAGCAGCTCTGTAGAAAAGCAGGAGCCTAAGCCAAAACTCAATTTGCCATTTTCTGTCTGAGTCATTCTAACTGGGTGTAATTCTCTCTAGGCTGACCAAATTATTAACCTTGCCATCTTTGTGAAGCTGGTGTGACTCAAAGAAAAAAGCAGAAATGACACTAGAACTATTCAATTCCAGATGCCAGCAACTACTGAGTCTCCAGGGAAGAGTGAGCTGGTAACTTCTCAGAGCCTAGACCACACCTCTTTAAAATGCAAGGCCTCTAACACTTATGATCAAATGGCATCGATTTCTACAACAGAGTCTCTGTCAGTTCCTCCAGTATGTCAGCACTGCCCAAAAAGCTCTAAATACATAGGTGGCAGACATGCACAATCACTAACCTCAAAGAACCTGCAGTATAGTAGAGAAGCGCTGTAACATACAGTACTTCAACTGGGCTAAGTGCTATGAAGAAAATGCTAGGTAACAACAGTGCCTGGAGGGTCACTAATTAAGTCAAGGCAATCATTAGCAAGAAGTCATTTGACACAGAGAAAGGAACAGTGAAGGGAGTGTCATTGTGGCAGAGAGTTGGGCAACTATAGAGACCTGACACAGGAACAACCTTGTAATGGCAAAACGCCATGGTAGCTGAAGTAGGTGAGGCCAATAAAGATTGGAGAGATGGAGAGAGCATCTGCCCAAGTAGAGGAAACCTGGAGCAGGATTCTACGTACATAAATAACAATTTGCTTTTTTTCTTGAGACAGGGTCTACCTGTGGCCCCAGCTGGCCTTGAACTCACTATGTAAATCAGGCTGGCCTTGAACTTACATAGATCCCCCTGCCTATGCCTCCTGAGTGCTGGGATTAAAGGCTTGGGCCACAACACCAGCACAATCTGCTACATTTTCACAGACCCTCTCCTAGCTCCTGTAAGGTTAGGAAACAGTGTGGTCAAGACATAACTAGTGAAGGAGTTAACCACAGTTAGATACATTCTGCTGGCCTCAGCATATTGGATGTTGTGGGAAACAAAGAGGAGAATCAAGAAGGGCATTAAGGATAGGGCTCCCACCAAGAAGAGTACAGTGGCCACTGGCCCATCTAACAGTGAGACTAGATGGTATCAAAACCATCAGGGATAAAACCACCAAGGTATAAAAGAATGCACCGGAGGCCAGGGATGTGGCTCAGCTGGCACAGTGCTTGCCTAGCATGCATAAAGCCTGGAGTTCCATCCCTAGCACTGCGTAAAGGTTCAATCCTCAACAACATACAACAGATGTAATGCTGCACACCAGTAATCACAGCATTTAGGAGGTAGAAGCAGGTGAAACAGAAGTTCAGGGTAATCCTCAACTGCGTAAGAAGCTTGGAGCCAGCATTGGCTTTAAGAGATCCTGCCTACAAAATAGGAGAGAGGAGGGGACACATGGAGTATTATGGGCAAGCCAAACAGTCTGTGAACTGCAGCAAAGCTGCTATGGCAGCAGGATGGTAGAAAGGCTGCCATGGAAACAAAGCACCCATCACATTCACAGAGAAGCCCTTGGACTTCACAACAGCCTCTGGACATATTCCACATTAATGATGCTGCCGGATGCTACATTTAATAAAATCCAGGCCACTCCAGTCCTGGCTGGCTTCCACTGGAGGAAGAGACAGCTGACAAGAACACCTCCCCCTACTGTTTCTCAGGGAAATTCACCAGCTGTCCAAAGGAAAACTTTTGCCAAGCTAGAAAATTTGAGGAAAAACTACTCAAATAATTACCACCTTGCAAATGAAAGAAACAGGGCTACTACATCTTAGAAACAGCTTTTCAGGGCTGTGGGGATAGCACAGCCATTAAAGGCTGAGGCTAAGAAACAAACAAAAAAAAACAAAACAAAAACAAAAACAAAAAAAAAACCACAGCTTTTTAACACTGTGTGAGTGACTAACTGAAAAAAGGGTTTAGTCCACATCAGGAAAGATAAAACGTGTATTATGCATATAAATCCAAAACAAAATGTTGGGCTTCGGATATAGCCCCAGTAGGTAAATATTTGCCTTGCATTCATAAGAACTTGGGGGTCAATTCCAAGAACCCATGTTAAAGGTGGGGGGGGTTGGACACTTTTATTTTATTTTTTTAATTATTTATTTTTTGTATGTTTATGAATGTACTGTCTTCATGCACACCTGTGTCGTGCAATGCCGCGGAGCTCATCAGAAGAGGGCATCAGATTCCCCTGGAACTGGAGTTGAAGACGGTTCTCAGCTGCCATGTGGGTGCTGGGGATTGAACCAGGATCCTCTGCAAGAGCAGTTGGCGCTCTTAACCGCTAGGCCATCTCTCCAGCCCCTATTTTTTTTTTTTTTATGTGTATGAATGTACTGTCTGCATGTAGGTTTGTGCACCCGTGTCGTGCAATGCCGAGGAGGTCACAAGCGGGCATCAGATTCCCCTGGAACTGGAGTTAAAGATGGTTCTCAACCGCCATGTTGGTGCTGGGAATTGAACCTGGGCCCTCCGCAAGAGCAGTTGGCGCTCTTAATGCTAGGCCATCTCTTCAGCCCCATAAAACACTGTTTTAAAAGGAGAGGGAGGATGCCGGGTGTGGTGGAGCACACCTTTAATCCTAGCACTTGGGAGGCAGAGGCAGGCGGATCTTTGTGAGTTCAAGGCCAGCCTGGTCTACAGAGTGAGTTCCAGAACAGCTGGGGCTACAAGGAGACCCTGTCTCGAAAATAATAATAATAATAATAATAATAATAATAATAATAATAGGAGAGGGATGAGGAAGAAAGGGGGTAGACAACAGCCAAGGTTGTCCTCTGGCATGCACACTTGCACACATACGCACACACATAAAACTTCAACTCCAGAAAAAAGATGGTTGGTTCCCTGTGGTGTATAAACTGTGTCAGAATTCAAATCTGAAAGGATTAAGTCACATAGAGCAAACTTCACAGACTCTTCAGGAAACCTTATGGTTTTTAAATAGCTAATATGAAAAGGGTTAACTAGGTTCAAAACTCTGTGTGCAAGTATTAAGGGTAAGGTGACAAAACCCTACCTGGAGTGGAAAAGACGCAGCATTACCCAATCACCTCCCTCCTCCTAACCAAGTACTGCCACTCTAAGTACAAAGGAGGAAAGTGCCCTACAGAATGTCAGCTGAAGTCACCACTGATTCAGCTATCCCTGGTTCTGATCCCAAAATGTGAAGCTCACTATAACCTCAGAAATTTGAGTGTCTTCTCTAAAAAATAAAAATCGGGACAGTGTCCACCCATCTGCTTTGGGAACGTATACTGCTCCAGGGTCAGGATCTTTCCTGCTTGAGAGTGCCAGACTCAGCACCCACTAAGAAAAGAAGGCAACCTGAATGGAGGCAACAGACCAGTGGATAATGAAAATGTGGTGGATACATTTATACAATGGAAGTCTACTCAGTGGTAAGGGAGAATGAAATCATGAAATGTAAAGACAAGTATCCCAGTCATCAAAGAAGCTTCTTTTGCAAAAGAACTCTATTACAGAGTTCCACAATTGGTCAAACAGAAAATATGTGTTGAGGGATGCCCAACCCTAAGTGACACATCTATAATGGAATCTCTACTCCTAAGCCTCATGGAACACAGTGGAACAAGGAGAGAACATGAATGCATCTCTCAGCTCTCATCAAGGAATCTCCCTCACTCAACAGAGGGCAATGAACACAAAAGACCACAAATGGCCAATGCATAGAGAATAAGAGACTGCAGAGTACAGGTCTCTGGACAGGACTCCTACATTATTCACCCATCCAAGGCTCAGGAACCACTACAGAAAGGAAAGGAGTGGGAAGTACAGAAACACTGTCAGAACCAGGGGAAGAGGTGCATGGCCACGTGGAAAGAGAGAGGCTCCAGGGACCTTGCTCATATGAACCAACAGCAATAGTGTCAGCATACACAAGACCCATGCAAACTCAAGCAGTCAAAAACTCAGCACAGAACTGGAGAAATGGGCAGCAGGCTCCAATCTTAGCAAAAAAAAAAAAAAACTACTGGCAGCTGATTGCTGCTAGGTGAGGGAGAGTTGATCTTCTTTAAAGAGAGTGATTCTAGATAGCCTGACTGGACCCCAGTGGATGAACCTGCATTGAGGAATGTCTGGGTGCACTAACTAGACTTGATAGGCCTTAACATAAATGACAGAATGCATAAAACCCACTGGGAGTGGCTAAAGGAGGGTGCGGCTGGGAAAGGGGGTATAAAGGTGATTTAGATGTTTTGTAGCCGGGTATGGTGGCACACGCTTGTGATCCCAGCACTCAGGAGGCAGAGGCAGGCAAATCTCTGTGAGTTCCAGGCCAGCCTGGTCTACATAGTGAGTTCCAGGCCAGCTGGAACTAAAGGGAGACCTTGTCTCAAAAAGACAAAAAAAAAAAAAAAAAGTTTTTTTATGAAATACAAAAATTCAGCCAGGCGTGGTGGCACACACCTTTAATCCCAGCACTCAAGAGGCAGAGGCAGGTGGATCTCTGTGAGTTCAAGGCCAGTCGGTATACATAGGAAGTCCAGGGCAGGGAGATCCTTTCTCAAAAGGACCAAGGGGGTGGGAGGGAAATAAAAGTTCAATAAAAATAATACAAAACATAAGCCAGTAATTCAAAATAAGTATCAACAACCCAAATGGGACCAACAGGATGGCTCAGTCAATAACAGCATTTTGCAGCCATGCCTAAGGACTTGAGTTTAATCCCTGAAAACCACATGGTACAAGGAGTAGACTTCCAAAAGCTGTCCTCTGGCCCCACACGCACGCACGCACACACGCAAGCATGCACGCGTATCAATGAATTAATCTGAGTAAGTTAGCCAAATAAAGCAAAGAATAAAATTTAAAATAAAAACAAAACAAAACAAAAACGCTAGCACCCTACATCAACTGTTTAGAATGGAAGTCTTTGATACTACTGTCTCAAGAAAATATCAATTCTGAAAGGAATGAAGAAGGGAAACAGGGAGGGAGAGAATTAAATTAGAATTTTTTTTAAGGCTTAGAAAAGAAAAAGTGGGGCTGCAGAAATGGCTCAGCGGTTAAGAGCACTGACTACTCTTGTAGACGACCTGGGTTCGATTCCCAGCACCCACACAGGGGCTAAGAACCGTCTTTAACTCCAGTTTCAGGGGAATCCAACACCCTCTTCTGACCTCCACAGCATTGGACATGCAGACAGTATACTCATACAGATTAAAAAGGGGAGGGGAGGGGAGGGGAGGGGAAGGGAGGGGAGGGGGAGGGGGAGGGGAAGGGAGGGGATGGAGGGGAGGGGAGGGAAGGGAGGGGAGGAGGGTGGGGGAGGGGGGGAGGGGAAGGGGGTAGGGAGGGGAGGAGAGGGGAGAAAGCAGCTGTTTTTAGAGGTCTAAACCAACTAAACGCTTTAAGTAGCTGGGCATGGAAACTGAAGGCACAGATCTAGAAAACAAGGCTACCTTCAGCTAGACAAAAAGTTAGATGCCAGTCTGGGCTACATGAGACCCTGTCTCAAAAAAAAAAAAAAATCCATCAACTGGAAAGCAGCAGGACATGATGGCAGGTTGGAAGAGCGATGATAGCAGTGAACCAGGATGGAAGCAGCAGAGCTACACTAGGTTGGAAGAGCGATGATAGCAGTGAACCAGGATGGAAGCAGCAGAGCTACACTAGGTTGGAAGAGCCATGATAGCAGTGAACCAGGATGGAAGCAGCAGAGCTACACTAGGTTGGAAGAGCGATGATAGCAGTGAACCAGGATGGAAGCAGCAGAGCTACACTAGGTTGGAAGAGCGATGATAGCAGTGAACCAGGATGGAAGCAGCAGAGCTACACTAGGTTGGAAGAGCCATGATAGCAGTGAACCAGGATGGAAGCAGCAGAGCACTTCTTCCACAAGCAAGCATCTCACAAGACTAACACAGGTCTTGTGCTGGCAGGTTTAATCAATAACACACAACTTTCCTTTCTAAGCTTTGATCTCAAACAGTGTAAGATAAAGACAGTATAGCAATGGAGAGGTATGATAATCAAACACAGCCTGCATTCCAACTGTTCAAAGATAAGCTCCCTCTGTCAACTTCCTCAATTTTGTAGTCAAGGAAAAGTTGACTCTCCAAGCAAATCCTCACTCCATACTCCACAACCACAAAAACATGGATGCTCAGTTAACTGTGCAGTGTGAACCCACACTGATGCTGACAAGCTCCAGGCTCTGACCTTTAAGAGCGCCTGGAAAATACAAGCAACACTAGAGATTGTAATCTCCACAGCAAATGAAAGGCAGAAATGTAAATGGAGCAGAGTTACAAAAGCGTTCTCAAGAATTTTCTCACACACATCAGAAAACAGAACGTCTCCAAAAAAGCTTTCAATGGAAAAGCTGCCACTTTTGATATATGATCAAGTTCATGAGACCCAGGGAAATGCACAGATCCCCCTATTTGCTCTCCCCCCTAACTTACTTTGCAAATCTCTAACCAACAAACAATGTGACTAACCACCTGGAGGCTTGGCCACCACCAGCAACTATTCGGGTATTTAAAATTTTTTTTTAATTTTATTTATTTTTGTATGTGTATAAAAGTACTGTCTGCATGCAGGTTTGTGCACCTATGTCGTGCAATGTGTGGAGGTCAGAAGAGGGTGTCAGATTGCCTTGGAACTGGAGTTAAAGAGAGTTCTCTGCCACCATGTGGATGCTGGGAATCGAACCTGGGTCCTCCACAAGAGTAGTCAGTACTCTTAACCTTGCCAGGCCATCTCTCCAGCCCAAGTTCAGGTATTTTAGCAGCTGCATTTGACCTGTGCTGCTGCTTCCCCACAGGTTTGTCACTTCTTATATCTTAGCCGAGTGCACGATACAGAATACATAGGAAGCAGTTTTAGACTATTACTGAATTGTACAGTTGTGCAGGAAAAGCAATAAAATTAAAAGGCAGCTCTGCTCATCTGTGAAAGAGCACAGGAATCATCAATAGTAGGGGAAAAGATTTTTTTTGCTTTATTTTTATGTGTATGCTGCATGCATATATGCAAGTGTACCCATGTTGTGCAGTACCCACAGAGGACAGAAGGGGGTGTCAGATCTCCTGGAACCAGAGTTATGGATGGTTGTTAGCTGCCCTGTGGACCTGGGATTTGAACCAGTCTTCTGCAAGAATAGCCAGTGCTCAACTGCTGAGCCATCTCTCCAGCCCCAGAAAAAAGATGTTTTGAAAGCACTCTATGACCTCCCCCATTACATTTGTGCCTAGTGAATCATCCACCAGGATCAAAAACAATAGGGTACAGTTTTCTGTGACACCCCTAACACTTCCTACAAATGTGAGACTCCACCATCAACCAGATGGGAATAAAAAACAGAACTGTCTGCAACTTCAACAATTGAAGGTAAACACAGTAATAACAGAAGTTAAATGAACTGAGAAGCAATGGAAAGATGGAAGCTGGGGTAGGGTAGTGGTCAAGAGATTTTCAGCACCCACATGGCGGCTGAGAACCGTCTGTAACTCCAATCCCAGGAGAACTCCAGTTCCAGGGGAATCCGAGACCCTCTTCTGACCTCCGCAGCATTGCACGACACGGGTGCACAAACCTACATGCAGATAGTACATTCATACAAACAAACAAACAAACAAACAAACAAATAAATAAAAATTTAAAAAGACACTATTCAAGTTTAGTTATCAACAAAACCAAATCCCACAGTAAATTTTCCAGTGGAATCATCCTCCACATTACAAAACTTAGAAATGGTCAATGCCAATTCTAATTTGAGGAGTTCTTGGTAGGAATGTGACCCTTAAAAAACATGCTACAGGGGCTGGAGAGATGGCTCAGCGGTTAAGAGCACCGACTGCTCTTGCAGAGGACCTGGGTTTGATCCCTAGCACCCACATGGCGGCTGAGAACAGTCTTTAACTCCAGTTCCAGGGGAATCAGACACCCTCTTCTGACCTCCAAGGCACTGCACGACACAGGTGCACAGACCTACATGCAGACAGTACACTCATACACAAAAAAAATAAAAAAATAAAACAAAAACAAAAAACATGCTACAAGAGCATGTCCCTTAAGCATTGAGGGGGTTTGAAAAGAGTAATCACAGAGTCAACTGACCTTTGTCGGGGCAATGATGAACCTGATAAATCTGGAAGGCCCTAGTAGATTCACATGGAATTGCGGTATATAGTTCAGTGGCAGGGTGTGTATTTGGCATTCACAAGCTTATAGGGTTCATCCCTATAACTCCACAAAGTCAAAGGGTATTTTTAAAAATATGGGGGGGTGGGCCCTGGAGAGATGGCCCAGCGGTTAAGATCGCCAACTGCTCTTACAGAGAACCTACATGGTGGCTGAGAACCGTCTTTAACTCCAGTTCCAGGGGAATCCGACACCCTCCTCTGACCTCTGCGACATTGCACGACAGGGGTGCACAAACCTACATGCAGACGGTACACTCGTAAAATAGTAAATAAAAAAAAAAGTGACTTGTGGCATGCAATAAATTGAATTCTCCATTACCATCACACAGAATTCCCGGACCTGTTATTTTACATACACAAGCCAAAGCAGGCCTGGATCTCAAGTGTAGGTAGCTAGTGGGTTACACGGGGACTAATCTAACCTGTAAACTAGCATGGGGTTGGACGGAGACTAATCAGGTCACCAACCTGTGGAGTGGATTGTGAGTGGGTGTAGACTGAAGATCGGCCAGCAGCCAGCAGCCTGAAATTCCTGTCCAGAGACCAGCAGTTTTGGAGGCAGGTGGGATAGCACAGCCAGACAAGAAGTGTTCTACTTCCCAGGCTAAGGACTTGGGTTGGAAGTACCTCTCAGGTTGGGTTATGAAAGTGGCAAAAAAAAAAAAAGGGGGGGGGGCCCAACTGACCTCTGCATAGAAGGGTTAGTTCCCCAGCAGTGACAGCAGGAGGCCACTGCTCCCCTTCCATTAGCAGGGCTGCACTGTACCTGCTCATAGCAGGAGAAGCCTCCTACAAGATCCTTTGGAACTGGTGTTAAGGATGTTTGTTAGCTGCCATGTGGGTGCTGGGAAACAAATCTAGGTCCTCTGCAAGAGCAGCCAGTACTTATTAACCATTGACCCATCTCTCAACTTCACTTATAAATACTTTTTTTTTTTTTTTTTGAAACTGGGTGTCCCTGTATCCTCAGCTGGCCTAGAACTCATTCTGTAGACCAGGCTGTCCTTGAACTCAGAGATCTGCCTGCCTCTACCTCCCGAGTGCTAGGATTAAAGGCGTGCACCACCATGCTTGGCTTAAAGACGGTTCTTAGCCGCCATATGGGTGCTGGGAATTGAACCCGGGTCTTCTTGCAACAGCAGTCTGTGCTCTTAACCAATGAGCCATCATCTCTCCAGTCCCTTAAATACATTTTTTAAAAGGCTATTTGGGGGGGATTTTTTTTGTCTTAACATAAGGTAGTGACTTGCTACCTCACAAAAGCACCTCTATAGTCCTCCTTTCACTTCGACGTTCTCCAAAAGAAAATACAGGAATAAAAGATGTATCCACAAAACCATAAAATGCTTATGACATGGATAATATCTCCAGATGTTATTTATTCAGTCATTAATTCATTTAAGAGGTTTAGTCTAAGAGGTTGTGCTTGCCAACAGGTAGTTACTAAAGCCAGTTTCTTAGTCACACTATCCACATTGTGCATGTGTCCAGTCACTACCGTATGAGAGACAGAATATGTCCATCATCACAGAAAGACAATTTACATTGGTCTAGAGCTGAATGTATATAAGGAAAAATATTAAGAACCCCATTGCATCAATGAGCCACTTTCTTTTTTTTTAAATTTTCTTTTTTATATTATTTATGTGTATGAATGTACTGTCTGCATGCAGGTCTGTGCACCCGTGTCGTGCAATGCCGCGGAGGTCAGAAGAGGGTCTCGGATTCCCCTGGAACTGGAGTTCTCCTGGAATTGGAGTTACAGACGGTTCTTAGCCACCATGTGGGTGCTGGGGATCGAACCCGGGTCCTCTGCAAGAGCGTCGGTGCTCTTAACCGCTAGGCTATCTCTCCAGCCCCGAGCCACTTTCTTTTAACCCACCCTTACTGCAAGAATATTTATCAGTGTGAACCCAGGGCTCTACTTTTGACTCTCACAAAGGCAGCAGATTACAATTCTCAGAAAAGATAGTGAAAGAGACTCATTTTTCTGTTCTTTCAGCAATTTATACAAGTTGACCTGTGAAAAAGAGAGCAAGAAAGCATTTTGTTCCACTATACCTTTACCCAACATAGCCACATCTGCCAAGTTTAGAATTATAAGTTCCATTATCTTTATGGTCACCAGCACTCTTTATAAATTTTCCTCCACACACCAAGCTTCTTGAACTCACTCAACATACTACCACTCTAAAACTAGAGCTGAGAGTCTCTAGCAGACAGGCTATACACAATGAAAGCCTGAAAAGCCAAGTCTGTCCACTTTTAGAGAGGACTCCTGCAATCATATGCAACTGTCCTGTCACAAGGCAGCACATTTGTCTTCATCATAAACAAAGCCTCGATTTCTGCGAAGCTGGTCAGTTAGCACTGTATTTACAACACAAGGTGACAGGCAGGGTTCTGGTTTCCTTTGACACTGGGGCTCTTAGCACATGTTTCCCATCACTTACTTCTCAAGATGAGAATGCTCCATGATCGTCACACTAGTCTGATCTGCCACTGCACTGACTGTCATTGGCTGCTTATACACGGAAAGAGGAGCAGCAAGAAAACGTGACTCTGAGCACACATGCTTCAAGAAACTCCCCTCAAAAATCTGAACTATAAGGGCTCTGTAACATAATATGATGGTACTGCTATTTAAACGATAAACTAGGAGGATATGGGCCAAGGGCAGGGGGATATAATCATAAGACTATCCTATGGGATATAGGCCCACAAGAATGGTGATCACACGACACAAAGAGGCTCTTTTCAGGAAGGCCAAGTGGGAAGCTGGGAAAGCCAGATAAACTTGCTCGGTGACTTTTTGGTATTTTCATTACAAGAAGTAAACAAACACCTCTAGTGTACACATTGTATTTCTCTGGAATGCTCACATCTTTTTGCCACGAGGCCCCAGCCGGCAATGATCCCTGAGGGGAAAGGTCATCACCTGCCACCAGAAGAAGCCAAAATGTGTGCAACTGTTCCTTTCTCCCCAAAGAACCTATGAATCTGAGAAAATAAGCAAACCCAAGGTGATAGCTGAGAAAGCAAAACTTCCCCAGGGAATTCTGGCTTGACTGCAAAGGATTATGGTAGGACTTTGACAACAGGAAGGAGTAAATTAAGAACAAGCACTTAAAGTCATATGGGTGAAAAAAAAAAATAAAAGGAGGAAGGAGTCTGGGGGAAAAAATTTAGCTGAGTAGGCGTGAGAATCAGAACTGTGGGCTCTAAGGAAAAAAGGAAATAGAGTCTGAAATGTAACAGCTCTGTTTAAATGGGTCCTTGAGAGAAAAAAAGCACTCAGCCAGGATGAAAGGAAAGGTGATTCAGCTCCCCTTCAGGTGTGAAAATTTACCCAGATTTAGAAGTGGAGAGCACTCTTATTAACTGCTTACATCCAGTTCAGATTAGAAATTGCAAAATGATAACAGTATAATCCAAGAAAAGGAGACATAAATATATGTGGTTTTAATGAAAACATTACTTCCACTAATTTAGGTAAATCTTGCATTGAATTTTTTTTAAGTCATTCTATACAAACACTAAAAGCACAGGTCCAGTTTTTCAAAGGCTCAACCACCTGCCTGTGCAGCCAGAAGGGAAGAAAAACACAAAACAGAACAAAAATAAAATGCAAAAATCTGTAAATGCTTCATAAAATGATTATGAGCATAAACAGCATCAAAAGAAAATAAATGGTAAAAATGGAGAGGTCCCAAGAAACAAATTTCTTAAGCTTTGAAAACCATTTGTCTTTCCCAACTTACATAAACACTAACAGAAACCAACCAGAAAGGAAAACAAATGGAGAGAGAAGCACCAGTCAAAAATAAGCTGTTGACAAAGCTCTGCAGAACCAAACCAGGCAGGAACCTTACCCGACAGGAATAAACTACAAGGATCTCATAGATAACTATTTGTACATTAAATTATTTATAATAATCAAGAAATTTCCCATTAATATTTTTGACCAGTGCTCCAAATCTAAGGTTTTTGGAAGCTACTGCTTACCTATTCATTTTATAAGACAGCTTGGTTCTTTAGTTGAACTAGGTTTTAACTTCTATAGTAAATATTTAACTTTAGACCATCTAATGTTGTGGCAAAAGGCAAATATTTACTAAGTTTAATCATTTGATCTATATTATTTATTCTACTTTCCCTATATATACAAAATACGAGATGAGACCCCAAATCCATGCCTAGATTTAGCCATAGATGAAAATGTGCTTATAGGCCAGATGTGGTGGCACATGCCTTTAATCCCAGCACTCAGAGGCAGAGGCAGGCTGATCTCTGTGACCAGGCCAGCCTGGTCTACAGGGAGACCTTGTCTCCAAAACACCAAACAAAAACAAACAAACAAACAGAGTGGGGGGAGGGGATAAGGATGAGAGAGAGAAGGAGAGAAAGGGGAGAAAGGGAGGGGAGAGGAGGAGAGAAAGGGAGGGGAGGGGAGGGGAGAAAGGGAAGGGAGGGGAGGGGAGGGGAGAAAGGGAGGGGAGAAGCTTATAAATGTTATCAACCCAATTTTGAGACCAGGTTCTAAGTGTATTCCATAGGCCTTCTGCTGACCAAGACAATAAAAAGAATTTTAGAATACTGTATCAGTAGACAGGACTTTAAATACTAACTCGAATAGTCACTATAGGTGTCAGCCCTCCCCTCTGCTCCCCTTCCCTACTGCGTGTGTGTGTGTGTGTGTGTGTGTGTGTGTGTGTGTGTGTGTGTGTGTGTGTGTGTTGCCTACTGACAGGGCCTTACATTGCGGCAAAGGCTCTACACGTGTGTGTGTGTGTGTGTGTGTGTGTGTGTGTGTGTGTGTTGCCTACTGACAGGGCCTTACATTGCGGCAAAGGCTCTACACCAGTGTATGATCACCACAGATTCTTGCAGATTCTAGTAGAAATAAAGAAATAAAAGCCCTGGGGCTGGAAGGATGGCCTAGCGGTTAAGAGCACCGACTGCTCTTGCAGAGGACCGGGGTTCGATCCCTAGCACCCACATGGTGGCTGAGAACCGTCTGTAACTCCAATTCCAGGAGAACTCCAGTTCCAGGGGAATCCGACACCCTCTTCTGACCTCCGCGGCATTGCACGACATGGGTGCACAGACCTCCATGCAGACAGTACATTCATACACATAAAAAAATAAATAAAAATTAAAAAAAAAAAAGAAATAAAGTCCTTAGTTGGAATTCTAAAAGCAGCATTGTAGAGAAGTGGGACAGGAACAGAAGAGAAACTAATTGTTTTTAGTCTCATCCATATTGCCGGAAGTGGATGATTATAATATTCAACTTGGTTTCAGGTTTGAAAATAAGCTTGTAATAAACTCCACAGTGGAAAGGATTTTCATATCCTCTCATTTCACATCTCTGAAAGCCTTGGTGAAATGGCTGGCTTAGTCTACACACCAGCTTCACTCGGATCCTAGCCCATCCTGTTAGGTAGGCTTTCTTTTCCCCTGTACTGAAGCTCTATCATAACATGAGGTTATCTGTCAAGCTGAGTGTGACAGGCACTTTAGCTCCTTTCTTTGTAGTATAAGCAGTCTCTACAAAGCCAGGCTCTGTGTTCTACTTAATTTCTTGAGTAACAATTTATGAAACCCGACAGTGAATTTTTCACAATTCACTATAAACTGTGCTGAGTTGTTTAAGCTACACAATTAGTTTCTGTTCTGGGTGATTATAAAAAATTGTTCTAGTGGCTGGGCGTGATGGTGCATGCCTTTAATCCTAGCACTTGGGAGGCAAAGGCGGGTGGATCTCTGTGAGTTCAAGGCCAGGCTGGTCTACATAGTAAGTTCTAGGACAGCAGGAGCTACAGGGAGACTCTGTCTCAAAAAGACACTCCCCCCCCCAAAAATAAAGTCCTTGTACCAACTTTAATATGTCTGAGTTTTACCCACCTTACCATTTCTCAAAATTATTACAATCATTATTTTATTTTTTCTGGATTGAGATTAAAATATTCACTAATGAAGATTTCCAATGTATAGGTGATGAAAATAAAGATAACTTATTACTCCATTCCCATCTTTATATCCAGGAACATGGGTCTATCTGTAATAATTAAGAATACTGGCTCTTCTGGTCCCAGGTGCTTCTGGAGCCTCAGGTTCCCATGTAGACGTGGCCGGGACCAAGTCCAAGAGCCACACCACGCACAACCAAGAAGAGATTGACAGCTTAAACAGACCCATAATATATGAAGAAATTGAAAATGTAGTAAGAGATCTACCAACTAAAAAAAGCTCAGGCCCAGATGGTTTCACAGAAGAATTAAAAAAAAAAAAAAAAGATATAGAAAGGGCATCAAGAAATCACGGTCAGAGAGATAGGCACTTGGCCAGGAAGCACAACAGGAAGGGCCTGAAGAAGATTGCAGGCCAACAATGCAAAGGCCATGAGCACCTGTGCCAAGGCTGCCAAGGCCCGTGAGGCCCGCCAAAGCCTGTCAAGGGCCTTGTAAGGCCCAAGGAGCTTAAGCAAAAAGTGCCAAATGGTCCCAACAGCAAGCTCCACCGACTTGCTTTTATCGCCCACCCCAAGACTGGTAGCAGATTCGTGGCTACATGGTTAAGGGTTGCAGGCTCTGCCAAAGGCCAAGACCAGGGCTGTAGCTCCAGCCATGGCCCAGGCTCCAGCCAAGGCCAAGGCTCCCAAAGGCGCCCAGGACCCTGTGAAGGGCCTGTAATAAAGGTCTTTCTCTGCTGTTTTACAAATAAACTTGAAGGAAAGATCTGGTTGTGTTGTGTTGTGTTTTGAGACAGGGTCTCCCTGTAGCCCCAGCTGGCATGGAACTCACTATGTAGACGAGGCTGGCCTTGAACTCACAGAGACCCGTCTGCCTCTGCCTCCAGAGTGCTGGTATTAAAGGTGTGTGCCACCAACACCCAGCTTAAAGACAGTTCTTAGCTGCCAAGTGGGTGCTAGGAATCAAACCCGGGTCCTCTGTAAGAGCAGTTGGCTCTCCTAACCACTGAGCCATCTCTCCAGCCCCAGAGAGATCTGTTTTTTGGGGGGTGTTTTTGTTTGTTTGTTTTTAGTTAAAAATACTGGCTTTCTGCTGGGAGTGGTGGCAACAATTTGGTAAAAGGATTAAGAATTCAAGTGACCCTCTCATATGGAGTTCCAAGCCAGAATGGGTTAAATGAGACCCATCTCGGCTAGGTGTGGTGGCGCACGCACACCTTTAATCCTAGCACTCGGGAGGCAGGGGCAGGTGCATCTTTGTGAGTTCGAGGCCAGCCTGGTCTACAGAGTGAGTTCCAGGACAGCCGGGGCTACAGGGAGACCCTGTCTTGAAAAGAACCCCCCCCCCAAAAAAAAAGAGACCCATCTCAAAAGCCCAAGGAAAAACAAAACAAAACAAAACAACAGAACAGAATGGGCCCTAGTAACATAACTTGAATAAACTGAGATAAGCAGGTGAAGACTCACAGCACAGGTGCACCAGCCCCACTCTGGTTCTGAAAAAACGTGAAAGGGTTCTTTCACATGCCCTAATTCAATCCAAACAGCAAAAAATCTGAGTCTTAGAAAGATAACTGAGTCAACAGTAGGAAATAAAACCATTTAATACAATGCTTTGGTAGAAGAACCATGGAAACCCAGAAATTTCCCACAAACTGGATTCCATTTATCAACTGTCTAGATCCCTGTCTGTCTTCACCTTTAAAAAGGTGGTTTAAAAAGGTGGATATAGGGGCTGGAGAGATGGCCTAGCGGTTAAGAGCGCCGACCGCTCTTGCAGAGGACCCGGGTTCGATCCCCAGCACCCACATGGCGGCCGAGAGCCGTCTGAAACTCCAATTCCAGGAGAACTCCAGTTCCAGGGGAATCCGAGACCCTCTTCTGACCTCCGCGGCATTGCATGACACGGGTGCACAGACCTACAAAAAAAAAAAAAAAAAAAAAAAAAAAAAAAAAAAAATTTAAAAAATAAAAAATAAAAATAAAAATAAAATGTGGTACTTAGCACTTTAAAAAAAAAAAAAAAAAAAAAAAAAGGTGGATATAAGCCGGGCATGGTAGCATACATCTTTTTTTTTTTAACATTTTTTTTTATATTATTTTATTTATTTCTGTATGTGTATGAATGTACTGTCTGCATGCAAGTCTGTGCACCCGTGTCGTGCAATGCCGCGGAGGTCAGAAGAGGGTCTCGGATTCCCCTGGAACTGGAGTTCTCCTGGAATTGGAGTTTCAGACGGTTCTTGGCCGCCATGTGGGTGCTGGGGATCGAACCCAGGTCCTCTGCAAGAACGGTCGGCGCTCTTAACCGCTAGGCCATCTCTCCAGCCCGGTAGCATACATCTTTAATCCTAGCATTTGGGAGGCAGAGGCAGGTGGATCTTTGTGAATTCAAGGCCAGCCTGGTCTACAGAGTGAGTTCCGGGACAGCTGGGGATACAGGGAGACCGTGTCTCGAAAAGACCCTCCCCCCCCAAAAAAAAAAGTGGATATAGAGCCAGCAAGATGGCTCAGCAGGTAAAAGCAGCTTGGTGAGCAAGCCTAGCAGCCTGACCTTGATCCCAAGAATCCATGTACAAAAATGAAAGGAGAGAACCAACTCCATGTGACATGTGTGCACCAGAACATATAAGCACACACATACACTGAAGTAAATAACATTATTTGAAGTGGGATATAATTCTGCAGTACGAAACTCACACTTGGCATACGCAATGCCTCTGAATTTTAGCACCAGCAATGTAGTGTGTGTGTGTGTATGTGTGTGTGTGTGTGTGCGCGAGCACGCGTGCGTGTGACACTAAAATTCCAAGCTTTAAGTGATTACTTTATAAACCAAATTAAACAAATATCACACATTAGGGTTTGTTTGTTTGTTTGATTTTTGGGTTTGGTAGGGTTTGTTTGGGTGGTGGGGGGGTTGGTTCAGCGGTGAGCACCACCACACCATTAGGATTTTTTTTTTTTTTTTTTGAGACAGGGTCTCCCTATGACCACAGCTGGCCTGGAACTCAACTCAGTAGTGATCACGATGGTCTTGAACTCACAGAGATCCACCTGCCTCTACCTCCTGAGTGTTAGGATTAAAGGTGTGTGCCTGGCTTAAAGATGGTTCTTAGCCGCCATGTGGATGCTGGGAATCGAACCAGGGTCCTCTGTAAGATCAGAAATGCTCTTAACCACTGAGCCATCTCTCCAGGGCCCCTTCCTGCCTTGCTGCACAGCAGTGTCACACAGGCACCTCTCTCTCCTGCTTGCCTTCCTCATCCTACCCACTCTTGCAGGCCTGTTCTTATTCTCCCTCTGTCTGTTACAGAGTGGCACCAAAGGGCATTACTTAGATTATCTAATAATTACACCTAATGACCAAATAAATTACATTGCTAGACTTTGCTGAAGACAAAAAAAATAAAATCATTTTTCTACAAACCTCTTCTGAGACTAACTACTGTGGCCTGCCTCAGGGAGATCTATCCACAGAGTGACTGGTGGTGTTTTCACAGAGGACCAATAAAGGTGTAAAAGACAGAAAATGAAAACAAAGTATCTCTCTCCATATGACTCTGATGTTTTGAAAAGCACAAATACTAGTCTAATTTTAATTTGAAAGTAAACTTAGCATGCAGGTCATCTTTCAGCTTAAACATCACTATGCATCTTAGCATTGGTTTTATGCACAGGAGAGATCCTTTCAATAACAGACATGCTAGGGGCTTGGAGAGATGGCCTAGCCGTTAAGTGCACCAACTGCTCTTACAGAGGACCCGGGTTCGATCCCCAGCACCCACATGGCGGCTGAGAACCATCTTCAACTCCAGTTCCAGGGGAATCCGACACCCTCTTCTGACCTCTGCGGCACTGCATGACACGGGTGCACAAACCTACATGCAGACAGTACATTCATACACATACAAAAATTAAAAATAAAAAAAAAGACATGCTAGCATACCACTTGGATTTCTCATGGTTCTGAATGGAAAGAGCCCTTGTTTTAGAACACTTTAGCAATAAAGTACATTCTCAATGAATCATTGCACTAAACAAACATGGTAGACATATGGAAATATCAATTCTGCTACAAAATCCATTCTCATCAACAAAGTGTCTTATTCAAGAAATTATTTCTCGGGGCTGGAGAGATAGCCTAGTGGTTAAGAGCGCAGACTGCTCTTGCAAAAGACCCGGGTTTGATCCCCAGCACCCACATGGCGGCTGAAAACCATCTTTAACTCCAGTTCCAGATGAATCTGATGCCCTCTTCTGACCTCCGAGGCATTGCACAACATGGGTGCACAAACCTACATGCAGACAGTACATTCATACACATAAAAAATAAATTAAAAAAATATTAAAAAAAAGAAATTATTTCTCATTTTAAAATGTGCAATAATGATGTGAATGTTATGGAGGTAACCTGGACTGGAGACCGCCTTCAGATGGAATTCAACCATTATCTTGATGGACAGGAGACCTCCTTCACAGGAAAGAATCCATGCCTGGGACTGTAAGCATGGTCAACCCCAGAGCTCAGAGGTTATAGGCCCAGGAGGGAGCCTACTGCTGTTGTTTTGCTAAACGGGTATCAGTCAAATTGCCTTATAAATATTTGTGTTTATATTCATAGATGAGTGCTATTCTCAGTTATATCAGACCCATTCAACCCTCACTCTACTCCCCCAAAAGGCCTGCCTTTTTCATATGATAGAATAAATGCTAAAACAGAGAACTTATAAACTCATTTGCCAAGCTGTTATAATATCACACCAGAAAAGGACTAACCGAATTACTTAAGCCAGAAATTAAAAAAAAAAAGGATCCTGGAGGAGGGAGGTCATAATCATATTTATATGATTAAGATTATTGCACGAAATGCATAAAATTTCAATAAATATTTTATAAATAAGATCCATGGCATAAGATTGAGCCCTCAAGTCAAGCACTGCACCGCACCCCTCTAATCCCAACACTAAGAAGGCTGAAACAGGAGAATCATCACAAATTTGAAGCTAGCCTGGTCTACATCCTGAGTTCTAGGTTAGCCAGCATAACACAAGAGGTCCTGCCTCAAAAAACAAACAAGAAAGGATGATACCCCACCCACCCACCCTCTACTATACCAATCTTTGAGTCATCACCATTTGCCTCTTGCAATGGCAAATTAATTGCACAAAAGACATTCTCTCTCTCTCTCTCTCTCTCTCTCTCTCTCTCTCTCTCTCTCTCNCTCTCTCTCTCTCTCTCTCTCTCTCTCTCTCTCTCTCTCTCTCTCTCTCTCTCTCTCTCTCTCTCTCTCAGCTGGATCAGAAATTCTGTTCACTATTCTTTTTTTGTTGTTGCTGTTTTGAGACAGGGTCATCCTGTAGCACCAGCTGGCCTGGAACTCACAGAGATTCACCTGCCTCTGCCTCCCAGTGCAGGAATTAAAGGCATGCACCACCATGCCCGGCTATTCTTATTTTTCCAAAAACACCCCAGGGGTGCTTTGGAGAGATGGTTCAGTGGGTTAAGAGCTCTTTGCAGGACCCAAGTTCAGTTCCCAGCACCCACTATCAGGTGGCTCATACACCTTCTTCTGGCCTCTGTGGACATTCACACAGAGACAGACACATAAATGAGTCTCTCTAAAAAAGGGGGGGGGGAATTCCTTCATGAATCCAGATAAGCTGATTTACTACAAATTTAATTTACTGGCTTCTGAGTTTTAAAATAACAACAAAAACCCAGGGTCTCACTATGTAGCCCTTGGCTTGCCTGGAACTTACTATGTAGATCATCAAGCTGGCCTCCCCTCCAACTCACAGAGATCTGTCTGCCTCTGCCTCCCAAATGCGGGGATTAAAGGTGTGTGCAACCAAGCCTGGCCCTGAGTAAATTTATCTACTGTTTCTATCACTCTAGAAAACATTTTCTTTCAGATAATATTACGGAAGTTAAAAAAACATTGAAGCGAATTCAATTATAGAGTACTGGGGTGAAACATGTCAACATATGGTACGATTTGTCTTAGAAGAGACATTACACGATGAAACAGATAAAAATACATCTATATAGTTAATACAGGTCACTTACTAACAGTAAAAAAAGTGAGAGAGAGAGAGAGAGAGAGAGAGAGAGAGAGAGAGAGAGAGAGAGACTATTTAGTATAATCCAGGTAAGTCATGCAATTTTTTTTTTTTTTTGGTCTTTTTTGAGACAGGGTCTCCCTGTAGCCCCAGCTGTCCTGGAACTCTCTCTGTAGACCAGGCTGGCCTTGAACTCACAAAGATCCGCCTGCCTCTGCCTGCCAAATGGTAGGATTAAAGGCGTGCGCCACCATGCCCAGCTGAAGTCATGCAATTTTTAACTATTTTCAGATAAATTCACCCATCGAAGATCTAGAAGTAAATAGTAGCTTGTCTATCATTTCAAGGAGTCCCAGCACACTAGCACTGTCACTGGAGCAGGCTCTTACTCCTTGTGCTTGTATGTTATTAGATAGGTTTTTGTGGTTTGTTCCTATTCTAAAATAAGACCCAATGGCTCAAATGTGATGGAAGGTGTGGGGTAGAGAGGACAAATGGGGAAGCTTATAAAGTTCTTTGAATGTAAGTAGATTTGGGTTTGGATTTAAGAAAGCTACCCTTGAACTTCCAATACTTCCAGCTTAGCCTCCAGAACAACAGGATTTTCAAGTACTTACCACCATGCCTGGTTTAAGAATTTTTTTTTGTTTTGGGGAGAGTTTTGTGATGCTAGGGCTGTTACACAGGAACATGTGTATGTGACATAAATGCTATGCTGCTAAGCAACAGTGTATTTTAAGGCAAGGTCTCATTACCTTTAACGTCACTCTATAGCCCACACACCTTGAACTTGGAATTCTCCTGCCTCGGACTCTTAAATATCTAGAATTACAGGTACATATCACCATACCCAATTAGGGCTTTGTCTGAGACAGGGTCTTACTATGAAGCCCATCCTAGCCTCAAATTTCTTACATAGCCCAGATTAGCCTGAAACCTGCAGTCCTCCTGAGCCATCACATTCAGATCACCTTTAAACCAGCAGGGAACCAACACTCAGCATTTTACATAGTCTAAGCACTTGGGAGATGAAGGAGTTCAGACGTCCTCTGCTACAAAACAAGCTTCAGTTCCACCTAGGTTGTGTGAGACTGTCTCAAAAACAAGAAAAAAAAATCTTTTAAGGGGGAGAGGGTGATGTACCTAATCTCAGACATAAAGGCTGCTGTCCTATTAACAACCATTCTAACATTTGGAACCCACCAAATGTGAAAACAATGCTTAGGGAACGTTGTAGTTTCTCCTGATAATGTAGTAAGCAGGATATTATACCCCATATTGTTTCTTTATTTTTTTTTTCTTTGTTGTTGTTTTTGGTCTTTTGGAGCAGGGTCTCCCTGTAGCCCCAGTTGTCCTTGAACTCACAAAGATCTGCCTGCCTCTGCCTCCCCAGAGCTAGAATTAAAGGTATGCACTACCACGCCCCAGCAACCCATATATTATTCATAACTTCTGTATCATGCCTTAAAAGGGAGTCATCAGTCACTGAAGGATTTAATAAACTCAGGCTGACTCCTTTATGTCAATCACTGCAAACAAAGGCTAGGTAGGAATGTGTTAAGCCAATTATTTATTGTAATCCTGAAGCATGTATTTAGCTGTTTTTGTCACAGAAGCACAAATTTTACACATAAAGATTATGTAGGAGTTTTCAACTAATAACCAAAGGCACTACACAAAAATCTATTCCTAATTACACTGTGGTAACTGCACAACTCTGTGAATATACTTTGAAAAATACAAACTGATGCATGTATGGCTTTGAAACACATTAATTGCCAATAAAGCTTTTTTTAAAAAATCTATCCTAAGATTTCATCTCAAAGGAATAGTTTTTTCATGATCGAAAGATAAAATCTGGCTTTTTTTCTTAAAGGTACCTCGATAAAATTTCAATGGAAATAGAGCAAATACAGTATGTCCTGGTGGCTACAAACTTTGTAGAGACCCAAAATTCTTCAGAATGCACAGCAGAGCATGAACTATGGCTGGTTATAAGAGGATTTTCCCTCTTCCTCTAAGTGCTTAAATGTTCTGTTTTCTTTCCTTTTTTTTTTTTTTTAAATGTATATGAATGTACTGTCTGCATGTAGGTTTGTGCATCCATGTCATCCAATGCCTCGGAGGTCAGAAGAGGGTGATGGATTCCCCTGGAACTGGAGTTAATAAAGACAGTTCTTAGCCACCATGTGGGTGCTGGGGATCAAACCCGGGTCCTCTGCAAGAGCAGTCGGTGCTTTTAACCACTAGGCCATCTCTCCAGCCCAAACGCTCTGTTTTCTAAACCTCCTGTTCTATCTATTCACGAACAGTCTTCACATCACCTTGACTAAAGTGAACAGCAATCAGCTGGCTGCAACAACTAACTCCCACATCCTACCAGACACTCACCAGACACTGAACACCTGGATCCAAAATAAAAGGAAGTCGTGCGCATCATGAGCTTAATCTAGATATATTGCTTACAATCATGACACCTCATGGAAATTTTATACTTCAAATCTAGCTACCAGACCAAAGAATTTAAATTCTGTTTTTTTTCTTTTTCCCAAGATAAGAACAATAAACTCAGCAACTTCACTAATATTTCATTTCCCATGTTGGAAAAACAAGCACAATGAATAAAAATTGCCGGGCGTTAGCCGGGCGTGGTGGCGCATGCCTTTAATCCTAACACTTGGGAGGCAGAGGCAGGTGGATCTTTGTGAGTGCAAGGCCAGCCTGGTCTACAGAGCGAATTCCAGGACAGCCGGGGCTACAGGGAGACCCTGTCTCAAAAAAGACCAAAAAATAAAAATAAAAATAAATAAATGTGCTGCTTGTGTAGGCAAACGGCTAGATTGACAAACATGAAGGTATCTGTGGGAGTTGCAATGGGTAGAGAAGTCAGAACTAACCAAAACGAGTTTAGCACTTTCTTCAAAATGGAAAACAATGAATGTAAGTATCAATATACTTTTCAAGACTTGGCTTTCATCCTTTTTAAAAAAATATTATATATACATATATATACATATACATGCATGTGTACACAGACACACACTAGGAAGTCAGAGAGCAACTTATAGGAGTGGGTTTCTGAAAATGGACTCAAGTTCTCAGGCTTGATGGCAAAGCACATTGACCCACTGAACCTCTATCTCACTGGCCCATGGGTTTTAATCTTGTACACAGAGAAGACTTCTTTGTTCTACTTTATAAAAAAAAAAAAAAAAACAGGGGCTGGAGAGATGGCCTAGCAGTTAAGAGTGCCGACTGCTCTTGCAGAGGACCCAGGTTCGATTCCCAGCACCCACATGTCAGCTGAGAACCGTCTTTAACTCTAGTTCCAGGGGAATCCGACGACCTCTTCTTCTGACCTCCACGTCATAGCACTACACAGGTGCACAAACCTAAATGCAGACAGTACATTCATACACATAAAAAATAAAATTAAAAAACAAAACAAAACAAGGCATTCATATGGCCTGAACCAGAGTTCAATGAAAGCTGTTCAGTAGGTATAAAGCCTTCTCCAAATGAAAATACAATCCTCATTTTGTACTCAAAAAGCTCAGTCTCCACTATACGCTTCTGAGGGCCTTATATTCTGAAAGCCTAAAATGTACTCTATTAGTCTGTTTTTTTTTTAATATTTTATTTTTATTTTTTTTTTAATTTTATTTATTTCTGTATGTGTATGAATATACTGTGTGCATGCAGGTGTGTGCACCCGTGTCATGCAATGCCGCGGAGGTCAGAAGAGGGCGTCGGATTCCCCTGGAACTGGAGTTCTCCTGGAATTGGAGTTTCGGATGGTTCTCGGCCTCCATGTGGAGGATCGAACCTTGTTCCTCTGCAAGAGCAGTCGGCGCTCTTAACCGCTAGGCCATCTCTCCAGCCCTCTATTAGTCTGTTTTTAAATAATCCTATGAAAATGAAGAATATAAGCCGGGCATGGTGGCACATGCCTTTAATCCCAGCACTCGAGAGGCAGAGGCAGAGGCAGACAGATCTCCATGAGTTCAAGGCCGGCCTGGTCTACAGAGTGAGTTCCAGGACAGCTGGGGCTACAGGGAGACCCTGGCTCCAAAAGACAAAACAAAACAACAACAACAACAACAAAAAAAACCAGAAGATTATGAAAACTGGGGGAAGAGAACAACTAACATCAGACACATTGTAAACAGTGAACATTTCATTACTGAACCTATTCAATGTGAGAATTATTCTGAGTAGAAAGAACAGAGCTTATGAAAGAAACATAACCAGGTTGACAGTAACAGAATGGGTACAGAATTAGGCTGGGATGAGGTAGAGCAATTGCCTAGCATGCATGAGGTCCCAAATTCAATCTCCATCACTACACCTGCCACCCACCCCCCAACCCGCAAAAAAAGAATATTCATATATGGTAAAAATTCTCCCATAATTTCTCTAATTCTTAAATATCCCACTACTACTCAAACCCTCAGTATCACACACACACACACACACACACACACAGGCACATTCACTAATTAATTAGTTAAATTTCTGGGCAACATCTGAAATTGTTTTCCTGTATTACAATTTATATACGACATTTGTTTTACTAAACGAATATAATTTAACCAAAAAATGAACATTTAATAATTTCAGCCCTTCCAAAAAATATCTGCGTGAAGTCTTTGTGATAGAAAATCATGGGGCTGGAAAGATGGCTCAGCAGTTAAAAAGCACTGGCTGCTCTTGCAGAGTGTCTGGTTTCAATTCGCAGCAACCACATGGCAGCTAACAACTGTCCATAACTCCAGTTCCAGAGATCCATCACCCTCTTCCGACCTCTTCAGGCACTGCATGACATGGGTGTACTTATATACATGCATACAATATACATAAGATAATGTTTTTTTAAAAAAAGAAAAAGGAAATGGTACATGAAGACCAGATCTGGATATGCTGATACTGTTAACAGTCAAAACCCAGAGTCATCAAAAGACCTCTGGGCATGCATGTGGGGCAAAATCAGCACTGTACTGGGGTGGGATCCAGGATTACGTTAAGTGCAGAGAGGAAACAGAGCTATTGCAAGCACTGTCTCCTGTTTCTTGACTGAAGGTGCAATGTGACCTCCCCAGAATGAGGGCCTGTAACAACCTGAAACTTCCAGCCAAAATTAACCCTTGTTCCCTTAAATTGCTTTGGTCAGAGTATTTTACCAGAGCAACAGGAAAAGAAAGAAGTTAAAGTTGTCTTTGTTGTCTGGTTGGGTAATGCCAAAAACCAGTTACAGAATGCTCATCATATACTTACACATGCATGACATTGTCAGCAATATATAATTTTTAATGTTCAAAATGCTAAGACTAATAAATAAACCAATAAAACCACCTTTGGATGACAAAGCCACAGACTGTCTCCAATCTCTCTCCTGAGAAAAGCCCATCTAACAAGAATCTAGCTAATTCCTTCTGTTCTTTGTGCAGAGAATAAATAGTCTGAGAAACCCTTAAGACCACACTAGTGACCCCAGCACTAGAGACCCCAGCAGCTGCCACTTACACAAAAGCACATGAGTGGGGCTGGAGAGATGGCCTAGCGGTTAAGAGCGCCGACCGCTCTTACAGAGGATGCAGGTTCGATCCCCAGCACCCACATGGCAGCTGAGAACCTTCTGAAACTCCAGTTCCAGGGGAATCCGACACCCTCTTCTGACCTCCGCGGCATTGCATGACACGGGTGCACAAACCTGCATGCAGACAATACATTCGTACACATACAGAAATAAATTTTTTAAAAAAAGCAAAAAAAAAAA
>VZQC01010991.1:736936-821301 GCA_009823505.1 Rhizomys pruinosus | reverse complement strand
GGAACAATCTGCGGAAGAGGGGGCGTGGTAGAATGTAAGGGCTGCGATTGGGGTGAATGGTGAAACTACAGCAATGTAGTCTGGACACTCATTTGATCAACTTGATTGAACATACAACCCCTCACCCCCACTGGATGGTGGGGCTGTAGGGGTTTGGGCACAACAGCCTGCAAATTGGTTTCATATGAAGGATGCTTGTACTCATGGATCATCACTTATAGCTAAAAAATGAGAAAAAAAAAAAAGAGAAAGATGCAGGACAGTTATGGCAAAATGCATGATCTGGGATGGGGTGGGGGTAGGGGGAAGGGAAAGGGAAATATGCCTGATCCGAACTGGAAAATGATGTATGAAATGTACAAAGCACCAAAAAAAAAAAAAAAAAAAGTTCAGGAGACCCTGTCTCAAAAAGACCAAAATAAAATAAAATGTTCCCTTTTAAAATAACTTAAATGCATCACTTTGTATTATCCCCAAAACCTGAACTCAACTGTTATATTAATCACCATAAAATCTACCCACAGAACCTTTAATGTGCTAATCAGTTAACAGCATTAACCTGCAGCCTACTCTCACTATACCATTCTATTGTTCCTGACTGGATGTCACATCACTATCTGGTCATCCTTTATTTTATTAATTATAAACATCACCTTTTAAAAAGACCGGGGATTTAGAGTCAGTGAGGTGGCTCAGCAAGTAAAGGCACTTGCTGCCAAGTCTAACAATCTGTATGCTTCTAGTGTGGAGGCCAGAGGCTGAAATTGGGGTGTTTTTCTCTATTGGACTCCACCATTTTTTGAGACAGAGTCTCTCACTGAACCTACAGCTTGGTATTTTAGCTACTAGACAGGTTGACCAGTAAGCCCATTTGGATCTGCCTGTCTCTGCTCTGCCAGTGCTGGGTTTACAAAAAAAGCACCTAGCTGGGGATTAAACTTGAGTCTTCAAGCTTGCACAGCAGGCACTTTACCCAGTGAGCCATCTCTCCAGCCCTGTAGCCATAATTATTTTTTTTTGGGGGGGGGGTCTTTTTGAGACAGGGTCTCCCTGCAGTCCCAGCTGTCCTGGAATTCCCTAAGTAGAGCAGGCTGGCCCTGAACTCACAGAGATCAGCCTGCCTCTGCCTGGCATTAAAGATGTGCGACACCATGCCCAGCCATAATGATTTTTTTTTGGGGGGGGGGTCTTTGAGACATGATCTCCCTGTAGCTCCAACTGTCCTGGAACTGGCTCTGTAGACCAGGCTGGCCTTCAACTAACAGAGATCCACCTGCCTCTTCCTCCCAAGTGCCAGGATCAAAGGTGTGCACCACCACGCCAGGCACATGATTTTTTTTAATTTTCTTAAATTTTTTTAAATTTTATTTATTTTTTTATGTGTATGAATATACTATCTGCATGTAGGTTTGTGCAACCATGTCGTGCAATGCCGCGAGGTCAAAAGAGGGTGTTGGATTCCCCTGGAACTGGAATTAAAGATGGTTCTTGGGGCTGGAGAGGCCTAGTGGTTAAGAGCACAGACTGCTCTTGCAGAGGACCCAGGTTCGATCCCCAGCACCCACATGGTGGCTGACAACCGTCTTTGACTCCAGTTCCAGGGGAATCCGACGCCCTCTTCCGACCTCCGCGGCACTGCATAACACGGGTGCACAGACCTGCATGCAGACAGTACATTCATACACATAAAATACAAATTTTTGGAAAAAAAAAATGATGGTTCTCAGCCGCCATGTGGGTGCTGGGGATCGAACCTGGGTCCTCTGCAAGAGCAGTTGGTGCTCTTAACCACTAGGCCATCTCTCCAGCCCCATAATGATTTTTAATACCTGCATATTTCCTTGCACAGATGAGTCATGATTCAAACACTGACTTTCTACTACTGGGTACTTGAAAATGACAAATCATTGCACTGATTTAATAATGTCTTTTCTGTTCATTCTTGTCTTCCTCTATTCTGGATAGGAGCCAAAATGTGTTAACAGTGGCTAATATATCCTTCCACTAATGTGAGAAATGTATTTTTTTCAGCATGTAAGAAAAAAATTACTTAAGGAGTGATGCTAAATTTGTGTTATAGTTTTGTTTTTTTGTTTGAGACAGGATCTCCCTTTAACCCCAGCTGGCCTTGAACTCACAAAGATCCACCTGCTTCTGCATCTGCCTCCTGAGCCTGGGATAAAAGGCACACACCACCACACCCAGCATGTATAATAGTTTAAAAAAAAAAAAAAAACTGGCATGCCCAGTGGGGTAGCTTGGTTTTGGGTGGGTGCGTGGGTGCTCGTCTGCTTGCTTGTTTAAAGACAGGGTCTTATTCTCTAACTTGGGCTAAGCCAGATCTCACTATGAGCTCTGCTTCCCAAGCACTGGGATTACACATATGAACATCTTTGGATGTTTCATCAGTCATTGTGATCTCTTTTATTTCTTGGGTTTTCTTCCATTGCAGTTTAAGTGGTAAAGACAGAGACTTTGTCTTTTTGGCAATCCCAGTACGTAAAATAGTACCTAGCACATTGGTACTCATTATACCAAGTATCTACTGATAACTGCCAGTTGTGTCCTAAGCACTTCTGTACCATGCTATGGTTTGAATTTGACAGCAATCAAGTCATTCATGAGTGGACTGATAGGAGTGTGTGGGTCAGTTCTTGTCAATATGAGAAGAGGACCTTCAGTGGAGAAGTTTCTTCTCCTGTAGGCATGTCAGTGGGGCATTTTCTTGATTGATGGTTGATGTAGGAGGGCCTGGACTCTATATAAGCAAAGAAACCAGCAGGAGGTATGGTGGCACATGCCTTTAATCTCAACACTGGGAAGGCAGAGGCAGTATCTCTGTGAGTTCAAGACCAGCCTGGTGGTCTACATAGTGAGTTCCAGGCCAGTGGGGGCTACAGGGAGACCCCTCCCAAAAAAGACCAAAAAGAAAAGGAAACGGAAAAGGAAAAGGAAACGGAAAAGGAAAAGAAGCCAAGCAAGCCAGTAAGCTGCATTCCACCAAGGTCTCCACTTCAGTTCCTGCCTCCATGTTCCCTCCTGCTTGAGCTACTGCCCTGGGTTTTCCTCAATGATGGACTATATAACTTATAAACCAAATAAACCCTTTCATCCTCAAGCTGCTTTAGGCCAGAGTATTTAATCACAGGATCAGAGAAGCAAACTAATACAGTGGGTATCCAAGAAGTAGGCCAGTGTCCTGAGAGTGACCCCTCAAGCTCTCACGTTTGCTTTCTGGGCCTTCGACTTCCGGCTCTGAGATGAGGCCTCATCAGAATCATAAGCCAAATAAATGTCTACTGTTTTAAATTACTCAGTCTAAACCAAGCATGGTGGCACAGGCCTGTATATAATTCCAGCACTTAGGAAAAAGAGACAGGAGGATCAAGAATTCAAAGCCAGCCTGCACTACATGAGACTGCCTCAAAAAAACAAAAATATTACTCAATAAAATAAGTAAATCACTGTCTGTGTTATTCTGTAGCAAGAGAAACACACTAAGACTGAACACACAGCTTTTTAGGTATACTCATCATTTTCATCATTTTCCTATATTCAAGAAATAGAGAAGAACTTATCCCAGTCTCCCAGTAGGTGGTAGAAGAAGGAATAGAACTGACTCATACAAGGAAGGGTTGATTATCACTGATACTGAGTGAAATGAGTGAGCTCACTGACTGTACCCTGGGAGCCTCCCTGTGGCAGTATTACAAACAGACCACCATGCTGCAAGCCAGCCAGCCAGCCAGCCAGCCAGCCACACACAAAACTGAACAAGGGCTAAGAGAGTTTGGGTTCCTAGCTCGGCAAGACCACCTTCACTCCCTAGCTCTTACAGAAAAGAAAAGAAAAAAAAAGGGGGGGGGCTGGAGAGATGGCCTAACGACTGCTCTTGCAGAGGACCCCGATTCGATCCCCAGCACCCACATGGTGGCTGAGCAAGTCTTTAACTCCAGTTCCAGGGGAATCCGACGCCCTCTTCTGACCTCCGTGGCATTGTAGGACATGGGTGCGCAAACCTGCATGCAGACAGTACATTCATATACATACGAAAATTAAAAAAAAATTTTAAGAAAATAAAAATTAACTTTAAAAAAAAAAAAAGAAAAAATAAGAGTCTGTTGGCTTTTCCTGATAATTAAAGGTCACTATTATTGTTTTAATGTTTTTCATTATTTCTGTCAACTGTGTCATAGCTTAATTAGACTTTAAAGAACAAGTCTAAGGGGCTGAAGAGATGGCTCAGCAGTTAAAAGTACTCGCTGCTCTTGTAGAAGACCCAGGTTTGAATCCCAACACCCACATGGCATCTAACAACTATCCATAACTCCAGTTCCAGGGACTCCAAGACCCTTTTCTGTTCTCCGCTAGCATTGCACAATGGGGGTACACTCACATACATGCACAAAATACACACATACACATTAAAAAAAAAAGAAAAGAAAAAACTTTAAAAGCGACAAGTCTAAGACTCCAATCACTGTTAATATTCAGAATCCAAAGCCATGCGTCAACAATAGCAAACAGCTCGCAAATGAACTTGTGGAATAATCTGTTTGGACTGGACCCAGACACTTCTCTACTTCTGTTTTCACTTGAGTTCAGTAGTGTCTTGCTGCCAACACAAATCTTTCCATTTCCTTTAATTAGATACTTTCCAGACAAGTTATACTGAAATTATCAGGGTTTCTAGAAAATATGCTGTAAAGAATCCTTTCTCTCCAATGACTTAAAGACTGTTCTCCATCTGAGCTAGTCTCCATTCCCACCTATCACAGCAGTCCACCAATGACAAGATGCCATACTCACTCTATTGATAAATACATGTCAGCAACATTTGCTTCAGTGGCTGCTGCTCCCTTTTGAAAACATACTACACACCAAAAAAAAAAAAAAAAAAAAAAAAAAAAAAAAAAAAAAAAAAAAAAAAAAAAGAAAGGAAAGAAAGAAAACATACTACACAATCTGCAAAGCCCATGGTGGTGGTAACAGCTCTGCACAGTTCCATCTTCTCAACAGGAAGGCAACAGTAAAGAGACCAGCCAGAGAAAGGGGATCATTCCCATGATAGCCTACCCCAGAGCCTTCAGAGCCTGACTTTGCCACAGGCCTAGATCCAAAGATTTACTTAATCTTAACATAAATACTTTCTGATGACTTGGGAGTCAAAAATGCATTTCAAAATTTAAAGTTGCCCACACATGCCCCCTGAACATCAGGCTCGAGCCAAACTGGTGGTCAGTGTCTCATCTTGGCCCTTTGGTACTGGAGAAGAGGTAAGAGATGAGGGGAATAAACATTTGCTTTGAGTTTTACAAAGTAATCCGAGTCCAAAGAACAAAGACTCCCTTCCCCACTCTTTTTAAAACGACATAGTGGCTTCCCATTGTAAAATGATGATTCTAGTGGCTTTTTAGACTACACAATAGCAAGCAAAAACCCTATGGCCTTGGAAAAGCATGGTAAATACAATACCTACTAATGTTACATGAATTACTAACTTCCTCAAAACCAAAACCAAATCTCTCACAAATAAACTAATACATGAATAAACCAAAGCTTGGTTTGTTCCATCATTTGCTTACAAGCAATCATGGTGGCAATGGTAAGAAACACACAGTCAAATCCACAATTTAAGATAAACTACCAGCAGGCAGAGCCAATGCATTCTGACCTAACGGCTGTACATAGTTGCACTAATTAAAATGAGAAGCTAGCCTGTGTAACAGACAGGCAATTCACTGAACCCTACTGACAAGCTGACAGGGTACACTGCCATACTCTTCCCTGCCCTGACCTACAATGGAAAAAGTAAATCAGCACGTAGCTGAAGGTGTCTAAATGTTTACAGTCACATACACTCTCCCAAGTATTGCAGAAATAACCACAACCATAAAGCTTGGCGCATGTCTTCTGACTGTATAGCCATACACACAAAGGAAGAGGCTACATTACATCATTCTGGCCTCAATTCATAAATGCAAAACCAGAGAACAAGGCAAAAAAACTGAAAGGCCTTTTTTCTGGAACCTTAGGGTGAATGAATGTGGGTTAAATTCTTAAATAAGTCATTGAACAGGTCTCATTGATGCATCACTTTCAACAGCCACAGGGAGGCAAAAAGTGTAATCTCAGTCAATTCTATCATGCAAGGAGATCAAATAACATTTCAAGAGCAGCCTGCCAAGCACGCCCGCCTGCCAGCAGAGTACAATGAGCACTCAAGGGCCCTGGACTGAATACCACCTACTAGTCTCAGAGATCTTTATAAAATAGTTTAAATAATGCTAAATTACAGAGGGTTTTTTTTTTTTGGGGGGGGGGACAAACAAATACAGACTCCAAATTGGTACACCACCTCATCCCCATGTCCCCATTGTAGAGTTTCTTCTGAGCATCTAAATTATCTGCCTTCTGTTACTTTCCTAGGGAATGTAAATATTCAGAAAGACAACTGCCTTTTAGGGCCCAAGTCTACATATACTTGAAAACGAAGCACTGGTTGTGTTTTTGAAAAAATTGCCCACAGAGATTGGATATTGTTCCTGTGTGTAAGGAAGATTTCAAATCGTGTCTACTTTAAATTTGGAGTTTCTTGGAAAAAAGGAACAAGGGCTCAATACTGCTGCACTTTGGCACAGAGTTCAAGATCTTTGTCAATTCTGTTCTTAGCTTTTCCTCAAATGTCTTCATCTTTAAAAGGCACACAGAACACAATTCCAAGGGACAAGGCAATCTCCCAGGTGACCCAAAGTCCATTCACATACCACTTCTGAGATTTGCCAAATGGCTGAAGGAGGCCTCAGGCTAGGCACCCTTGAGGTGGAGAGGAAGACAAAGTAACATATTACAGTTTTTCTTGGGGATCACAAAGTGGCCAAGCAGGTCTCAGAGCAGCCAAGGGCAACTGAATAAACATGGAGACGGTGGCAGAAAAATCCCACCTCATACAAAACAAGCAGCAACAATTTATTTCAGCTACTTTGGCCCATAAGGCAAATCACATTTTACGTTTAAATTGACCAGCGTTTCTTGATAAATTAAATTTATCTAATTAATTTTATTTTTCAACTTAAATCTACTCCCAAGTAGGAAGTAAAGTTTCAGATCAAATAGCTACTTTTCCATTACATACTGCTCATCTTCAAATAGGCTTTACTTAAAAAAAAAAAAAATTACAGACACACACACACACACCCTAGTATTTTAAAATTGTTTTGTCTTCCTCTGTTCCAAGGATGTTTCCTGTTACTTAGTTCAAATTTCCAGTGTTGGGACAATTTAAAAATTAAGGCTCAAATCCCAACCAAAATACAATGGGACACTGGAATTACCGTTCCTAAAAGCCATAATTCCCAGCTTCTTTCTTAGGGCGGCTTGGGGCACCTCCAGTCCCGCTCACACTTGTCCAACTCCACTCCCACACCCGAGTCCCTCACAGCACGAGGCCGTGACCACTTGCCTGCGGCCAGTCGGCGGCGCAGTGGAGTTTGCTGGCTCGGTGGTCCTCCTCCAGTGGCGGTAAACTCCACGGGGAAGGAGAAGGGGAAAGAGCAGGGGAAAGGGCAGGGGCACGGGGCAGGGTGGGCTGGTGGGCTGGTCTTGGGCCAGGAATTGCACTTCCAAACAAAAGGAGGCCCGGGTGTTGCAGGGAAGTAGTGCAGGCAGGTCCCCAGGACGTTCCCAGGGGTGGCCACCCGCCCCACCCGCGGCTGGGGATGCGGGGCTCAGCTCTCAGTCTAGCAGCCCGGGGCGGCCGGGCCAGCACTGCCACATGTCTCTGACCTAGACGCCAAGAGAGAAAGAACAGCCTCCCCGCGACGGCGGCGGCTGGCAAAACCCGGGCTGGAGCCCGGCCTGCTCAGCGCGTACCTAGCGCGCACCCAGCCCGCTACGACCACGGGAGCGCGCACACACAATGCCCCCCTGGTATTTTCTCTCTGTCCCAGCTACCCAGCCTCTGGTTCTCCTAATTCCTCCTTTCTCAACAGCTGGAACAGGGAGAGTGTGTGATTGATGGCAGCTCTTAATAGCGTGGTCAGCTAGAAAATGCAACTGCAAGGAAGATATTAAAGAGGTAGCTCATCCCAGTGTGTGCTCAGCAGTTCAAACATCCTCCAGCTGCTTCTGCTGCCAGGAATGTTAATGCTAACCACCTATGACATCTAACAAACACAGACGATACAACCAAAGACCAACAGCCAAAGCATGCTTCAAAGACACAAAATAGAGCAGCACTATTGCGTGTCCCTTTCTGACCAAACTGTGGTTAGGAGTTCTCTGTAAGTCACTTATTTAAAAAACTATCTCCAAATTCTGGGGGCTGGAGAGATAGCCTAGCGGTTAAGAGCACCGACTGCTCTTGCAGAGGACCTAGGTTCCATCCCCAGCACCCACATGGTGGCTAAGAACCGTCTGTAACTCCAATTCCAGGAGAACTCCAGTTCCAGGGGAATCCGACACCCTCTTCTGACCTCCGCGGCATTGCACGACACGGGTGCACAGATCTGCATGCAGACATTACACTCATACACATACAAAAATAAATAAAATTTTAAAAAAAAAACTATCTCCAAATTCTTATGCAAATAAGAAAATAAGGTTCCATCTGCTAGGAAAATTGTAGGTTAAGTTGAGCTTGACTGAAATTCACCTAAAAAGGAAGCCCAATGTACATTCTACATCCCCTGTCTTTAAATAAACAGGTAACATACCAACAGCCACTATCATTCATTCAATTTGTATGTCCATCTAAAGAGAATTACTAACTGATAACTTCAGAATAGTGTCTTCCCTGCCTCAGACGAGCCTGGTAAAAACTTCAAAACAAAAGGTTGACTTGACAAATTTAACTAAAATTAAATTGAACTATATTTATACCATGTATGCCAGGATTATTTGGACCTGTTAAATAAAGCACTCTATATGAATTTTTAAATATTATTAAAAGAATATGAATTCAAAGTACTAAGCTCAGTGTCAGTTAGCTGGGTGTGGTGGTCCACGCCAGGAGGCAGAGGCAGGCGGATCTCTGGGAATTCAAGGCCATCCTGGTCTATATAGTGAGTTCCAGGACAACTGAAACTTTAAAAAAAAAAAATTCAAAGTACTAAGCTCAGTGTCAACCCACATTAGAAAGCTGCAGCTCAAATGTAAAGGATCACTACTTTCAGTGTCTGCACTACTGCACCTTTCACCTTCAGCCAAACTTTCTCAATAGTTTTATAAATGTTAATTAGACTTTCCAAGGGTACCATAAATTTGTTAATTTATTGGGTACCTTCTTAGACAGAGAAAGGAGACAAGAGTAAAGTGATTTGTCCACAATGTCTCAACAAGGTAGAGAAAGGGTAACAGAATCCAAACTAACATGAAACTGCTATTTAAAGGCCTGCTTTTTTTTTGGGGGGGGGGTCTTTTTGAGACAGGGTCTCCCTGTAGCCCAAGCTGTCCTGGAACTCACTCTGTAGACCAGGCTGGCCTTGAACTCACAAAGATCCGCCTGCCTCTGTCTCCCAAGTGCTAGGATTAAAGGCGTGGGACACCATGCCCGGCAAAGGCCTGCTTTTTGAAAGGGAAACCTTGATATAAGAAACTGAAATTTCTATCTAAAACTTCTAACAGAGCACACACCCTGAGAAGTGAAGGAGCATAATGCCTCTGCCAACCTGTAAGGTGGCAGTAATCAATACAAATCGGAGGTGATCTACAGGTAAACCTACCTCTGTCCTAAGCTCCACTAAATATCATTCCTCAATGGAACCATCCCGAGAGTTGAAAACCTGCTTCATAATGAAGTGCTCTGAGACTACTCCGTACTTGTCAGAGATAAAAATGATCCTAAAGCCTAGGTGCAAAAGCTACTCCTGTCCCTGAAGCAGCTTCCACTTTTCCAGCCAGCCATATCCAGACTCACACACAGCACAGCCTTTCGAGGATTCATTCCCCATCCCCACACACAAATCATGGAGATCAAGCTTGTTTGTGCCAAGAAATTTCCAGAGAATATACAAAATGAATAAAATAGGATCACTGCCCATAAATCGGTATTCATGACAGAGATTGGTGTGCTTAACACCTAGTTGGTCTTCTCTCTCTCTCTCTCTCCCTCTGCCTCTCCCTCCGAGTCTCCCTGTAACCCCAAGCTGGCCTTGAACTCAGATCTACCTACCTCTGCCTCCTTAAAGGAACCCCACCACACCCAGCTGACAGCTAGTTCTTGATGAGGAGCAAGCATGAAGAACTTTTCCTAAGGGAGCCCACAAACCAGAAGAGCTGGTTCACACTGAACTGGAAAACACTAAAGAGAGTAACCAAATGGTACACTCTGAACTCATGTGACATGTAGCCTCTGAGAGATTTTAAAATTATCATTAGACTGATTTGGAGGGCAGGGTGTATGCTATGTGCCATAGTGTATATATGAAGCCAATTTTGGAAGCCAGTTCTCTTTATCCAACCATGTGAGTCCCCGTAGATGGAACCTGGCACCTTAATCCACTGAGCCATCTGACTAGCCCCTGACAGCACTGAATAACACAGTCTTTAGCTCTTCTTTTCCACTCCTTCTCCATCCACACCCAGAGCACCCCACTATCTAGTTACACCACTCTTTCCATTTCCTCCCAGCACCAGGATTACTGGAATCCTGCACTGCTTCATCCAATTATAAAAGAAATCTCACTGAAGCATCTAAACTAACTAGCCCCTATATAAATAAATATCACATCCATTATCAGCCTTAGAAGTCCAATAAAGGGGCCACCAAGACCGCTCAGCTGCTAAGAATACTTGCTGCCAAACCTGAGGATCTGAGTTCAAAACCTGAGACCCATATAGTAGAAGGAAAAAGCACCAACTCCTGCAAGTTGTCTTCTGGCATGGGACATATGCACATGCACAAAGTAAAATGTTTAAAAAGTCCAGGGGCTGGAGAAATGGCCTAGTGGTTAAGAGCGCCGACCACTCTTGCAGAGGGCTTGAGTTCGATCCCCAGCACCCACATTGGTAGCTGGGAACCGTCTGTAACTTCAATTCCAGGAGAACTCCACTTCCAGGGGAATGTGACCTCCTCAGCATTGCACGACATGGGTGCACAGACCTACATGCAGACAGTACATACACGTATAAATAAATAAATAAATAAATAAATAAATAAATAAATAAATATTTTTTTAAAATTAAAAAACAAGTCTAATAAAAAGCAAGATTTTAAATCCAATTTTTTTTGGAGGGGGTCTTTTGAGACAGGGTCTCCCTATAGCTCCAGCTGGCCTGGAACTCATTCTGTAGTCTGCACACCAGGCTGGCCTTAAACTCACAGAGATCCACCTGCCTCTGCCTCCCAAGTGGTAGGATTAAAGGCATGTGCCACCATGCCCGCCCGGCTTAAAGACTCTTAACCATCTTAACCACTGAGCCATCTCTCCAGCCCCTTAAATCCAATTTATAAAGATATAAACGTTCCTAGAGTTACTCATCTAAATCTTAATCCCCTAACTACAGGCCTCTTTGCAAAGCTACATGTTTTCTTTTGTGGTTTGTTGTTTTTTTTGTTGTTGTTGTTTTGTTTTGTTTTGTTTGTATTTTCGAGACAGGATCTCCCTGTAGCCCCAGCTGTCCTGGAACTCATGCTATAGACCAGGCTGGACTTGAACTCACAGAGATCCACCTGCCTCTGCCTCCCGAGTGCTGGGATTAAAGGCGCGTGCCCCCACACCTGGCTGAGCTACATGTTTTGTAAGAGTTAGCCGGGGAGAGATGGCCTAGTGATTAAGAGCGCCAACTGCTCTTGCAGAGGACCCAGGTTCAATCCCCAGCACCCACATGGCGGCTGAGAACCGTCTGTAACCACAGTTCCAGGGGAAACCAACACCCTCTTCTGACCTCCGCAGCATTGCACGAAAACCTACATGCAGACAGTACACCCATGCAAATATAAATAAATAAATAAATAAATAAATAAATAAATAAATAAATAAATAAATAAATAAATGCAATTAAAAAAAAAAAGAGCCGGGCGTGGTGGCCCACGCCTTTAATCCTAGCACTTGGGAGGCAGAGGCAGAGGCAGGCGGATATTTGTGAGTTCAAGGACAGCTGGGGCTACAGGGAGACCCTGTCTCGAAAAGACCAAAAAAGAAAGAGTTAATGAGGCACAGAAGCCACAGGTTCATCAATTCAAAGTCAACTCTTCCTACTCAGCCAACATTTAAAGCATCTGCACACGGTGTCAAGTAACTGATGGATGACTACACTTCACACCCACACTGAGCAACGGAAACAGAACACAGAACTCTGAAAGCTCTTTGTAGGCGTTTGGGGGTTTTATTTCGTTTGGCTTTCTAAAACAGGGTCTCCCTGTAGCCCCAGCTGGCTGGAACTCACTATGTGGAGCAGGCTGGTCTCACTTTCACAGAGATCCCCCTGCCTCTGCCTCCTGAGAAAAGCAACTCACAAGTTTGTCTTCAAATTCTGCTCAAAGAAAGAGTTCATCTTCAACCCTCTTTTGCACTAAACTTAAATTTTTATTTCTTTCCTTTAACTTAAAAAAAAATTTCAATTTTCCCTGACATGGAACCCAGTGCAAGGACTGAAAGCTCTCAGTTAGTGGCTATAGACCATTTCAAACTCTGTCCCCACTAAAAGCAAAGAATTTGTCTTAAATCTTAGTGTGAGCTTATAAACTGAGGGATCTGCAGAGAAAAATGGAAGTTAATATAACAAAAACTACAAATTTTAAGGTGTTTGCACATAAACACATAAAAACAAAACTCATTGTGAAAAATGAACGAAAAAATGCAAGATATGCCACCCCCACCCCTAAACTAATACACACAAGTACTGTCAGCACTCTAATATAGCAGTGCTTGCTTCCTACAAGAGCTCTTCCTGGCCTTGTCTGGTTTCACTTCCTTTTGTCCTAGGCTCCATTCCCAACAAAGTCCAGTTCCTGGTTTCCTAATATCCTTCACTTATCAAAACAACTCTGTCAAGCTGAGCACCATTAACAGATAGTGAGAGCAGACAACAGAAGCAGTCAAGACCAAAGCACTCCATAATCTACAGGCCTTAGCATGCAGCCAAGTGAGCTGACATCTGACTTTATCCTAACAATTATAATTAAATTGAAAGTCTAGTTAAACTAACACTAAAGCTATGACCAGGAACTGCCCACAGGGAAAGCATGAAGCCCAACCCTAGCACTACATGAACAGGCCCCAGATTATTAAAGACCCTCATCCTCAAACTATTATGTTGCATCTACTCTCTCCACACTCTGCCTCAGGAACAGCAAAGAAGAATCTCAACCACATGTTAGGAAAAGTTTGGGACTATTCCTCAAGGCCACAGAAGAGGGAAGGAAGATTATATCTTTATGTGATGCTTTAAACAATGACATTCATATAATAATAATAATAACAACAACAATAACAATAACAATAACTGATCCAGGCACGGTGGTACATGCCTGTTATCCCAGCATTTGGGAGAGAGAGAAAGGCAGGAGGCCCAGGAGTTCAAGGCTAATCTGTGTTAAGAAACTTAAGAGAGGGGGTGCTGGAGAGATGGCCTAGCGGTTAAGAGCGCCAACCACTCTTACAGAGGACCCGGGTTCGATCCCCAGCACCCACATGGCGGCCGAGAACCGTCTGAAACTCCAATTCCAGGGGAATCCGATACCCTCTTCTGACCTCCGCGGCATTGCACCACACGGGTGCACAAACTTGCATGCAGACAGTACATTCATACACATACAGAAATAAATAAAATTAAGGGGCTGGAGAGATGGCCTAGTGGTTGAGAGCGCTGACCGCTCTTACAGAGGACCCGGGTTCGATCCCCAGCACCCACATGGCGGCTGAGAACCTTCTGAAACTCCAACTCCAGGAGAACTCCAGTTCCAGGGGAATCCGACACCCTCTTCTGACCTCCGCGGCATTGCACCACACGGGTGCACAAACCTACATGCAGACAGCACACTCATACACATACAAAAATAAATTTAAAAAAAAGAAATAAATAAAATTAATAAAAAAGATTAAAAAAAAAAAACTTGGAGAGCAAAAAAAAAAAAAGAATACCCAAGTCAAGCACACAACTGAATCAAGGGTCCTTTTAACACAACTTATCTAGATTTGTATGACAGTGAGATTTTTGTAACAAACAAACCAAATAATAAATGGAGAAATAATAAAACTGTGGTAGTCAGGCCGGGTGGTGGTAGGCGCCGCTTTATCCTACTCCTTGGAGAGGCGGAGTCGGGGATCCTTTGTGGTTCAAAGGCCACGCTGGTCACAGAGTGAGTTCCAAAGACAGCGTGGGGCTACAGGGAGACCCAGTCTCGTAAAGACCAAAAAAAAAAAAAAAAAGTGTTATTTACTGTAAATGATTGCCCCATATTATGTCATTTTTAACTTATAAAGGTTTTAAATGCACTTGGCATGGTGGCGCACACCTTTAGTCCTAGCACTTAGGAGGCAGAGGCAGGCGGATCTTTGTGAGTTCAAGGCCAGCCTGGTCTACAGAACAAGTTCCAGGACAGCTGGGGTTACAGGGTGACCTTGTCTCAAAAAACAACAACAACAACAACCAAAAAAAAAAACGTTTTAAATGTTTGGGGCTGGAGAGATGGCTCAGCGGTTAAGAGCACCGACTGCTCTTGCAGAAGACTGGGGTTTGATTCCCAGCACCCACATGGTGGCTAAGAACCGTCTTCCAGAGGAATCCAACACCCTCTTCTGACTTCCGAGGCACTGCACGACAAGGGTGCACCAACCTTCATGCAGACAGTACATTCATACACATAAAAAAAATAAAAATACATTTTAAAAAGTTAAAAAAAGTTTTATGGAAAATTTATCAAGTTAAAAAAAATGGTCTTGGGGCTGGAGACACGGCCTAGCGGTTAAGAGCACTGACTGCTCTTGCAGAGGACCCGGGTTCAATCCCCAGCACTCACATGGTGGCTGAGAACTGTCTTTAACTCCAGTTCCAGGGGAATCCAACACCCTCTTCTGACCTCCGAAGCATTGCATGACACGGGTGCACAAACCTACATCCAGACAGTACATTCATACACATACGAAAATAAATAAAATTGAAAAAAATGGTCTTATAAATAAGTTCATACGAACTACCTTTTTCTCTTTTCTAACACACCAAAATGTCACCTGACAACAAAAACAAGAGTTCTCCAAGGTAAAAGAAAACACAAAACATATTTCCTTTTGAAGCTCTTTTAAAGTTTTTTTTGTCTAAACTAAAACAATATATTTCTATAGAAAAGCCCAACAGTTGTACTCAGTGGCTTAAAATCTGCAGGTTCTCTTTTGTACACACACGCACACACACGCACACACACGCGCACAGGACCATGTACCCGCATACTTGTTTTTATGAAAGTTCATTCTGTTGATTTTTACTTTACAGAAATGAGATCCTCCTATTCTTGCTTTATGGCCACTTGCTGCTTCTCTCTCTAGACCTCCTATTCATAAGCACAGAGTTTGTCAGGTGTGGGGAAGCAATGATTACCAAGCCCTGCTGAGATGCTGTTGCCACATTTCTTTGAATCTTGTAAGTGTTGTTACAACAAACTTCTCATAAGTATTGTCTTAAGGCATATACACATTTCTACATTGGAGGAACTGTTAGTTCACTGGCCTTTGCCTGGGCCCCACCAACCTCACCTGTGGACTGGTACTCTCCTGGGTCTCTCAGTTTTCTGGACACTGTTTCTTTGGATGATTCCTCCTATGCCTAACTACTTCTAGACATGGCCACCCTTTTCTGATCACACTCTGGCATCTCTCCTGAGTAGAGAAATTCACTCTCAATTTGCTTCTGTGTTAAAATTCAAAAACTTTGCCGTGCATGGTGGAACATGCCTTTAATCCCAGCAGCACTTGGGAGAGAGAGGTAGGCAGATCTCTGAGTTTAAGGCCAGCCTGGTCTACATAGTGAGTTCCAGGCCAGCCAGGGGTACAGGGAGGCCCAGTCTCAAAAAGAGCAATAATAATAAATAAAAATACTTGTTCTGCATTTAACACTTTTAGTGATTCATATTTCTTTTTCTTTTTAGAGACAGTCTCCCTGTAGCCCCAGCTGGCCTGCAACTTTCTATGTAGACCAGGCTGATCTTGAACTCACAGAGATCCGTCTACCTCTGCCTCCTGAGTGCTGAGATTACAGGCCTGCACCACCACACCTGGATGATTCATATGTCTTTATTCTGATGGTAGGAAACTATCCCCTGAGCCATTACTCATGAAGCCTTAAAAAGGCTCAGGTATCACCATTAATTAAAACTTCCCTTTATGTTTTGCACTACTATAGACCCCCAAACATATTTTAAATAAATAATAAATTGCTACTGAGTATTTAAAGTATTATCTCAGGAAGTGTGAAAAAAAAGTCTCATTACTAAAATACACTGGGGGGAGGGGGAGGAACACAGTTTATGTCACCACATCTCTATTTACAAGAACAGAGAAGCACTGCGGGTGAGCATTCACAGTTCACTAGACTCAAGTCATAAACTGAAGGTCAGGGATGGAGTAGACACAGTATGCCAAGTAAGCCTTAAAACAACTTCAAACAGAGAGGACTTCTAGACAGCATGCACTTTATAGACATTTTCATCTCTAAAACTAAGGGCCTAAATGTATAATAAATGAAATTATAGTTTCAACAGAGATGCTTTTAAAGATAAGACACAGTTAAGAAAAGATTTCTCGACGGGCGTGGTGGCACACGCCTTTAACCCTAGCACTTGGGAGGCAGAGGCAGGCAGATCTTTGTGAGTTCAAGGCCAGCCTGGTCTACAGAGTGAGTTCCAGGACAGCTGGGGCTACAGGGAGACCGTCTTAAAAAGACAAAAAAAAAAGGAAATAGAAAAGATTTCTCACATAGAAGTGTTACAGAGAGTACAGGGGTACAGAGACTCGGGATCCTGCTGAGAGGTTAGGATAAAGCCCCCCAAATACCTGGAGCTTAACTCAGGGGGAAATCCAGCCAAATTTATTAGAAGGAACCTTAAGACAATGCAAAACCCTGACCAAAAACATTAGGCCAAGAACGAAAAATATTAACTTGGCATTTGTAAAATTAGAGTAACATACAAACTTGAAACATCACTTTGCCTTATTATTGTTATTCTGATTTCTTTACTAGTACTATGTTGCTAATAAACTAAACTCTTAAAATACAATCACACACATCTTTTTCAGGAAAAAAAAATGTACTCTTAAAAGTTTCAAAAACTTAAATGAGTACCACTTGCAAGGTTCAATACAAGTAGTATTACTGATTCAGCAATTTTCTGCATAAAAAAATTACTTCTCTATAGAAAATGTCTGAAATTCTCATCTTAACTTCATACTGAACACTGGCTAAAACAAAAACCCAAAGCCAGGGTTTGAAGAGTGCTTGCAATAAACAACACAGAGTAGCTTCTTGTCTGCTCTTTTGGAGGGGATTAGATGGGAGTGAGCCTGTCATGAAGACAAATGTTCAACACCCACTCTAAGAGTTCAATTTTAACTAAGTACAAGAGGCAAAAATTTAAATAGCAAGAAATACAGTTTCATACAAAAGACAACTTGGGCTAAATTCTAATGTTTACAGCATAAATATCAACAACAAAATCTAATCATTGATCATCCCCTCCAATCTTCAGAGCAAGCTGACCACAATGAAAAACATGAAAGCTCTGTAAGCTGACTGTGGTGTGTTTAAAGGATTATAATGTAAAGCATGTTCCATCTCATGAGTGAAAGGAAATGACTACCAAATGCTTCCTTTACAATCTCTTCAGACCAGGGCAGGTCTTTTAGTGTGAGATTTTCCTGACATTCCAACTGTGGCAGTTGTTGAACAAACAGAGACACGTTAAAAGCTGACCTGGTTCTATTAGTCCTGTGCTATTTACATTTTTTGACGAACTGATCATTTTTATACTAAGGGCTTTAAAAGAATTCAATATAATTTTTTGTTGTTAATGAAAATAATCACAAGATGTAACCATTACTATACTGGTCCTTTTCTCAGAAAGGTCAGAAAAGCTTTAAAAACAGAAAGTCTTATAGTATACATTGAGAAAGGTTTAACAACAGAAGGCCTTATGGTTGCAATCTATAGTCAAGTGACTTATTTTTCCAGACAACGGTTGAGGAATCCCTTGGAAGAGTCAAAATGATGCCCAGGTAACTAGAAAAGCCTACCATCCTCAAATAAGATATAAATTTTGATGGGACTGGAAAGATGACTCTGGTTAAAAGCACTGGCTGCTCTTGCAGAGGACCCAGGTTCAAGTCCCAGTATCAACATACTAACAACTGTCCATAACTCCATTTCCAGAGGAATCCAACACCTTCTGACTCCATGGACAATGCATAACACAGGTGCACTTACACACATGTAGGCAATACACCCATGCACATAAAAACAGTACATTTTTTTGGGGGGGTGGTATTTTTGAGACAGGGTCTCCCTTTAGTTCCAGCTGGCCTGGAGTTTGCTATGTAGACCAAGCTGGCCTTGAACTCACAGAGATCCACCTGTCTCTGCCTCCCAAGTGCTGGGATTAAAGGCATGTGCCACCACTCCCAGCCCAGTAAATATTTTTTAAATGTATTATAAAATTTGAATCATAAATATTGAAAACTAGCCTTCAACTCTAAATATAAGAGGGATAGTTTGTCTTTTATGAATGAAAGTAAAATCACAGGAACAAACAATAAGCTTCAGAAAACAACAGTGGCGTTAAGAATTAACATTAGCAGGCTGGAGAGATAGCCTAGCAGTTAAGAGCTCCGACTGCTCTTGCAGAGGACCCGGGTTCGATCCCCAGCACCCACATGGCGGCAAAGAACCGTCTGTAACTCCAATTCCAGGAGAACTCCAGTTCCAGGGGAATCCGACACCCTGACATCCAAGGCATTGCAGGACACAGGTGCACAAACCTACATGCAGACAGTACATTCATACACATTAAAAAAAAAAAAAGAAAAGAAAAGAAAAAGAAAGAACACTAGCTATTTATTTATTATTTTTTATGTGTATGAGTGTACTGTCTGCATGTAGGTTGGTGCACCCATGTCGTGCAATGCCTTGGAGGTCAGAAGAGGGCGTCGGATTCCCCTGGAACTGGAGTGAAAGACGGTTCTTAGCCGCCACGTGGGTGCTGGGAATCAATCCCAGGTCCTCTACAAGAGCAGTCGGAGCTCTTAACCACTGAGCCATCTTTCCAGCCCCCAACACTAGCTATTTAACACATGTCTTCTATTACCTCATTTTAATCATTATAAAGGGGCTGGAGAGATAGATGGCTCAGCTGTTAAGAGCACTTGCTACTCTTACAGGAGGTCCCCAAGTTCAGTTCTCAGTACCTACAAAACAGCTCACAATGGCTGTAACTCCAGTCCCAGGGGATGGGATACCCTCTTCTGTCCTCCTCAGGTTTCTACATGTACTTAAATGCATACAAGCACATACATAAATATATAAAAATAAATCTTTTAAAAATCATTATACAAATTGTTTGTTTGTAGACAAGGCATCATGAATCCCAGGCTGACCTAAAACTCTCCATGTGGCTCCCTGCGTGGCTAAGGAGAACTTTGAACCATCTGCTTTACTTCAGGAGTGCTGAGATACAGGCAGGCATATCTAAAATGTTTTAATGCTCACCTCCACAATGCCTGCCAAGGACTGGCTTGAAAGGAGTAATCATTCCCTCAACTTTATCTTTTCCTTAGGGTTTGGAAGGCATGCTCCAACAGCCTTTTCTTTATGAACCATCACTTGAATAACAACTAATCCTAAAAGGCTCCTACTGCTTTTCAGGTTAGTGTTCCCTGTGCCACTTCTTTGCTGAAAACTAGAAAGCAGAAGAGCAATGCCCTCAAGTTTCCAAGTAAAAGTAGTCTCTAACCTCAAACTCTATATGTTCATGGCTCAAGTATGAGTGCAAAATAAAGACATTCAGGGGCTGGAGAGATAGCCTAGCGGTTAAGAGCACCGACTGCTCTTGCAGAGGACCCGGGTTCGATCCCCAGCACCCACATGGTCGCTGAGAACCGTCTGTAACTCCAATTCCAGGAGAACTCCAGTTCCAGGGGAATCCGACACCCTCTTCTGACCTCCGCGGCATTGCACGACACGGGTGCACAGACCTACACGCAGACAGTACATTCATACACATAAATAAATAATTTTTTAAGTAACAAAAGAAAGCATTCTAAAAGTTAAATTACGCAGCTGGAGAGATGGCTCTAACCGTTCTTGCAGAGGACTCTATTTGAATCCCAGCACCCATATGGTGGCCGACAACTAACCTTCTCTAACTCCAATTCCACAGGACCCCACACCCTCTTCTGACCTCCACAGGCCCTGCACAAAGGCACACTTACACACATGGAGGCAATACACTCATACGCGTAAAATAAAAATATTTTTTAAAGTTAAAAATAAAGACAGGAATGGTAAAAGCTGTAAATCACAGCTTTTCAGGAGGCTGAGGCAAAGGATTGACAATTTGAGGCCTCGCTTGGTAACATACCTTGCCCCTGACTCAGCCCTTATGCTTATGTCAGGCACTTAGCCACGGAGCAATCTCCTGAGTTGCTTGGTAAAATATGCTAAATTTATTTTTTTATTTACTTCTTTTACTTACACACACAAATATATATANTATATATATATATATATATAATCTTGCCTGTGGTTCTCCCCGCTCCTTCCTAGTGCATTGGTTCTAACCTGGGGTTCAACATCAGGGCTTCATGCCTCTAAACAAGGATTCTACCAGTAAGGTATACCTTTTTGGTTTTTTTGGTCTTTTTGAGACAGGGTCTCCCTTTAGTCCCAGCTGGCCTGGAACTCTCTCTGTGGACCAGGCTGGCCTTGAACTCACAGAGATCCACCTGCCTCTGCCTCTGCCTCCCTTGAGTGCTGGGATTAAAGGCACCAACACGTCTGGCATACTTTTAGCCCTATCAGTGAAAGTAGCTAGTGTCTTACTTTTGTTAAAATGAAGCTTCAGGGGCTGGAGAGATGGCCTAGGTTAAGAGCGCCGACCGCTCTTGCAGAGGACCTGGGTTCGATCCCCAGCACCCACATGGCAGCTGAGAAACATCTTTAACTCCAGTTCCAGGGGAATCCAACACCCTCTTCTGACTTCCACAGCATTGCACAACACAGGTGCACAAACCTACATGCAGACACTACATTCGTACACATACAAAAATAAATAAAATTTTAAAAAATAAATATAACTTTAAAAAAAATAAATTGAAGCTTCATGTTGGAAAGCTTGTTTATTGTCAATGTGTCCTAGTTCTATGCCTCCTGACCTTACTTCCCAGAGAAAGCTCATTTTAATTTTTTCATTCAATTATGTTCCATACTCAGCTAAGATATTATTTTTTTAATTAATTTATTTCTTTACACATAACTGAAAGTGATGTTACAGTACATAAGTTATTTACAACTGTGCAGTAATGTGTTGCAAAATAAATTATCTAGAAGGCAGCAAAAGTACATTGTGAATGTATATAAAACTGTACAAGTTTGCAGATACACTCTATAGGGTTATTGGCTCTGTAGTGTTTCAAGTTACATTCTCAGAAAGAGAAACAAAATGCCCAAGATTAAAGGAAAAATAAACCACGTGGATTTGACTCCATTAAAAACACTATTGGAGAGGTCTGGCTGCATCCCTCTGTGTCCAGATAAGGTGGCAGCCAGACCCTTACTGGCACCAGTGTCCCAGTGTCCAAGCCTGTCCTGAGGACCACTGTGGGACAGCGCTTTGCTTTTTTGCCTGTCTGACCTGGTGGTCACTGCTTATGCGAGGTGGATGCCTTAGTCTATTTTCCTTTAGTTGATCAAAATGGAACAAGGAATTTAAAAACACTCTGTTCTGCGACTCCTCAAGTGCCCTGTCATTGGCTGGAAGAAAATTCAGGGACACAGAGCCTCCACGTCTGCTGCTGTGGTCTCCTCAACCCATAGCTTACAGGGCTCTGCAGTGTGTGGGCCTCGTACCCCCTGTGGCAGCTGGTAAGAAGATGCATTCCGCCTCCCTGGCATCTGGAACGGGGAGACACATGGCCAGGTGCAGTTTCTGGGCTCCTCCCACCAGATGGACATGATGCTCCCTCCTCCTCCGCCACCTCTGGGGCTCATCAGCAGCACTGAGCGACTTATGTTGACTGTGTTTGTGTCCTGTGGCCTTCCCATGAGTGTCACGCTGGCAACAGTACGAAGTCATCATTGATGTCCACCATGGGAACGTAGAAAGACGGCACCTCATTTACACGCAAAGACTTGTGCCCAGCAAGGTCCAGCTCCTGGGCCTTCAGCTGCCATTCCATCCTTTGCACAGCATTGAGAGCTGCAGCCTCATGCTGCTGCCACATCAGCAGACATGTCTTCATAGGATCATATTTATCATCTACATCCTGCAGCCAAGAGATGAACTGGCAAGCGTTGAAGCAATCTCAAAGCGACTTATTTTCATCAACCCTGGCTTTCCAAAGGCATGCTGTAGACTTCAGAGTCCAACAGCATTGTGCACGCACTGAAGAGCACGGCCTGGTTGGCAATGGTCCTGGCTGCCCGGCAGTAGACCCGCAGGATCTCCTGCTCACAGGACACAATCAGCTTCTCCCTGTCAATGTTGTGCTGCAGACGCATCAGCTAAGATGTTATTAAAGAGGGAGTAACACAAATAAACATATGCCAAAAAAGAAAAAAAAACAACAAACATATGCCTTGGGGGAGAGTGAATACCATGCATAAAAGCAGGGGCTGGAGAGATGATTCGGCAGTTAAGAGCACAGACTGCTCTTGTGAGGACCTGGGTTCGATTCGCAGCACTGTCTTTCACTCCAGTTACAGGGGAATCCGACATCCTCTTCTGACCTCCACGGCATTGCACGACACAGGTGCACCTACCTACTTGCAAACAGTACATTCATACACATAAAAAAAAAAAAAAAAGATAAATAAAAAATTTAAAAAAAAAACCACATTGCAAAGGTTCTGCTTTGGAAGTATTAAATGGCTCAAAACAAGGATCGTTACAGTGGCAAAGCAAATGCTGGGATACCTGCTTCGCTTATAGGTCTGTTCGGCTTCAGACGAGTTTACAAAGAGTGGTTAGGATGAACTTTGAAAGGAGGCAGATATACACTGCCTAGATTTCCATTAGAAAAATAGAAGGTAACCACAAATAGATCCTGTTCTCAGCATTATGGAGTCTAAGTAATTCACACAGAAACCATTACTGTGAGGACTACACTATGTCTCTATTGGAGATGCTTGCATGCTCCCTATGCAGTGGACCAAAGAATCAATTAAGTATATACGAAAGGGCCTGCAGCAAGTGTCAACGAGAAACAACCCATTTAGGAGAGTACCCAAGAAAAGCCAGCTACACTATAGTCAAAGTCTGTATTTCCAGTTTCAATAGTAAACACAGTAGTTAGCAGTAGTTAATGCACAAAATTCTAAGTGCATGCAATTTCAAGCAAGAAATGTCTTTTTTACCAATAATATAATCTTGGTTATATTCTCCATTTAACTACTCAGAATTTAACAAGAATAGTTAGTTAACCTGAGGGAATAAATACCCTCTCATGTAAATCCCCAAAACAATAAATTCTAAACTTCTGAGATTTCTATAGCTTAACAGATTTCATTAAAAGAAAAAAGTCGCCAGGCGTGGTGGCGCACGCCTTTAATCCTAGCACTTGGGAGGCAAAGGCAGGCGGATCTTTGAGAGTTCAAGGCCAGCCTGGTGTACAGAGTGAGTTCCAGGACAGCTGGGGCTACAGGGAGACCCTGTCTCAAAAAGACAAAAAAAAAAAAAAAAAAAAAAGTCCAATGAGACTCTATAACCTCTTCTGTTTTCAAGTGCCTACTAAGCTGCAGAGAACCTATCTAGGGACTGAATAAATAGCAGCAAGATCAGGGTCTCTACCACAGGCTTATTTGAGAACCTGATTAACGGCCAACAAGATAGCTCAAGGGGTCAAGATGCTTGCCACCGAGTGACAATGTGAGTGGAATCAGTGGGACCCAGAAAACGGGCAGCAAGCTGTCCTCTGACTTGCATTAACCAACTAGGTAACTAAACAAAGAAACAAAATGGTCAAAACAATCAGCCAGGGCCAGTCAGGGATTCAATCACCCCATCAGTAAAGTTACTAATTCATTATTTGTTGGTAAAATAAAGGCAACAGGAGGCAGCAAACTCAGCATTTCCCATTCTTGCTACTACCACTGCTGACTCTACACAGGGTACGTTATGTCTGGTGGGTGTTCCTCTGAGTCCTTAAGGCAGGATATGTAACGTTACAAAAGGCAGCTCCTATCTCAGCAGCCGAGCACCCACCTTACTCCCACCCTCCCTTCACCACTCACACCCACAAGAATGCAATGAAGCCACACAGCCTCCAAGCAACATCAAAGTACTGTCTATGTATTTAACGAAAAACTAATGAAAAAGTTGAGTTAACACTAACTTAGAAACAGAAACCTAGCGGAACAAATGGGGGAGAACAGCAATCTGCTTCAATTCAGTCAAAGGAAAGACACATCTTTCAAAGAAAGGTTTAGTATGGTCATGAGCACCGTAATCAGTTAACTTTCTTCATTTCTGTTTTCTCTAGACTAGTAAAAATAGTTCTTCCAACAGTTTACCTGTTAAAACTTGTCACAGTTTTCAAAACTTAATGTAATTAAACTACGAACAGGCATGGCAGCACAGGCCTAAAAACCCAGCAGTGGGGTCAGGGACAGGAAGATCAGGAGTTCAAGACCAGGCTAGGCTACATGAGACCCTGCCTCAAAAGGGCAAAAATAGGGGCTAGAGGTCTGTGGTTAAGAGCTGGCTGCTCTTGCAGAGGACCCAGGTTTGGCTCCCAGCACTCACACAGTAACTAACAACCATCTGTAATTGCAGGTTCAGGGTATCTGATCCCCTCTTCTGGCATCACTGGGCACTGCACATATGTGGCATACATACATACATACATACATACATACATACATACATACATACAAGCAAAAGCAGAGCTGGCAAGATGGCTTACAAGAAAAGAGACTAGCCACCAAGTCTGAGTATCTGAGGTTGATCTCTGGAACTCACATGGCAGAAGGAGAGAGCTGACTCCTGCAAATCATCCACATGCACTCAACTGGGTGGTACACATGCTGGAATTGTTTTTAAAAATCAAACATGTGCCGGGCGTGGTGCCGCACGCCTTTAGTCCTAGCACTCGAGAGGCAGAGGCAGGTGGATCTTTGTGAGTTCAAGGCCAGCCTTGTCTACAGACTGAGTTCCAGGACAGCTGGGACTACAGGGAGACCCTGTCTCAAAAAAAAAAATAAGGTATCAAACCACAATGGAAAGAGAGTGACTCTTGAAAGCTGTCCCCTGGCTTCAATACAGTCCCCCACTCTTACATATGCATACAACACATACACAAATAACAAAATACACAAACCCACACGATAATAAGCAGCTTTTAAAGCTAAAAACAAACAATAATTTATTTAAATATTTATCAATCCTGTCTACTATCACCTCCAGAGAGTTAAACACATCCTCTTGTCTACATAACCCTACTACCACATTTCTCAAATATTTTAACTTGCTTCAGAACAAGGTCTCACCATGCAGGCCAAACTGCACAGAACTCCTGACCCTCTCTCTTCCTTAGCCTCTCCACTGCTGGGACTGATTACAAAAGTGTACCACCTCTGGGCACGGTGGTGCATGCCTTTAATCCCAGCACTCAGAAGGCAGAGGCAGGCAGATCTCTGTGAGTTCAAGGCCAGCCTGGTCTAAAAAGTGAGTTCCAGGCCAGCTGGGGCTACAGGGAGATCCTGTCTCAAAAATACAAAAAAAAAAAACAAAAAAATGTGCACCACCATATTCATCTTTATTTATTTTTGTATTCCCAAATCTTCCTAAATGCATTCATTAAACAAACTTACCAAATCTACTATGTGCCAGAAGATATATTCATTGTACAAAAATATAAAGAACAGACATCATGCTTAGCACTCAGAATATGTCTGTGAACACAACAAAAAGGGTTCTGGCCTGACTTTCTGCAGGGGAAACAAACCAACAGATTTAACAATACATTACACAATGTAGCCAAAGACAACAAGTACTAAGGTAAAACGTAGAGCAACAAGAGGAAGATTAGGAATATACACAAAGTTGGGCCCCCTGCAATATTAAAACAGGTGGTCAGAGAAAGACTCACCAGGGATGAAGGTGAACAAACACTTTAAAGGAGGTGAGGAAATTAGCAAGCCCATAGAACTGATGTCTGAGCAAGGTCACTTCATGCAGAAGGAGCCACCAAAAAAAAGACTTCCTTCAAGAAACAGCAACAAGGCTGGAGAGATGGCTCTGTAGTTAAGCACTCTGTGGTTAGGGTCTTGCAGGAGATCCAGATTTAGTTGGTCTACATAGTGAGGGCCAGCTGGGACTAAAGGGAGACCCTGACTCAAAAAGACCAAAAAAAAAAGAAAAAAAATATGGGGGGTGGAGAGATGGCTCAGTGGTTAAGAGCACCGACTACTCTTGCAGAGGACCCAGGTTCAATTCCCAGCACCTACATGGCGGCTAAGAACCGTCTTTAAGCTGAGCATGGCGGCACATGCTTTAATCCTAGCACTAGGGAGGCAGAGGCAGAGGCGCAGAGGCAGAGGGGCAGAGGGGCAGAGGGGCAGAGGGGCAGAGGGGCAGAGGGGCAGAGAGGCAGAGAGGCAGAGAGGCAGAGGCAGGAGGATCTCTGTGAGTTCAAGGCCAGCCTGGTCTACAGAGCGAGTTCCAGGTCGGCTGGGACTACAGGGAGACCCTGTCTCGAAAAGACCAAAACAAACAAACAAAAAAATACACAAAACATACTTACATTCTACCCACCAAGTAGCATGGGATTTCTTAACTTCAGAAGCAATATGATTGATTGATTGATTGATTGATTGATTGATTGATTGATTGATTGATTGATGGTCTTTATGAGACACAGTCTAGCTGTAGTCCCAGCTGGCCTGGAACTCACTATGTAGACCAAGTTGGGCCTCAGCCTCCCAAGTGCTGGGATTAAAGGCCTACACCACCACACCTAGCAAACACTTTTTTATTCTAAAGCAAATGAATTTAAGTACAAACAGAATTTTTTTAATTTAAAATACATATTTTTTATTTTATGACTGTGAGTGTATTGCTTGCATTTGTGTGAGTGCAACCAAGCTGTGAAATCCCTGAGGAGTCTAAGAAGGTATGGATGGATTCATCTAAACAGTCCTCTGGACAGTTGTTAGCAGCCACATGGGTGCTAGGACTCGATTCTGGGTCCTCTGCAAGAGCAGAGGTTTATGGGTGCTCTTAGTCACTATATTAATCAGGGTTCTCTAAAGAAACAGAAGCAACAGGATGAATATATAACTATATACAATTTATTGATTTGCTCATGTGACGGAGCTCAACAGTAGCGCCGAACTGGAGAGGCCGGGAATCCAGGGAACTGCTCAGTCCACAAGGCTGGATGTCTCAGTAGTCCCCTAGTGCTGAAGGCCCGAATGGATTCCAGGAGATCTGCCAGTCTCAGTACACGCTGGAATCCGAAAGGTTGATCACAGCAGCAAGACAAACTCACCAGATGAGAGAAGCAAGCCACAGGAGGAAAAAGGGACCAGCTCCCGCTGCCGTGGCCTTAAATACTGCCTGCCAGCAGAAGGTAACGCCCACATTTGGGGTGGTCAGAAGACCCTTTTTCTCTTATTTGTTCCTTAGTCCAGTCAAGTTGACACCCAGGATTAACCATCACAGTCACCAGGCCATCTCTCCAGTCCCAAAAACAACAGAAAAAATTTAATGATGGAGCTATTCCTATATACAGAGCACCCATAAACAAGGCAGGCTACGCAGTAAACAAATTGATACCAGAAAACAGACAGAACCCAAGTGCAGTCTCAGGAGGTACAGGCAATCTGGTTTAAACCAGGACCTAAGTCCAGCAAGCACTGTGCTGGCACATGGTACCTGCAAAGTACTAAGTGCTAGTGATAGAGCCGCTACTTAAACCTGGACCTCGCTGGCTCTTGAGTTCACCTCCTGTTCTTCCTATTACCATTGAGTCTTAAATCTTGACTACAAAAGCTGGGAAACTTTTATAAAATCCTACTACCTGGGTCTGAGGACTGGTCTCTGGTGTTTAGAAAGTTCCTCAGGTGATTATAATGTGAAATCATGCATACCCCTGCCCCACGCTACACTGCCTTCCTTATCAAGCAAGCTGTCAGTAAGATACAGTAAGAAAAATGCCAAGGGGTATAGGTATCTAGAGTCTAAAAACCCTTGGGATAATATACTGATATTTGAAAAAATGAGGAAATTATATTCTAGACTGAGGGATTCAAATTAGGAGATTGTATGATAAGTCTCTTTGTCTGCTTGGGTTTTGTTTTGTTTTTTTAAATTCTTGTATGTGTATGAATGTACTGTCTGCATGTAGGTTTGTGCACCCATGTTGTGCAATGCTGTGGAGGTCAGAAGAGGGTGTCGGATTCCCCTGGAACTGGTGTCAAAGATGGTTCTCAGCCACCATGTGGGTGCTGGGGATCAAACCTGGATTCTCTGCAAGAGCAGTCGGTGCTCTTAACGCTAGGCCATCTCTCCAGCCCCACATTGTCTGCTTGTTTTTGAGACAATGTCTCATACTGTGAGGCCTAAAACTCACTTTCTATGGAGATAGAGCAAGATGGCCTCAAACTCAGAGTGATCCTGCCTGTCTCTAGAGCTGGAACTAAAGGCATGTGTCATCATATTCTTTTCATGTCTTTCCTACCAGGGTGACCAACTGCCCTAGTTTCCTAAACCTGAAAGTCTCCCCAACACCTAGGACTTTAGAAAGTTCAAAAAACAAATTGGTACTCTGACCAGGGAAAGACAGTTACTAGCATGATCAACAAGACTCCTGGGTGCTGAGGGCCCCACATCTACACATGGGTAACTGAGGAGTATGCAGTGGCAGGACCTCACTCCCCAGCACATATCCTTTTCATTAAGATGTATAAGGCATGTTAAGGTCTCTATCTTTTTAAAAAAAAATTTTTTTTAATTTTTATGTGTATAAACGTACTGTCTGCATGTAGGTTGGTGCACCTGTGTCATGCAATGCCTCGGAGGTCAGAAGAGGGTGTCAGATTCCCCTGGAACTGAAGTTAAAGACAGTCCTCAGCCACCATGTGGGTACTGGGGATCGAACCCGGGTCCTCTGCAAGAGCAGTCGGTGCTCTTAGCCCCTAAGCCATCTCTCCAGCCCAATAAGGTCTCTATCTTATACTCTCCTCTCTTCCCAACCAACACTGGGAGAGCAATCAAAGAAATTACTATAGATAAGTGTGCTGAATAGCTTTGTGGTTGTCAACCTGACACAAGTGGGTAAAGGGGGCCTCAAGGGAGGAACTGCCACCACTGGACTGGCCTATTTTCTTGACTGTTGAGTGATGTGGGCGGTGCCACCCCTGGCTGGGCAGGTTGTTATGTGTTGTATAAGAAAGCAGGCTGAGCTGGGCGTGGTGACGCACGCCTTTAATCCTAGCACTCGGGAGGCAGAGGCAGGTGGATCTTTGTGAGTTCAAGGCCAGCCTGGTCTACAGAGCGAGTTCCAGGACAGCTGGGGCTACAAGGAGACCCTGTCTGGAAAAGACCAAAAAAAAAAAAAAAAGAAAGAAAGCAGGCTNCAGGCTTGGCATGGCCGGCAGGAAGGCCAGTAAAGCGTATTCTTCCATGGCCTGATGCGTCATCTCCTGCCCTCCAGGGTTCCTGCCCTGATTCCTACCTTGGCTTCCCTCGTGATAGAATGTGAACCAGAGATGTGAACAAATAAACCCTTTCTCCCCAAGTTGGTGATTACGTCAGAATGTTTTGTACACTTAATTCACAAATGAAGAAAACTAAAAATAAAGAAACAAACAAAAAAGGTGGGGGTTTTGCTTTCATTATTGAGACTACTGTCGCGTGTGGAGAAGAGACAAGTACCAAAGTGGAAGTAACTGAAAGACAGTTCTGAAGCTGAGGACAGGGTTCATTGAGAGGTCAGAGTCTGGACCTGGGTGTGCAGCAGGTTTAGGAGGCCAAGCAGACAGAACTCAATAATGGTAAGAAAAGAGTTTCGAAAGCATGACTTTTTAGATGTGCCTTACAAAACACACAAGGCTAGGCCTAGAGAAATGGCTCATAAAGTACTTGCTTGCAGCCCTGAAATGACCCGAGTTTAGAATCCAAAACTCCAATTTGAGTAAAAGCCTGGCTCAGAAGGGTGTGCCTGAACTCCAGGTGATGGGCAGCACTGAGAGCAAGGATAATGGTGCTTGTGGCCAACTGGATCTAGACCAAATACAGAGCTTCCAGTTATATGAGAGACCCTGTCTTAAAAGAACATGGTGGGATGGAACCAGTGATATTGCTCGGGTGAAGGTGGTTTCAGACAAAGTTTGGTTCCCAGAATCCAAGATAGAGGTAGAAGAAACAACTCCGGGTGCTGAGAGGATAGGGGCCTAGGTGCGGTGGGTTGAAGCACTCTACCGCTTTGCAGAGGACCCGGGTTCATCCCCCAGCCACCCACATGCAGGCTAAGAACCATCTGTCACTCCAATTCCAAGGAGAACGGCCAGTTGGTCCAGGGGAATCCGAACCCCTCTTCTGACTTCCGTGGCTTTGCACACGAACCGGGCACATACCTGCATGCAGACATACATTGCAGACACATACCAGAAATGAAAAATAATGAATAAATAATATACAATAAATAAATAAATAAAAATAATAAAAGAACCAACTCCACAGTTTGTCCCTCTGACCACACATGCACCAGTGGCAGGCTCAGGTCACTCAAGCACATCATAACACACATAACTGTTGACACAAAAACACAACTGTGGGGCTGGAGAGAGACTCGTGAATAGAGCACACTGGCTGCTTTTTACAGAGGACCTACATGGGTTAAGTTCCCAGTACCCCAAGAGGCTATCTAACTCCAGTGTCAAGGGGATGTCACCTCTTCTGGGTACTCTTCCAGGCACTACATGCAATTGGAGACATGTAACAGCACAGGCAAGATACTCATACACATAAAAAGTTTAAAAATCAGAAATAAAGCACAATTAAAAAAAAACAACCACACACAAACTTGACCCAGTATGGTGGCACTACTTGTAACCTAGCTCTGGGAGGCGAGGCAGGCAGATCTCTGGAGTTTCATGACAACCTGGTCTACAGAGGAGTTTTTTTCCAGGACAGGACGCTGGGGCTTACGGGGAGAACCCTTCTCAAAAAAAGACCAAAAAAAAAAAAAAATCTCACAACTCTCGCCAGGCTGGAAAGTAGTCAGCGAGAGAGACACGTCAACGCCCTCAGATCTAGGTTGGATTACCAGCGACCACACTGGGGGCTGAGAACGTCTATTTTTTCTCAGTTCCAATATCAAATGTGGGCCCGTTCCTGGCTTCCATGGGCTTGCCACACACATTAGGGGCAATACGCATCATACACAACACAAAAAGAGCAAAAGACGCAGGAATTGGTGTGTTTAAATGCACAACTCTGACGCTATAGAATAAAAATGAGTTATCTGAAGCAAAGTGGGGACGCTTACGCCAAAATCCATGTATCGTAATATTGTCAACATTATCATGAAGTTTTATGAGTAACAAGAACAAAGAAAATCATAAATCACAGACACTTTTGCAGTACACTGCTAGAAACTCAGGTGGTCCATAAATGGGGGAAACTCAGCTATAGGCCTCAAAGGCCCCATAAGGAATCCAGCCTTTGGTTGGCTAGAATTGTGGCATTCAAGGATTTACCTAACAGTTTCGGAAGGTATAAGGTCTCTCCAGAGGTGGATAAAGGGTTATCTTAAGGGGGCCAAGATAACCCAAGTATTCAATATTGGGCTCTTGAGATCACATATGCCCAACCTCTTCGCATGGGTTACTTAAGTGTCTTTTTCAGGATATTCTTCATCTACACAAGGTAATAAAATAAAAAATAAAATAACAATGGAAAGCACAGCAGCATTGAGCAAGAACCCCATGCTGATCCCTGGGGCAGCTACATCACAGATTTGGTTTTTTAAACAATTTCATTTATTATTTGTATGAAGTTGAATTCCTGAATGTTTGTCTGTAGTACGGACCCATTGTATGAAATGGCCAGGGAGTCAGAAGTGTAGGGCCCCTGGAACTAGAGTTAGGATAGCCCCATGTGGAGTGCTGGAAATCGAACCTGAGGCCTACTGCAAGGAGCAGCTGGTGCTCTTAAAACACCGAGCATCGCTGCTAGCCGGCACAATGTTGTTAATGCATCAAAAACCAATAAAAATTATTTAAATTAAAAACACACACAGAACAGGCTATTTCCCAATTTTTTTATAACCCTAATATTCTCCCAGAATTCACATTCACACAAATTTTATAAAATTAAATAGTTACATGTTCCTTCGAGGCTAGGTCCTTATCCAGTATGAAGCGATAGCATTTAATACTCATAAAAATTAAGAAGAAACTATTATCTTGCTGAATATGCTACAAAATTCTTTAAAGAATCAGAGTATTCTACTTTTTTGACTGCTAATACTTAGTGCAAAACCAATTAGGTAATACGAAAGAGGTGTGTGATAAGGCTAAATGGTCTTCTGAGATCTGCAGCTGCAAAGAGGCTTTTTATGACAATCCATTTAACTTTAAAAAATACAGATATTGATTTTTATTATTTATTTATTTTTTTTTTTTTAGGTCTGAGACAGGGTCCCCTTGTTAGTCCAGCCAGCCTGGTGCTCACCGTAGACAGCTGCCTTGAACCAAAGAGATCCGCCTACCCCTTCTCCTGAGGCTGGATTAAGATGTGGCCCACCACGCCCCAGGTCAGGATTTTTTAATGAGTTTTTCCATAAAATATGCAAGAATTAACGAAGGAACTGACTAAACATTAAAAATAGGGGGTCAAAATCAAGTCTGAGAGAAAACAAGTAAAAATGTGTTGAGTCGGGATGAAGGAGACAAAACACGCAGTCCCTGACGGCCTTCCTGAAGACAGGTGACAGAAAGAGCATGCTGTAAAATGTCAATGCAAACTATGCACAACTGAGAGTGAAAGGACAAGGGATCCACAGTACTCGAAGCTCTCGAAAAAACCAAAAAACTTCAAGTTTTGAGGTTCACGGCTTCATCAATGCATTTTCTCACTTAGTTCTACTGAGACCCAATTTACTAGTTTGCAGCCATTAAGCTTGTGATTGTGCCCTTAGAAACAGAAGCTGAAGATTCCTGCAACTGTAAGGAATTCTCTGCTAGAAAAGAAACAGTCAAACATTAAAATGTACTCCCATCTTTCCCTTTTAAACAGAATCAATGAGAACATCGCCATAAACATAGTCTACACACCTGCACAGCTGGATGCACACAAATGGGAAATGGGAGGACCCTAAGAGTAAACCGCCTGGCTTCCCCTCAGGTAAGACACAAAGCTCTAGGCTCCAGTCCCTTGACCTGCATGTCTAGGGGAGTTGGCTAGTACTGCACACACTCAAGTTCATAGTAGTCATTGCTGGTCTAGGAATGAAGGCATCTAAGGTAGATTTGGCCAAAAGAACTAATGAACCAATTCTAGAGTCATTCTGTCCATCCTTCCTCAGAGACTCCATCGAAGTCTCCTGACCTTGAAATGGTAATATGAACTCACCTTGCTATGGAACTTATGGGGTAGAAATACTACACTTAGAACTTGCTAATTGAGAATATTCTCCCTCAGGAGATCTTCAAAGCCCACCCTTGAGTCAGCTGGGAGGAGATGTGCACAACGACAAAGAAAGCCTTGCCAAACAGGGAGTTCAAGCTGATATACATAAAGACCACAACACAGAACATTGTGTCATTGGGGCAGCTGAGGCAGGCAATCATGAGTTTGAAGCCACTGAACTACATGATTAGAATGAAACTCTTGTCGATCCCGAGCCCACCTGGCGGGTGGAGAGATGGGCTCAGCAGTTAAGAGCACCGCTGCTCTTGGCATGAGGACCCCGGTTCGATGCCCCAGCACCCACAATAGGCAGCTCGTGCTTTAATACTCCAGTTAATTCCATCGGGGAATCCAACACCCGTCTTCTGACCTCCGCAGCAAGGTTCACGACACAGGTGCACCAACCTACATCGACGGTACACATTCAACCATGACAAAATTAAATTAAAAAAAAAAAATTATGAGACTCACTCAGCAACTGCCCCCCACCCTCACCACATAACACAAAAGGCATCCCACCCCACCCCCCAAAAAAAAATCACAAAACTTCCTAAGCAAAGCTAGGCATGGTGTACAATGCTAAGATCCCAAAACGTGGCAGGTACTAAAAGCAGAAAAGGCGAGAGTTGAAGATCATCCTTCGCTGCACTGCAAGTTTGAGACAGCCTGACCTACACAAGTACCGTCTGCAAAAACCCAAAATAAAATAATTTAAAAATTTTTTTCTTTGTTGAGACAAAGGACAAAAAGCTCTTCTTTAACATGATCCTAGCTACTCAGCATCATTATGAATATGGAAATTAGGGGAGGGGCTGGAGAGTGGCCTACGGTTAGAAGGCCCTGAGTGCTCTACAGAGGACATGGGGATGGTACCCCAGGCAACCCACAATGGCAACTGAGAATCGCGTCCTTAACACCTAATTCCAGAGAACGTCCAGACAGGGACAGGGTAATCGACACCCGGATGGCAGCCAGTAACATTCATACGACATAAATAAATAAAAGAAACTAAAATTAAAATTAACAAATGGAAAATTAGGGGAAATTACATATATAACTATTAATTAAACTTGAGAGGGGAAGTTACTAAGATCAAAGTCTTGGGCATGTAGACAAGTACCCTGTCTGAACAAAACCCAGCCCCTTTAACATTTTTATGTTATTTTTGGAAGTTTCAGTTAACTAGTAGCATGACAAGAAAATAAAGTTCGTCATGTGTTTGTTTCTTAGAATTTAAAAAAATGTATTTATAGACATACATTGCCTAAGCATGGAGAAAAATCCATGAATAATAATAAAAAAGGAGTAGATCTAAGAAAAACTTAAAAATGGTTATTTTTCAATAACATAAATTCAGCTGCTTTTTAAAAATATTAAGAATCACCTGTTAGAAACTGGGGAAGATAATTAACACTCAAGTCTTAGAAATGAAATGTCCTGCCGGGCGTAGTGGCCGACAGTGTACTTGAAAGTCCAGACCACTGGGAGGGGGGCAAGGGGATCTTTTCCGAGTGATAAGGCCCCGGTCAGAGCGAGTCAGGACAGTGGGAAAGCGGACAAGGAGAGGGGACTGTGGAAAAGAAAAAAAAAAAACAAAACAAAAAAACAAAGAATGAAATGGTCCCTACATGCCTCAATTTCAACATGCCACATAATTTTCATTCATGTCCACTGAAACACAATCTTCCCAACCCCCTCACACCCCAAAAAGCATATTATTGAGTCGCATTTAATTAAACATCTCTTTCTGCGTCTCTTCAGTACACACCACCTGTGACTCCAATTCCAGAATTGCATTATCGGCCTTGTTTCCTAGGGTTGCCACAATCAAGTGCCCTAAACAAGAGGAATGTATCGTCTCATCATTCTGGAGGTTCAGAATGGAGATATCCACAGGGATGGTTCCTTCCGTGGGCTGCAGAGTGATCTGCTACATGCCTCCAGCCACTCTCCCAGGCTTCTTCAGGATCTCTTTCTTTTTGGTCAGTTCCTCTCTAGTGGGTCTCAGTGTGTCTGTTTCTATCTAAAGTTCCCGTTGTCATATGGATGCCAGTCATCTTGGACACAGACCCACCCTAATGACGTCATCTTAGCTAATTACATCTATAGTGACTATTTCCCAGTAAGAGCATGTCCTAAGGTACTCAGGGAGAAGACTTCTAGGTCTCTACATTTAGGGGACCCAACTCTACATGTAACACTTGCCTTCTTACCTCTTTGCTTACCAGAACTACATCCAATTCCACTTCACTATCAATTTTCTCAGATCTTAATTCTGACAATGTTCCTTTCATGTTTAAAGAATCAACTTTTTGTTCAAACTGTGAGACGAATTAACTATGTGATGCATTTAATATTTAATGGGTAACTGTAATATGCTTGTTGGAAATTTTACATTTTAAGTAGCATGTATTCAATGATGTCCCGGAATTTCAGAACAAGACTTAAACCTGAAGGGAACAATCAGGTCATCTACAGTGACTCCATTTTAAAGGAGAACTCCATTTAGTATTAGGATTACTTGGAGACATTGTCATTGTACAAAAAGGCTAAACTAACTGGGCAGGTGGTGTTTACTCAACCCACCCCTTGAACCAGTGATTTCAATAATAACAGGAGAGGAATGGGTCAACAATAAGGTAACAGGAGAAGAGACCATCTCCTCTGGTCTTTGAGATAACAGAGACCATAAAGGTCAGTTAATTAGAACAACCTCCTGCAATAACCAACCCATGACCCACCAGGATGTGATTTTTGCCTTTAAAAACCCAACAATGAGGGGGAGGAGGACATGTTAGATTCCCCAGGGTGCCTCCCCTACCGGTAGGTAGTGGATAGAGCAATCTCCACTCACTAATGTAGAGGGACCCAGGCGGGCATTGAACTGAAAGACGATCTGCCTCCTATGCCTCCCAAGTAACAAGGAATAAAGGCATCCGCCACCATGCCCCCTGCCTCAATTGGTCTTTTTTCCTAAATAACTTCCGAAGAATCTGGCCGCTCATGTGGATGTTCTGTTTGAACCCGCCGCGGACACTAAACAAAACCCAAGCGTCTACATCTAAAGAGAAAAGGTTCCATGTGTGGTGGCCGAACGCCTTTAATCACAGCCACTCTGGAGTCAGAGGCAGCAATATATTTGTGAGTTCAGGCCAAGCCTGGTCTACAGAGTGATTGCCAGACGTGGGCTACAGGAGACCCTTCTCGAAAAGAGAACAAAAAAAAAAAAAGGTGTTCTGAGGGGAATTCTTTAATGTAGTACAGATTTCCCAGATTGAACCCTTACTATCGAAACCCAATCAACCTTGTCATTAGAGAAAGGAGCAAGTGCATAGCAAGAATGCTGAATGCCACGTAGGGGCCATCAAAATCCCAAAACCTTACAACAGGAATTAAATAACCCATGATGAAATGGGGGAGGAGAGCAGATATAAAAGTACAAAGAGATAACTTAGAGGAAGAAAATCTAACAACTCAACCCTTGGGTTAGAAATAAGGATAAACAATTTGGTGCCTGAGAGGGCATTTTCCAAAAAGAGATTAGTAATCACAATGATTGACTATAGTTTAATGTAAAGTATACACTATGCTTCCCCCCACCCCCTTCTCAGTACAACATAGAGTATCAGAAGATAAGGGAGCCTTTGAAATTAGGGCAGTATAAATTCTGAGAAGGAGGAAGAGTTTTGTTTGTCTTTTATCTTTTAACATTTTTTAAATTTTATTTTCATGTGTATGAATTGCTCTCTGTCTGCATCGTAGGTTTGTGCACCCGTGTCGTAGTGCAATGCCTCGAGGTCAGAATACATTCTCGGATCCCCTGGAACTGGAGTTGAAAGGACGGTTCTCAGCCACCATGTAGGGTGCTGGGGATCGAAACCCAAGGTCCTCGGCAAGAGTAGTCCGCGCTCGTTAACCACTAGGCCATCTCTCCAGCCCTATTTGTTAAATATTTTATTGGAGAACAGGGTCTCTGTAGCCCCACGGGCCTGGAACTATTAGACCGGCTGGCTTCTCAAAAAGAATTCGGAGCACTGCCTCTGCAAGCACCAGCGCCGGGCACAGAAAGGCAGTTTTAATGGAATAAGCACTTTTATTTTTGTCCAACCTAACGGCCTTTAAGGACCACCTTTGATTAAACTATTTCCATAGCCTAATGGCTTTGAGCTCTATTAATTCAGACTGAACTGTATACGTTGATTTGTCATAGCCAGACCAACAAAAACTAATGGTTATTTAAATTAAACTGCTTAATATTAAGTAGAAAAGATATGTCTGTTGTAAAACATACAGTGTACTAGGCACTATTTAGTACCAACAAAAACTTAACAAGCAGGCTGTGTTTTTAAGCTTATAACACAGAAAGGAAAGTAAACCGTTCCTAAAGGCAGTTTGGCTATTTCAAATAAAAAGGCTTCATTACTAAGAACACATGAAATTTTGAAACAATCTGCTTTCTAACTCTGAATTACTGCAATTATACTACACAAATCTCCACAGCCGAACACACATAGAAGTCACTAGCTGAAATTGCCTGGAAGGCCATCTTTTTCTTTGGTCTTGTTGAGACAGGGTCTCCTTTAGCCCCAGCTGTCCTGGGAACTCAGCTCTGTAGACCAGACTGGCCTTTGAACCGGCAAAGATCCGCCTGCCTCGGCCCCCCAAGTCCTAGGATTAAAAATATGTGCCACCAAGCCCCCCGCAGCCATCTTTCTTATAATGAAATGCTGAATAGCAATGAATCTGCACATATCAGTTTGGTATTTCCTCAAGCTTTCCCATCATCTATTTAAATCAAGATTTTTACTCCACAGAACGGCCAAATTTCCACAGTCTGACATAGAAACCAGTTTTAACCTTGTTATCACCCCAAAGAACTCCATCCCTAGACCCTAAAGTTACAATTAGAAATCCTATCATTAGCTCAGTGGCAGAGCACTGACTGGTGCCCCTTAAAAAGAGCTTTGCTCCCCAGTACACCATACAAAATAAGAGATTTTTAACATGTTTGCAGAGGAGGGAAATGAGAAGGAAAGATCATAGTAAAAAAAAAATCACTTAGCAAACTGACCAATTTATTCTTTTTGGTGAAAACAACTCTATATGCATAAACTAAAATGTCACTTCTGGGTAAAAAGCAAAGGGGTTGGCAAAAATCTGCCCCTTAGATTAAGTCCAGCCCACTGCCTGCTTTTGTGCAACCTACAAGCAAGAATGGTCTCTGTGTCTCTGAACTGTTGGGAGTGGGGATTAAAAGAAAACTGTTTTATGGTACATGAAATTCAAATGTCAGGTTCATAGTAAAGTTTTTATTGAAAAAATAGTGTCCACGGGGCTGAGAGATGGCTCATGGTTATAGTGGCAGACTGTTCTTGCATGGAGGAGAGCGTGGGTTTGGATGCCCAGCACCCACATGGGGCGAAGAACCAAATCTTTAGGAGCTGGCATGGTGGGCCACGACCTTGTAATACCACCACTTTGGAGGCGAAGGCAGTGGATCTCTGTGATTCAAAGGACACCTGGTCTACCAGTGAGTGCCAGTACAGCTGGGGCTATAGGGAGACCCTGTCCGGGCGCAGTATCACATTCCTTTAAGCCTAGCACTGGGAGGCAGAGGCAGAGGCAGGAAGAGGTCTGTGAGCTGGAGGCCCTTGTTCTACATAGCAATAGTACCAGCCAGCTAGGGCTATAGGAGGACTCAGGCACAAAAAAAAACAAAAGGGGAAGGGGGGAGAGAGGAGAGAGACGACAGATCAGACAGACAGACAGACGGGAGGAGGGAGACGACAGTGTAACCAGGTCCATTTGCATAGTTATACCTAGGGTTGGTTTTTGTGTGTTGGGCAAGGGGAAAAAAAATATAATTAAATTAAAAAAAAAAAGGGGGCCGGGCGTGGTGGCGCGCACACCTTTAATCCTAGCACATTGGAGGCAGAGGCAGTGAGATGAATGTGAGTCAAGGCCAACTTGGTCTACGAGAGTGAGTTCCAGGACCGCGGGACGACAGGGAGACCCGGTCGTGAAAAGACCAAAAAACAAATCCACTAAGACTGAAATAGCCAAAGCTGAAAATACTGCCTGGCCCTTTTCATTAAAGGAGTGCATCCCCATATTGGAAAGAACAACAAAAAAAAAGACTTATATGCCGAAAAACTGAAGTGAAAATGGTAATTGAAACAGTCAACTTTTTGTCGGTGTTAAAAGGGGAGGGGAGGGGGGGAGAAAAGAGTGTGTGTGCGCATGCCTTTAATCCTAGTCACTCGGGAGGCAGAGGCAAGCGGATCTTGTGAAGTCAAGGCCAGCCTGGTACTACAGATCCTACCTTGGGCTCCCTCAGTGATGAACTGTGACCCAGGAGATGTGAATCAAATAAACCCTTTCCTCCCCAAGTTGGTATTAGTCAGAATGTTTTGTAACAGCAATTGAAGGCAAACTAGAACAGTAAGGAAACAAACACAGGTTTTGCTTTCATTAATTAGATCACTGTCGGTGTGGAGAAGAGACTAAGTACCAAGTGGAAGTAACTGAAGCAGTTCTGAGCTGAGGACAGGGTTTCATTGAGAGGTCAGAGTCTGGACCTGGGTGTGCAGCAGGTTTAGGAGGCCAAGCAGACAGAACTCAATAATGGTAAGAAAAGAGTTTCGAAAGCATGACTTTTTAGATGTGCCTTACAAAACACACAGGCTAGGCCTAGAGAAATGGCTCAGTAAAGTACTTGCTCTGCAGGCCTAAGGACCCGAGTTTAGATCCAAAACATCCATGTAAAAAGCCGGGCTCAGAAGGGTGTGCCTGTAACTCCAGGGATGGGCAAGCTGAGAGCAAGGATCATGGAGGCTTGCTGGCCAACTGGTCTAGCCAAATACATGACTCCCAGGTTTAGTGAGAGACCCTGTCTTAAAAAACAGGGTGGATGGACCAGTGATATGGCTCAGGGGTAAAGGTGCTTTTCAGACAAGTTTGGTTCCCAAATCCAAGATAAGGTAGGAAAGAACCAACTCCGGGGCTGGAGAGATAGCCTAGCGGTTAAGAGCACGGACGCTCTTGCAGAGGACCCGGGTTCAATCCCCAGCACCCACATGGCGGCTAAGAACCATCTGTAACTCCAATTCCAGGAGAACTCCAGTTCCAGGGGAATCCGAGACCCTCTTCTGACTTCCGTGGCATTGCACCACGACACGGGTGCACAGACCTGCATGCAGACAGTACATTCATACACATACAGAAATAAATAAATAAATAAATAAATAAATAAATAAATAAATAAATAAATAAATAAATAAATAAAAAGAACCAACTCCACAAAGTTGTCCTCTGACCACACATGCACCATGGCAGGCTCAGGCTCACTCAAGCACATCATAACACACATAACTGTTGACACAAAAACACAACTGTGGGGCTGGAGAGATGACTCAGTGATAAGAGCACACTGGCTGCTTTTTACAGAGGACCTACATGGGTTAAGTTCCCAGTACCCACAGAGGCTATCTGTAACTCCAGTTCAAGGGGATCTGATGCCCTCTTCTGGTCTCTTCAGGCACTACATGCATATGGAGCATTTACACACAGGCAAGATACTCATACACATAAAATTTAAAAAACAGAAATAAAAGCACAATTAAAAAAAAACACACACACACAACTTGCCCAGGTATGGTGGCACATACCTTTAATCCTAGCACTCAGGAGGCAGAGGCAGGCAGATCTCTGTGAGTTCAAGACCAGCCTGGTCTACAGAGTGAGTTCCAGGACAGGACAGCTGGGGCTACGGGGAGACCCTGTCTCAAAAAGACCAAAAAAAAAAAAAATCTCACAACTCTCAGGCTGGAGAAAGTAGTTCAGCGATAAGAGCACTGCACTCCTGCAGATCTAGGTTTGATTCCCAGCACCCACATGGTGGCTGACAACTGTCTATTTTTCCAGTTCCAAGGAATCAAATGTGGCCTTCTGGCTTCCATGGGCATTGCACAACACACATATGGACAATACGCTCATACACAAAAAAAAAAGTCAAAAAAAATTTTTTTTTAAAGCACAACTCTGACCTCATAGAATAAATAAGAATTTATTCTGGAGCAAAGTGTTTGCTACTCCAAATTCCATGTTCTAATATTTCAACATTTCCATGAAGTTTTTATAGTAACAGAACAAAGAAAATCATAAATCAAGACACTTTTTCAGTACACTGCTAGAAACATCAGGTGGTCACATAAATGTGGGGAAACTCAGCTATAGGCCTCAAAGGCCCCATGAAGGAAGTCTCAGCCTTTGGTTGGCTAGGAATCTGTGCATTCCAAAGGATTTACCTAACAGTTTCGGAAGGTATAAGGTCTCATAGCAAGGTGTATAAAGGGGTTATTAAGGGGCCAAGATAACCCAAGGTAATTCATAATTGGGCTCTGGATCACAATATGCCAACCTTTCCATGGTTACTTAAGTTCTTTTCAGGAATTTTCATCTACACAGTGATATAAAATAATAAAATAAGAAACACGGAGAGCAATTGAGCAAGACACCCACTGCTGATCCCTGGCCTCTACATGCACAGATTTGGTTTTTTAATATTTCATTTATTATTTGTATGAGTGTATTGCCTGAATGTCTGTAAGTACACCCATGTTATGAAATGTCCATGGAGTCAGAAGTGGTAGGGTCCCCTGGAACTAGAGTTAGGGATAGCCACCATGTGAGTGCTGGAAATCGAACCTGGGTCCTCTGCAAGAGCAGCTGGTGCTCTTAAACACCGAGCCATCGCTCTAGCCCTGCACACATTTGTTAATGCATAAACAACCAATAAAAATTTTTAAATTAAAACACACACACAGGCTATTCCCATTTATAACCCTAATATTCTCCCAGAAATTCACATTTCACACAATTTTATAAATTATAGTTACATTTCCAGGCTAGGTCGCTTATCCAGTATGAAGCTGATGCATTTATACTCATAAAAATTAAAGAAAATACTATTGCTGAATATCTACAAAATTCTTTAAAAGAATAAGAGTAATTTCTACTTGTTTTGACTGCTAATACTTATGCAAAACCAGATTAGGTAATACGAAAGGAGGTGTGTGCATAAGGGCTAAATGGATCTTCTGAGTATCTGCAAGCTGCAAAGATGCTTTTTATGACAATCCATTTAACTTTAAAAAAATACAGTAATTGATTTTTTATTTATTTATTTTTTTTTTTTTTTAGGTCTGAGACAGGGTCTCCCTTTAGTCCCAGCCAGCCTGGAGCTCACTCTGTAGACCAGGCTGGCCTTGAACTCACAGAGATCCGCCTACCCCTGCTGGGATTAAAGATGTGCACCACCACGCCCAGCAGGTCAGATTTTTTAATGATGTTTTCCTAAAGTAGCCAAGAAAGAATTAGAAGAGAATGACTAAACATTAAATGTGGAGTAAAATCAAGTCTGAGGAAAACAGAGTAAAAATGTGTTGAAGTCAGGGGATGAAGGAGACACAGCAGTCCCTGACGGCCTTCCTGAAGACAGGTGACAGAAAGAGCATGCTGTAAAATGTCAATGCAAACTATGCACAACTGAGAGTGAAAGGACAAGGGATCCACAGTCTCGAAGCTCTCGAAAACCTTCAAGTTTTGAGGTTCACGGCTTCATCAATGCATTTTCTCACTTAGTTCTACTGAGACCCAATTTACTAGTTTGCAGCCATTAAGCTTGTGATTGTGCCCTTAGAAACAGAAGCTGAAGATTCCTGCAACTGTAAGGAATTCTCTGCTAGAAAAGAAACAGTCAAACATTAAAATGTACTCCCATCTTTCCCTTTTAAACAGAATCAATGAGAACATCGCCATAAACATAGTCTACACACCTGCACAGCTGGATGCACACAAATGGGAAATGGGAGGACCCTAAGAGTAAACCGCCTGGCTTCCCCTCAGGTAAGACACAAAGCTCTAGGCTCCAGTCCCTTGACCTGCATGTCTAGGGGAGTTGGCTAGTACTGCACACACTCAAGTTCATAGTAGTCATTGCTGGTCTAGGAATGAAGGCATCTAAGGTAGATTTGGCCAAAAGAACTAATGAACCAATTCTAGAGTCATTCTGTCCATCCTTCCTCAGAGACTCCATCGAAGTCTCCTGACCTTGAAATGGTAATATGAACTCACCTTGCTATGGAACTTATGGGGTAGAAATACTACACTTAGAACTTGCTAATTGAGAATATTCTCCCTCAGGAGATCTTCAAAGCCCACCCTTGAGTCAGCTGGGAGGAGATGTGCACAACGACAAAGAAAGCCTTGCCAAACAGGGAGTTCAAGCTGATATACATAAAGACACACACAGAAGCATATGTGTCACTTGGGCAGCTGAGGCAGGACAATCATGAGTTGAAGCCCACTGAACTCATGATTATAATGAGACTCTTTGATCCCCAGCACCCACATGGCGGGTGGAGAGATGGCTCAGCAGTTAAGAGCACCGGCTGCTCTTGCAGAGGACCCGGGTTCGATCCCCAGCACCCACATAGCGGCTGAGAACCGTCTTTAACTCCAGTTCCAGGGGAATCCAACACCCTCTTCTGACCTCCGCAGCACTGCACGACACAGGTGCACCAACCTACATGCAGACAGCACATTCATACACATACAAAAATAAATTAAAAAAAAAAATTATGAGACTCATCTCAGCACCTGCCCCCCACCCTCACCACATACACAAAAGGCAACCCCCCTCCCCCACAAAAAAAAATCAACAAAACTTCCTAAGCAAAGCTAGGCATGGTGGTACATGCTTAAGATCCCAAAACGTGGCAGGTACTAAAAGCAGAAAAGGCGAGAGTTGAAGATCATCCTTCGCTGCACTGCAAGTTTGAAGACAGCCTGGCCTACATCAGCTCCTATCTCAAAAGCACTAAAATAAATTTAAAAATTTTTTCTTTTTGAGACAAGGCAAAAAGCTTCCTTCTTTAACATGATCCAGTACTCAGCATCATTATGAATATGAAAATTTAGGGGAGGGGCTGGAGAGATGGCCTAGCGGTTAAGGGCCCTGAGTGCTCTTACAGAGGACATGGGATGGTCCCCAGCACCCACATGGCAGCTGAGAATCGTCTGTAACTCCAATTCCAGGAGAACTCCAGTTCCAGGGGAATCGACACCCTGGATGCAGACAGTACATTCATACACATAAATAAATAAAATAAAACTAAAAAATTAAAAATTAAAAAAATGGAAAATTTAGGGGAAATTACAATATATACTATTAACACTTGAGAGGGGAAGTTACTAAGGATCAAAGTCTTGGGCATGTTAGACAAGTACCCTGTCTGAACAAAACCCAGCCCCTTTAACATTTTTATGTTATTTGTGGAAGTTTCAGTTAACTATAGCATGACAAGAAAAATAAAGTTGTCATTGTTGTTTTAAGGAAAAAAAATGTATTTATAGACAATACAATTGCCTAACTGGAGAAAAATCCATGAAAATAAGTGAAAAAAGGATTAGATCTAAGAAAAACTTAAAAATGTTATTTTTCAATAAATAAAATTCAGCTGCTTTTTAAAATATTAAGAATCACCTGTTAGAAACTGGGGAAGATAATTAACACTCAAGTCTTAGAAATGAAATGTCCTGCCGGGCGTAGTGGCGCACGTCTTTAATCCTAGCACTCGGGAGGCAGAGGCAGGTGGATCTTTTTGAGTTCAAGGCCAGCCTGGTCTACAGAGTGAGTTCCAGGACAGCTGGGGCTACAGGGAGACCCTGTCTCGAAAAGACAAAAAAAAAAACAAAAACAAAAAAAACAAAGAAATGAAATGTCCTACATGCCTCAATTTCAACATGCCACATAATTTTCATTCATGTCCACTGAAACACAATCTTCCCAACCCCCTCACACCCCAAAAAGCAATTATTTATTGATTCTGCATTTTAAACATCTCTTTCTGCCTTCTCTTCAGTACCACCACCTTGACTCAATTCAGAATTTCATTATCGGCCTTGTTTCCTAGGGTTGCCACAATCAAGTGCCCTAAACAAGAGGAATGTATCGTCTCATCATTCTGGAGGTTCAGAATGGAGATATCCACAGGGATGGTTCCTTCCGTGGGCTGCAGAGTGATCTGCTACATGCCTCCAGCCACTCTCCCAGGCTTCTTCAGGATCTCTTTCTTTTTGGTCAGTTCCTCTCTAGTGGGTCTCAGTGTGTCTGTTTCTATCTAAAGTTCCCGTTGTCATATGGATGCCAGTCATCTTGGACACAGACCCACCCTAATGACGTCATCTTAGCTAATTACATCTATAGTGACTATTTCCCAGTAAGAGCATGTCCTAAGGTACTCAGGGAGAAGACTTCTAGGTCTCTACATTTAGGGGACCCAACTCTACATGTAACACTTGCCTTCTTACCTCTTTGCTTACCAGAACTACATCCAATTCCACTTCACTATCAATTTTCTCAGATCTTAATTCTGACAATGTTCCTTTCATGTTTAAAGAATCAACTTTTTGTTCAAACTGTGAGACGATGATAATGATGCAATTAATATTTATGGGTACTGTAATATTGCTGTTGGAAATTTTACATTTTAAGTAGCATGTATTCAATGATGTCCCGGAATTTCAGAACAAGACTTAAACCTGAAGGGAACAAGCAGGACATCTACAGTGACTCCATTTTAAGGGAGAACTCCTTCAGAGTTGGGATTACTTGGAGACATCGTCACTGTGCAAAAGGCTAAACTAAGTGGGCAAGTGGTGTTTATTCAACCCAACCCTTGAACCAGTGGTTTCGACAATAACAGGAGAAGAAATGGGTCAGCAATAAGATATCAGGAGAGGAGACCATCTCCTCTGCTCTTTGAGATAACAGAGACCATAAAGGTCAGTTAATTAGAACAACCTCCTGCAATAACCAACCCATGACCCACCAGGATGTGTTTTGTGCCTTTAAAAACCCAACAATGAAGGGGGAGGGGAGGACATGTTTAGATTTCCCCAGGGGTGGCTCCCCTACCTGTAGGTAGTGAGGAAGCATCTCCAACTCACTATGTAGATAGACCAGGCTGGCCTTGAACTGAAAGAGATCTGCCTGCCTATGCCTCCCAAGTACTAGGATTAAAGGCATCCGCCACCATGCCCTGCTATCAATTGGTCATTTTTTCTAAATAAACTTCCTGAAAAGAATCTGCCTGGCTCATTGATGTTCTGGTGGAACCCCCGGGACCCTAACAAACCCAAGCTCTACATTCTAAAATAAAAGGTTGCCAGGTGTGGTGGCGCACGCCTTTAATCACAGCACTCGGGAGGCAGAGGCAGGCAGATCTTTGTGAGTTCAAGGCCAGCCTGGTCTACAGAGTGAGTTCCAGGACAGCTGGGGCTACAGGGAGACCCTGTCTCGAAAAGACAAAAAAAAAAAAAAAGGTTATCTGACGGGGAAGTTCTATTAATGTTAGTACAGATTTCCCAGATTTAACCCTTACCTATCGAAACCCAATCAGACCTTTCATTAGAGAAATGAGCAAGTGCTTAGACAAGAATGCTGATATGCACTTAGGGCCATCAAATCCCAAAAGCCTTACAACATTAAATTAACTACCCATTATGAAAATGGAGGAGAGCAGTATATAAAAGTACAAAGAGATAACTTAGAGGAAGAAAATCTAACAACTCAACCCTTGGGTTAGAAATAAGGATAAACAATTTGGTGCCTGAGAGGGCATTTTCCAAAAAGAGATTAGTAATCACAATGATTGACTATAGTTTAATGTAAAGTATACACTATGCTTCCCCCCACCCCCTTCTCAGTACAACATAGAGTATCAGAAGATAAGGGAGCCTTTGAAATTAGGAGTATAAATTCTGAAGAAGGAGGGAAAAGTTTTGTTTGTTTTTTAAATCTTTTTAACTTTTTTAAATTTTATTTTTCATGTGTATGAATGTACTTGTCTGCATGTAGGTTTGTGCACCCGTGTCGTGTGATGCCTCGGAGGTCAGAAGAAGATCTCGGATTCCCCTGGAACTGGAGTTGAAGACGGTTCTCAGCCACCATGTGGGTGCTGGGGATCGAACCCAGGTCCTCGGCAAGAGTAGTCAGCGCTCTTAACCACTAGGCCATCTCTCCAGCCCTATTTTTTAAATATTTTTGAGACAGGGTCTCCATGTAGCCCCAGCTGGCCTGGAACTATGTAGACCAGGCTGGCCTTTAACTCACAGAGATCGGAGCAGCTGCCTCTGCACCACGCCTGGCAGCAGAAAAGGCATTTTTAAATGCTAACACTTTTATTTTTTTCCTACCTAACGAGGCCTTTAAAGGACTCACCTTTGATTAAACTATTTCCATAGCCTAATGGCTTTGAGCTCTATTAATTCAGACTGAACTGTATACGTTGATTTGTCATAGCCAGACCAACAAAAACTAATGGTTATTTAAATTAAACTGCTTAATATTAAGTAGAAAAGATATGTCTGTTGTAAAACATACAGTGTACTAGGCACTATTTAGTACCAACAAAAACTTAACAAGCAGGCTGTGTTTTTAAGCTTATAACACAGAAAGGAAAGTAAACCGTTCCTAAAGGCAGTTTGGCTATTTCAAATAAAAAGGCTTCATTACTAAGAACACATGAAATTTTGAAACAATCTGCTTTCTAACTCTGAATTACTGCAATTATACTACACAAATCTCCACAGCCGAACACACATAGAAGTCACTAGCTGAAATGGCCTGGAAGGCCATCTTTTCTTTTGGTCTTTTTGAGACAGGGTCTCCCTGTAGCCCCAGCTGTCCTGGAACTCACTCTGTAGACCAGGCTGGCCTTGAACTCGCAAAGATCCGCCTGCCTCTGCCTCCCAAGTGCTAGGATTAAAGGCGTGCTTCACCACGCCCGGCAGCCATCTTTTCTTTTAATGAAATGCTAATAGCAAATAAATCTGCACAGTTTCAGTGTATTCCTCAGCTTGTAAATCAAAGATTTTACTCCACAGCACTTGCCAAATTTCCACAGTCTGACATAGAAACCAGTTTTAACCTTGTTATCACCCCAAAGAACTCCATCCCTAGACCCTAAAGTTACAATTAGAAATCCTATCATTAGCTCAGTGGCAGAGCACTGACTGGTGCCCCTTAAAAAGAGCATTTGCTCCCCAGTACCACAAAAATAAGAGATTTTAACATGTTGCATCACTTATCAAACTGACCAATTTATTCTTTTTGGTGAAAACAACTCTATATGCATAAACTAAAATGTCACTTCTGGGTAAAAAGCAAAGGGGTTGGCAAAAATCTGCCCCTTAGATTAAGTCCAGCCCACTGCCTGCTTTTGTGCAACCTACAAGCAAGAATGGTCTCTGTGTCTCTGAACTGTTGGGAGTGGGGATTAAAAGAAAACTGTTTTATGGTACATGAAATTCAAATGTCAGGTTCATAGTAAAGTTTTATTGAAAAATAGTGTCACGGGGCTGGAGAGATGGCTCAGTGGTTAAGAGTGCAGACTGTTCTTGCAGAGGAGACGTGGGTTCGATTCCCAGCACCCACATGGGAGCTAAGAACCATCTTTTAAGCTGGGCATGGTGGCGCACGCCTTTAATCCTAGCACTTGGGAGGCAGAGGCAGGTGGATCTCTGTGAGTTCAAGGACAGCCTGGTCTACAGTGAGTTCCAGGACAGCTGGGGCTATAGGGAGACCCTGTCTGGGCGCAGTATCACATACCTTTAAGCCTAGCACTTGGGAGGCAGAGGCAGAGGCAGGAGATGTCTGTGAGTTTGAGGCCAGCTTTGTCTACATAGCAAATTCCAGGCCAGCTAGGGCTATAGGAGGACTCAGTCACAAAAAAAAACAAGGGGAAGGGGGAGAGAGGAGAGAGGACAGACAGACAGACAGACAGACAGACGGGAGGTGGGGGGGACGACAGTGTCCCCAGATCATTTGCATATTTACCTAGGGCTGGTTTTGTGTGTTGAAGGCAAGGTTAAAAATCTACAACTAAGCCGGGCGTGGTGGCGCACGCCTTTAATCCTAGCACTTGGGAGGCAGAGGCAGGTGGATCTTTGTGAGTTCAAGGCCAGCCTGGTCTACAGAGTGAGTTCCAGGACAGCTGGGGCTACAGGGAGACCCCGTCTCAAAAAGACCAAAAAAAAAGAAACAGTCAACTTCTGCATTAAGAATGTTGAGAAAGGGGCTGGAGAGATGGCCTAGCGGTTAAGAGTGCCGACCACTCTTGCAGAGGACCCGGGTTTGATCCCCAGCACCCACATAGCAGCCGAGAACCGTCTGAAACTCCAATTCCAGGGGAATCTGATGCCCTCTCTGACATCCGCGGCGTTGCACGACACGGGTGCACAGACTTGCATGCAGACAGTACATTCATACGCATACAGAAATAAATAAAATAAATATATTTAAAAAAAAAGAATGTTGAGAAAGATTGAGAAAAAGATGAAAAACATGTTTGACAGAATGCATGAGCTCTGGTGGGGTGGGGGGTAGGAAGGGGGACATGGGTCTAGATTTGATTTGTAATGTAATTTTGTATAATATATATGTATATATATATACATATATATAAATAAAGGAGTACATCCCCTATTCTAGCTATTCTAAGGGAGTTAGAAAAATATGCGGTTAAGGAACTATGGACAAAAACTAGACCAAAGGAGCACTTGATTCTTTGAATCATCCCACATCTAAAAAGGCCAGTTACCAATACTGAGATCTTCATACCCAAAGGCAATATAATACAGGTGATTTAAGATGTTTTAAGTAGAAAACAAATGATTTAAGAAAAGTGCCTAGCATGTATAGGCCCTGAGTTTTAATCCCTGGTATCCCAGAAATGGAAAAATTACAGGAAAAGGTGACTGGCATAATACACTGGGCATGGCTAAAGGCAGTGCACACAAAGCAGAGCTATTCTGCAATGCTCAGCACTGGCAGACTCCAGTCCCTCAAGCATCTGGTATCAACCATTCCACTTTAAGAGTTGTGGAGGGTGGGTGTGGTAGCACATGCCTTTAACCCTAGTGCTTGAGGCAGAGGTAGAGGCAGGCAGACATCTGTGAATTCAAGTCCAGACCCCCCCAAAAAAAAAAAGTTAAAAATGTCACAGTACATCTGTAATAGGGGGTACATTCACAAAAAAGCTTTGAAAAAAGCAAGATATTGGGCTGGAGAGATGACCTAGCAGTTCTTACAGAGGACCCAGGTTCGATCCCCAGCACCCACATGGCGGCTGAGAACCATCTATAACTCCAATTCCAGGAGAACTCCAGTTCCAGGGGAATCCGATACCCTCTTCTGACCTCCGCGGCATTGCACGACACGGGTGCACAGACCTACATGCAAACAGTACATTCATACACATAAAAAAATAAATAAAATTTATTTTTTTAAAAATAGCAAGATATTCCATTTCTTCTGCTTAATGTTCCACGAATGTCTGAAAAGCAAACTTAAACTCAGTTCATTTAGCTGAATCAGTAACAGAATTCCAGTTTTTCTAAACCAGTATGTTTTGTATTGTTGGTCTTTTTGAAACAGGGTCTCTCTGTAGCCCCAGCTGTCCTTGAACTCACAGAGATCTGCCTGCCTTTGCCTCCCAAGTGCTGGAATCAAAGGCATGTGCCACCACACCCGGCAGACCTAAAGATATTCCCCAGGGCCAAATAATTATGACTTATCATCTAACAAACCTTTCGAAGCAAACCAGATCACTTCTTTCCAAAACATTATTTCTATGAAGCTGGAACATCATGGGGCGGGGGTTGTTCAGAACACCTAGGTTATTTTTTCCAAAGCAAATACTTTTTCCAAATAAAAACAAGTGACAGAACATGCTGAACTACAGTGCCCTCTAGAGGCTCCCTTTGATACTCTTTTTAGCCTTGAAATAATTAAATTCTAATTATAAAACTCTTCTAATTACATAAGTGTTCAGTATTCTAATATTGTAGGCTGACCTTTTTAATGATTAGTAGTAGTTATTATTAAAGCCTATAATATTTCAATTACTAACCATTATTAAAGGTCAGAAATACTTCCCAAAAGAAAAGGGAATACACCCAAAACAAAAAATTCTAATTTGTATTGCTTAAAAAAGTTTTAAAAGAGCTCAAACTGAAGATATCCATAAATAGTAGGTATTAATTAACTCATGTGGCCAGGAATTCTGCCTAGCAAAACCTCAAGTTCATACCTGACCACACACACAAACCTCAGCCAATAGAGCCAATGCTCCCCCAGGGACCACTTTCAGCAGCCTGCATCTGTCCTTGAAGCTCCCAGCAGCTCCTAGCTTTCCTCCTGCCAGGCAACCAGAGTTCCAAAGGGATATTAAGGAGCTAATGAGAAGCCACGGCAACCAAGACCTATGGAGCTGTAAAACACACACCAAGATCAACTTTTACTGAGCATGGAATAAGCAACCTGCTTTGGGTGGAAGGGGGATTGCGATTTATTTTCAGTCCTTAGCAAGTTGCCTAGGAAACTAGGCCCTACAGGTCAAGAGATACAGCCTCTTTTTGTACATAAAGTTTTCATGGAAAACAACTCCATCCGCTTCTTTACATAGAGTCCATACCTGGCCATTCTCCCACAGTGACAGAACTGTGTAGTATCACCAAAGTTTTAAGCTATCTGCCATGGCCAGCACATTACAGATCTGCCAACACCTGCCCCAGAGCCAGATCCTCAACGGACTCCAGACAGACACTTGGGAAAAAGTCAACCATTCTACACTAAAAAGCAAGAAAATGAAACTAGGTGCAATCGGTTCATTCAGAATAATGGTTCACATTAGGCTTTCAAGAGACTGAAAGGATAATTTCAAAGTTTTCTTTTAGGCACTACAAAAAACTTTTATGGTAGTCCCCTTTTATCCACAGGGAATATGTTCTAAGACCACCAATGGATGCCTGAACCCACAGATAGCACTCAACCTCAACCGTGCGCGCACATACACACGCGCGCGCACACACACACACACACACACACACACACACACACGTTTTTCTTATACATTCGTAACTATGATTAACATTAAGAGATCAACAATAAAAAACTAAGGATACCATAACAAAAGTTATATATATATATATATAGGTGGTATCTCTCAAAACACCTCACTATACTGTACTGACCCTTCTCGTAACATGACACAAAAACACTTTACAGCTTTTAATTAATTACAGCATCATAGCTCTTATGCTGTTACTTGAACAGGAATACTGATAAACAAGAGAAAGCTTGGACACCTGGACATGGGTTGGATTCCTTTTCAAGGAAAAAGCAGGATGATCCAAGATTCCAACATATTGCTCAGACAATGTGCAATTTAAAACTGGTAAATTGTTTTACTTCTGAAATTTTCCATTTAAGATCTTTAGACTACACTGACTGCAGGTAACTGAAAATGGGAAGCAAAACCACACAAAAGGGATGGCTGCTATAGACACCCGTTACAAGAGAAGCAAAAGAAAACTTTCTGAAACCTACCTTCAGAGAGTCAGAGTCTGAGTGCTTCCCTCAGTTTCCCTCTTCTGTAATTCCTAGAAATCCTAGCCAATAAATAAAAAGTGAAGAGCCAAGAAGATGGATCAGTGGTAAAACACTTGCTGGGGAGGACTGGCAACCTGAGTCTGGTCAACAGAACACATACAGGTGAAAGGAGCGAACTGAATCCCCAAAGCTTTCCTTTGACCTCCACACCTGCACACACACACACACACACACACACACACAAGAGAGAGAGAGAGAATGAATATGAATATGAATGAGAATGAATAAAAAAATTCTTTCTAAACAAGAAACATTTCTGGAGATAATATATTCATCCTGACTCTGAAGACTTAGAAGCAGAGAACTTCTGCAGCAGAGAATACAGCACCATCCAGCCAAGAACATCCTCAGGCAGCAATCTACCTGTTAGCCTGTTTGGTTTCTTGTTATTTGGAGTTTGGGGTTGATGGCTTAGGGTGTTTTGTTTGGAGAATTTTTATTTGACTTTTTGTCACTTGAATGTATTTTGTAAAAGCATATTAACATTACAACAGATTTATTTTAGAACAGGATGGGGACACAGAGATGGCTCAGCGTTAAGAGAACTGGCTGCTATTGCAGAGGACCTTGGTTTGGTTCCCTGTACCCACATGGTGGGTAACACCATCTGTAACTCCAGTTCCAAAGAATCCAACACCTTCTTCTGGGCACACAGGTACCAGGCATGCACCATGTGGTATACATACATACATGTATACATACATGCATGTATTCATAAACATAAAATAAATAAATCTTTACAGATAGGAAGGCCCTAGAAAACTTAACTAGAAGTCAGAAAGACGGTGCAACAGGTAAAGGAGCTTGCCACAAAACGACTTCAAAAAGTTGTCTTTTGACCTCCACATGCACGCTAGGCCACATATAACAATGAAAATTAATAAAATATTTTTTTGTCTTTTTGAGGTAGGGTCTCCCTGTAGCTCCAGCTGCCCTGGAAGTCACTATGTTGCCCAGGCTGGCCTTGAACTCACAGAGATCCACCTGCTTCTGCCTCCCAAGCGCTGGGATTAAAGGCGTGCGCCACTCCACACTCGGCTAAAATAAATGCGTTAATGAAGAGGGGAAATGTTTCCCAGAGAAAGGGGGAAGGGCAACATTCAAGTCACAGATTTATTATCAAGTTTAGAGAGTCTTAACGGTAGAAAGGCCACTCCCCCTCCCCCGCCCCCAAACAATCTGAAGTTCCAAACAATCACATTTCTACTTCCTCATTGTCAAACAAATAAGAGTTTTTTTGTTTTTGTTTTTGTTTTTTTTTGGGGGGGGGTGGGCATACAAATCCAAGGAATTCCCATTTCTTCAGTTGTTGGACTTTTCCAAAAAATTAAAATGGAAGAAACCTAATTGAGTATTACTAAACTCTGTCTAGGAATTGAGCAAAGTCATTCAGTCCTGAGTGAAGCTTAATGAACAGGCTCTTTCAGAAGAAAACTTCACACAATAGTCCTCAAATCTCATGTCCAACCATTCTTTTTTTTGGTCTTTTCGAGACAGGGTCTCCCTGTAGCCCCAGCTGGCCTTGAACTCACAAAGATCCGCCTGCCTCTGCCTCTGCCTCCCAAGTGCTAGGATTAAAGGCGTGAGCTACCATGCCCAGCCCAACCATTCTTAATTAAATGGTGGCACTAAATGAAAGTTTTAGATAGTACTAGCTGGTTCTGTAGGTTTTTATTGGTGGTAGTTTTTTGAGAGCCTACTCTAGGCTCTCTTCCAACTAGGAAGGCTCCTGCCTCAGCCTCCTTAATGTTTCTTTGTTTCAGAAATTAGTAACTATAGGGTTAGTGTGGTGGTGCACACCTTTAGTCCCAGCAATCAGGAGGCAGATATAGGTGGATCTCTTCAAGACTGAGGACAGCCTGGTCTACATATCAAGTTCCAGACCACCTGAAGAGGGTGGAAAGGAGTGGGGGAGGGAGGGACTTTTATGTTATCTGCCATGTGCAAAGATGTCTATTTTGTTTTTCTGTTTTGTTCTGCCTCTGAGCCACTGCACTAGATTCCCTCTGCCAAGAACACGTTTCCATCTTTCCTACTGCCGTACCCACTTGTTAGTCAGCATTTACTCATTCTTTAGGTCTCAAATTAGATGTCTCTTGCTCTGAGGCACCCAAATAGAACCCAATTCTTCTCCACTTAGAAGTCCACATGCTATCAAAACTATTTATATCTCAAATATCATTCTTCTTTCTCTATGAAAGGAACAAAAATCTCATCATTAAAGAGTTAGCAAGGTTTCTGGAACAAAGCAGACTCTAAGTATGTAAATTCCTAGACTCAAGAGGGAGCAAATTTTCTGAAGTGCATAGCAAGTTAAAGAGAAAAAAGACTTTGGCTTTGACATTACACTTACCATGTTGATGGACTGTATATACAATGTAACAATTACACATACACTGTTCTACAGAAAAGAAGAAAATGCTTTTGTATCACACCTGACAATTAAGATAAAGCAAAATATATAAAGCCTGTTCCTCAGAGGAAAAAAAGAACTCAACCAGCCTTGTAACATAAATTTACATTATTACATTGTAGTGGGGAAAAAAGATTTTCAGGATGAACACTGCCAAGCCAATGTAGTATCTGCATCAAAGACTCCATTTATTTACATCCTGTAAGGAACATATTACAGCATGACAGTCAATGCCACGTCATGCTTCCACAACAGAAAATCAATACATCGCATTTCTTTTCTGTAGCTTGCCCACGCAGCTGTGAGCTGCTCAAGGTGGTAACCAAACTCAGGTCCTCTAGAGGAGCACCAGTGCTCTCAAACACTGAGCCATCACTCCAACCCAGCCCTGCCCCACTACCTCCTTTCATTTTCTTTCATTAGTGGGAACCACGGTCCCTCAAGCTCAGTATCCTTCTGCCTCACCTCCTGAATTTTGGGATCACAGGTGTGAACCAATATGCCCATCCCTGGAATGTACTTTTTCATACACAGCAAAGTAAAAAAGAAAATTCCCAGCATCGATATGGGGAAGTAGGTAAGAAATCCCAGCCCAACCTAAGGAATTCTGGCAACAAACTGATGGCTGCTGGGAGGAAGAGACAGTCTCTTAAGGGGCTGGGACTCTTGGTAGGTTGACCAGGCTCCAGTGGATGGAGCCATGCTGAGGGACATGTGGGGGCAGAATCGAGACTCTACAGGCCACACAGTGTAGTGGAGTGACTGCATAAATGAACAGTAAAGCAGCAGTTATCTAAGAAAAACAGAATTTATATATAATATTTATTATATACAGTATCAGATCAAAAACCTGAACTATTTTCTTTTTTTTTTTTTCTTTTTGTTGGTCTTTTTGAGACAGGGTCTCCCTGTAGTCCCAGATGGCCTGGAACTCACTCTGTAGACCAGGATGGCCTTGAACTCACAAAGATCGGCCTGCCTCTGCCTCCCAAGTGCTAAGATTAAAGCTGTGCAACACCACACCCAGCTATTTTTTTTTTTTAAACTGAACTATTTTCAAACTGAATCATTGTTACTTACAAATGCTAGTTGTGGCCGGGCGTGGTGGCGCACGCCTTTAATCCTAGCACTCGGGAGGCAGAGGCAGGCGGATCTTTGTGAGTTCAAGGCCAGCCTGTTCTACAGAGTGAGTTCCAGGACAGCGGGCTACAGGGAACCCTGTCTCGAAAACACCAAACAAAACAAAAAAAAAAAAAAATGCTAGTTGTGGTGGTCTGAATGAGTGTCCCACACAGGCTCCAAGTATCTGGACATTTTGTCATCATTTCCTGGCACTCTTTTGGGAGGTCTTAGAAGGTGTGGCCATGCTACAGGAAGCATGTCATTGGGGGCAGGCTTAGAGAGTTCAAAACGCCTTGACAGTCTCCAGTTCCCCTCTCTGCTTCCTGTGCCTGCTTGAAGATGTGAGCTCAGCTTTCTGCTCCAGCGCCTCCTGCCATCAAACCTCCTGCCTGATGGCCTTAATTCCCCTGGAAAGATCGAATGTAAGCTCAAAAAAAACTCTTCCTTTTATAAGTTCCCTTGCTCATGGTGGTTCTATCACGCAACAGAAAAGTGACCAATATACTAGTGAAAGAAAAGCCTAACATAGCTGACCTCCACTGCTTGACAGGCAATGAAGTCAAAAACAGAGAAGCAGCATGTCCAAAATCATTCTTCGGGGAAACAGTGATGACTCTCCCAGTCACTTAAACTGAAGACATGAGAATAATCTGAGACTTTTCTTTCACCTCACTCTTCATAAATCTGCCCCTCCCTCTTTCTATTCACTGTAACTGTCAATGCCGCAGTTCAAAGGTTTCTTGCTTCTGGTCTCAGTCATCATCAGTCTCACAGTTCAGTGTTTCCTCATGTACTGCACCTCCCTTCTATTTCCAACTATTAACAGATATGCTCTTCGTTTCTCAACAAAATCTTCATGCTCCAACCCAAACAAAAGTGTGAGAACCTATGGATTAGAGAAGCAGATGACAGTGTCAGAAGCTAGTGTTTATGGCTTTCTGTATGAACATGCGTGCATTAATTCCAGGACCAATAGCTAGTACTTTTCTTTTAATTGCATACCAACTTCAAAACTTTCATTAATATTGCCCAGCAGAAGGGGGGGGTGGGGGGAAGCACTACAATTGGCTCAAATTCCTTTCTTGGCTTATTTCAATCCTCAAAGCTTGAACTTTACCTATTTCCACCTTCTCAAAAAAAATTTTTTTTAAAGACAGGGTTGTTTTTTTTTTTAACGTATCCCAGACTGACCTCAAATGCACAATTCCCATCTCAGTCCTCCACAATGCTGAGATTACAGGCACGTACTAGATGCTTGGCTTCTTTCTTTTCTTATCCATCTAGTGTCATGTAACAGGGTATAATTCAAGGGAAGCCTGGGCTGCATAGTGAGATCCTGTCTCAATAAAAATGAAAAATATTCGTGGCATGATGGCACTCGCCTTTAATCCCAGCACTCGCGAGGCAGAGGCAGGCAGAACTCTATGAGTTCAAGGCCAGCCTGGTCTAAATAGTGTACATAGTGAGTTCCAGAGCAGCTGGGGCTATAGGGACCCTGTCTCAAGACTCCCCCAAAAAAATTTTAAAAAAGAAATAAAAAGAAAAAATACCATGCCTACAAGGCCCAAGTAGTTATTACTTTGATTAAAGTATTTCATTATGGGGGCTGGAGCCTAGCCCTTAAGAGCACCGACTGCTCTTTCAGAGGACCCGGGTTCAATCCCCAGCACCCACAAGGCAGCTGAGAACCATCTTTAACTCCAGTTCCAGGGGAATCGATGCCCTCTTCTAACCTCTGCAGCACTGCACGACACAGGTGCACAAACCTACATGCAGACAGTACATTCATACACATAAAATAAATAAAATTTAAAGTATTTCATTATGAAGTATCAGAACATACATACTTTTGGAAGAATTAAACAAATGGTTCTCTAATCAAGCTCTTCATAGCCATGAAGAAAAAGACAATGGTGATACAAATGGCTACTCTTTTTTTTTTTTTGAGACAGGGTCTCCCTGTAGCCCCCAACTGTCCTAGAACTCACTATGTAGTCCTGGTTGGCCTTAAACTCAGAGATCTACCTGTCTCTGCCTCCCAAGGGTTGGGATTAAAGGTGTGGGCTACCATGCCCAGCAATACTGCCTAATCTCAAGATCTAATATGCTGTGTTAGGTACTTTTTTTTTTTTTTTTTTGTGACAGGGTCTCCCTGTAGTTACAGCTGTCCTGAAACTCGCTATGTAGACCAGGCTGGCCTTGAACTCACAAATATCCGCCTGCCTCTGCCTCCCAAGTGCTACTTAGGTACTTTCTTATTTTACAGTGTCTCCTGTTCCTTTATTTTTTACTTATCTACGTGTATGAATGTATTGTCTGCACGTAGGTTTGTGCACCCGTGTCATGCAATGCCACAGAGGTCAGAAGACGGTGTCGGATTCCCCTGGAACTGGAGTTCTCCTGGAATTGGAGTTACAGACGGTTCTCAGCCGCCATGTGGGTGCTGGGGATCGAACCCAGGTCCTCTGCAAGAGCAGTCGGCACTCTTAACTGCTAGGCCATCTCTCCAGCCCCTCCTGTCCCTTTAAACATCACCTCCACTCCATGAAGTAAGAAGTCATTACTTTTATGTGTATGAGTGTATTGTCTGCATGCATGTGGTGTAGTGCTAGAGGTCAGAAGAGGGCACTGGATCCTCTTCAACTAGAGTTATGTTTGGTTGTCAGCCACCATGTGGGTGCTGAGAACCAAACTGGTCCTCTGCAAGAGCAGCCAGTGCTCTTAACTGCTGAGCCATCTCTCCAGCCCTGTAAATAGTCATTACTATCACAATGTTTAGATAAGGAGAACTATGTAGCACGTCCAAAGCCCCACAGTAAGTGGTGTCAAGATTAAAATCCCAGACCCAGAGCTCCAAATCATTCCATATGAACAGCTTTGCCATTGTGGCCAACTCTAACAGAATTACAAGGAGCCTATTCATTTATTTTTTAGTTTATTTCCTTAAGAGATTACTGTATTCTAATAACTTTTCCTGCCACTGGAATTCAATTGGAAGTTACAGTCTTGTTAGATAACTATGTACACATGCATGAGCAAACAATATAATTTTGCTTTCCAGAAAATAAAACAGGAATAAGTAATACGGAGTGATGGACTAAACCTTAGACTGTGGCTAGGGAGAGAGAGCCTCTCGAAGAACTAATACTGAAATAAGGTCTAAATTATAAGACGGAAAAATCAAACCAAGAGCCCAATGGCAGAGGACTTCAGGCAGGGGTTATGATAAAAGCAGAGCACTGGCCAGTTGAGGTGGTGCACACCTTTAATCCCAGCACTCGGGAGGCAGAGGCAGGAGGATCTCTGTGAGCTCAAGGCCAGCCCTGTCTACATAGTGAGTTCCAGGACAGCTGGAGCTACAGGGAGACCCTGTCTCAAAAAAAAAAAGGGGGGGGGGGAGGCAATGGAACACTACTAGTTTGTCAGTTCCTTATATAAGAACAGACATACTAAGGTAAATGCAGGTAAGAAAGCAAGGTGGACACTGGCCAGAGTTTCTATCAGAAACTTAGAAAAGCCAGTCATGCTAGCCTAAGGCCATAGAATGGTCTAAACTATGTTCCACATGGAGTAAAAACTGAGGGATCAGAATGAGAATGACTACTACTTCCAGAACTCAGAGCTGTGAGTGCCATAAAGTGGTTGTAAATATGTGCTGAATCAACAAATGAATGTTCTCATAGTCTAAGAAAGAGAAGATCAAAGTGAAGACCAGAATTGGGCAGTACGTCGCATATAGAGGTTACTGTCCTTGATCAGTACAGCCACTAAGTGTCAAAAACCAAGTCATTTCAGAAGAACCAAGTAGAAATTTGCCTAAGCTCTTTTGGCACCTTCTTGCCCATTCAAGTTGCTGTTAAGGGCTTTGAGAGTAGAACAGATCTTCCTAGATTCAGATCTTTATTCCCTACTTTACCAGCGAGTTACTCCCCCTCTCTGGGGCACTGCCTCCACCTCTGCGGCAGCATCACATCATCATCACCAGCATTTTGTCACTGTGACTCTATACTCTTCTCGCTCAGCCTTCTCAACATTGTGTCACCAGTCTACCTCCTCTACTGAATGCTACCGATAGTTCCCAAAAGAACCTTCGAGTCATTAGGCACAATCAATGAGCCTAGCTGTGACAACTGCTGCTGACTCTTTTTTTTTTTTTATGGTCTTTTCGAGACAAGGACTCCCTGTAGCCCCAGCTGTCCTGGAACTCACTCTGTAGACCAGGCTGGCCTTGAACTCACAAAGGTCCACCTGCCTCTGCCTCCCAAGTGCTAGGATTAAAGGCGTGCACCACCAGGCCCAGCTGAGATTTTTTTTTTTTTGTTACTGACTCTTCTACAGACTACAGATTTGTTTGCTCTGCATATCAGGCCTCCTGGAATCTAAAGTAGTTCTACAGTATCTACAATTTCTTGTCAAAGGAAGTACAATGTTGAATTTTTTTTGTCAGTTTACTGAGATGAGGCCTCACCATGTAGGCCTGACAGGCCTCAAACTCACAATCTTCCTCCTAAATTGAAATTATGCAGTGAGCCACTTTTTTTTTTTAATTTCCATGAAAACCAATTCTACTCCCTTTCAGAACTACTAAATATTTCAACTAAATACCAAAATGTCCTATTAGTTTGTGCCTTCAAACGATTCTCAAAATAATAAGATTACTTCCTCCATAAGCTGAGAAGGTTAGTGAAGTAACAGGGAGGTTGGGAGGCAGAGGAAGGGGAGGTTGGGAGGGGAACCTGCTTTTCTTCAGGAATCAGAACAGGAAAGCACTCATTAATTAGAGATTAACTGGTCATACACCAGTGGTCATGACACCCTGTCAGGCTGTGCAGCTCTGACTTGTGCAGTTCTGTACTGTCCATCCTCTGCCCCTTTTGCTCTGCGATAACTGTTCTATTTACCAGGTACAATCATACTCTTGCCACCAACTAACCCATATTAAACATCGCAGATTTCTTGAAAATCTTATGAGTGTATTGACTGCATGTATGCTAAGTGCACCCATGTTCTGCAATGCCCATGGAGGTCAGAAGAGGGAGTCAGATCCCCTAGAACTAGTCACAGATGTTTGTTAGTTACCATGTGGGTGCTGGGAAACAAATCCAGGTCCTCTGCGAGAGCAGCCAGTGCTCTTGACCAAACAGCATCTCTCCAGACCTTCACAGATATTGGGGTTTTTTTTTTTGGGGGGGGGGCATGTCTTTTTGAGACAGGGTTTCCCTGAAGCCCCAACTGGCCTGGAACTCACTATGTAGACCAGGCTGGCCTGGAACTCAGAGATCTGCCTGCTTCTGCCTCCTGAGTGCTGGAAGAACCATAGATGTTTTTGAAACACATACCAATAGTGCCTTTAAAACCAGAATTAGAACCAAGATAAGGTTTTACCTACTGATAGAATCACATTATTTTACCATCAATGCCTTAAGATGTAACAAGTAAAAACTGCTATTCAGACACAGAATCTTAGGACACTGCTCTCCCCAAACATGACAGCTGGAGTTCTGCAGGTACCAAATAGCCAGTAAATGTGTAAGCTTTCCCTTCATAAACTGCTAAGAAAGGAGGAAAAAAATGTTTCATGCTCCAGCTTAGTGGTGGGAACAGAACCCGCAGCTCCGTGCAACAGCTCCCTCCAGCATGCAGATCAGTACAACTGGAGCAACCTGAACATATCAAAGTCAGTTCCTCAGGGAATTCCCTTCTAGGGCTGGATTCTGTGGCTCTTCTGTTAACTGTCAAAAGCTACAGAGTAGATAGAAAAAAATGCTAAGAAAATGCCGTGACAACTACCAACAAGGTTTTCCAACTATACAGACATTTTCCTGAAAGGGAGAATAATTTAATTCATATTTTTCAAACATGAATTTAAATGCTTCTGCTTAAACTATGCATATACAGATTTTCATTTCCTACTATATATGCATAATACAATACTAAAGCAAATACTACTTAAATCTTTTGGTGTGTCTTCAAAGGTGAGGGACACCCAACCTGTAGCTATCATCATTTCCACTCAGCTGAGGAAAAAGAAGCTAACAGACAAGTTGTTTTTCCAGTGTCCTAGCAAATAATAAAGTATGATTTGAACAACAAAAAAATTCTTTTGGCTTGTGACGAAGACTGTATGTAAAAATATGTTTATCCTGCGGGTCGTGATGGTGCAGGCCTTTAATCCTAGCACTTGGGAGGCAGAGGCAGGCAGATCTTTGTAAGTTCAAGGCCAGCCTGGTCTACAGAGTGAGTTCCAGGACAGCTGGGGCTACAGGGAGACCCTATCTCAAAAAAACACCAAATAAATAAATAAAATAAACAAATATATATAATGATAATGATGATGATTCTGAGCCCTTAAGACATCTGAATGTTACACACAGTTCAAACAGACGGCTGAGGGCTGGAGCACTGGACTGAAGTCTTCATAGTCTGGGACCACCGGGAAATTCAGCTGCTACATGAAGAACAGGAGGAGCACAGAGCAGATGTGCTACAAGCTGCTAGCACAGAAGTCCTTAAGCTGATAGAAGAAACAGAAAGCTGGGAGGATCTCCAAACAAGATTTAGTTAATTTCCTAATAATTAATTAAAGTCAGCACTGTTCCAAGAAGAAACTCTTCTCTCTAAAGGTTGGGGAGAACAGGACGCTACTGAATTTTTAACTTTAAAATTAAAATTAAATCATATGTGATCAGCCTTAGCTTTTCTACTGGCATCCACTGTTTTCATAGTACTTTCTCCTAAAACCACTCCAAAAAGTTAAGAAATAAAAGTAAATCTCTTATTGTAGAGTGTATCCAGAAACCATAGGGCCAGGATGGCTGAGCCAGCAGCAGGAAGCTGCATGCACTGAGAGGTGGGGTCTGAGGGTGCTCCCCAGCACCAGCCACAGACCAGCACTTCCAGAGTCACAATGGCAGTTAAGCCTGACAACACCCAAATCAAAAAAAAATTTTTTTAATTTTAAACATGGAGGCATTTTATTTCCAAATAAAGAACCATCTATGGTAACAAAGACAGTATTCTTAGAGGAAGCAGTTTTTTTGCTTCTAGCATTTGTTTAGAAATCTCTCTGGAATAGAATTCAAAGGGGATCAGGGCAAATTTCATTTCTTCCAAGGCTCCTAAGTATACCATCAAACTCATTCAAGCCTGGTTAGTTTTGCTCTGCTGATCCCCTCTACATTATCAAATGAAATAGGCAGAACATACATAGTTTGTTATTCTGAACAGTCCAGTGCTGTTGCTTATTCTTTTTTTTTTTTTTTTTTTGGTCTTTTCGAGACAGGGTCTCCCTGTAGCCCCAGCTGTCCTGGAACTCATTGTGTAGACCTGGCTGGCCTTGAACTCACAAAGATCCGCCTGCTTCTGCCTCCCGAGTGCTAGGATTAAAGCTGTGCGCCACCACGCCCGGCTGTTGCTTATTCTTAAAGGAATACTGGACACTCAGTGTTAATTCTACAGTCAACCTCAGAAAATACCTTCCTTTGTATGGTACATTTTTCACAACAAATGTTTTAAACTTGGGATCCCTTTCATTTAGGGAAAAAAAAAAAATGGGAGGGCATCTCATAATGATTACCAAGCTCAAAAGAGAAATCATAAGCCTGAACTGGGCGTGGTGGCGCACACCTTTAATCCTAGCACTCGGGAGGCAGAGGCAGGCGGATCTTTGTGAGTTCAAGGCCAGCCTGGTCTACACAGTGAGTTCCAGGACAGCTGGGGCTACAGGGAGACCCTGTCTCAAAAAGCCCCTCCCCCCCAAAAAAAATCCTAAACCTGAAATATTACCCTACTTGATTGTAATGACTTTATGGAATCATCCTCCCACGTAACTTTTCTTTAAGAATGGCAAAAGATATTAATATATCAAAAGACTGAAGTGACAATAGGAAAAATTCATTTATTAAATATCCAGTAGAACCTAACCTAGAATAACCAACTTAATTCTCACAAGGGTCACTATTATCATCACCATTTTACATGTAAAAAAGGTTCAGGGAGAAAGAACTTGTCCCCTAGTCCCACGGTCAGAAGCCTCCACATTGAGTCTTTGCAGACTCATTGCATTGTGTTGTTCTTCATAAGTGGGGAAAAAAAACAAGTCTCAAAAAATTATTATATGAGGCTGAATTGTAAGTTTTGACCTTCCCTTTGTGTGTGTGTGTGTGTGTGTGTGTGTGAGAGAGAGAGAGAGAGAGAGAGAGAGAGAGAGAGAGAGTCTCCCTTTAATCCCAGCTGGACTGGAGCTTGCTCTGTAGAACAGGTTGGCCTTGAACTCACAGAAATCCACCTGCCTCTGCTTCCCGAGTGCTGGGATTAAAGGTGTGCACCACCACACCCGGCTTAAAGACAGTTCTTAGCCTCCATGTGGGTGCTGGGAATCAAACCTGGGTCCTCTGCAAGAGCAGTCAGTGCTCTTAACTGCTGAGCCATCTCTCCAGCCCTGAGTTTGCCTTTTAAATGGTGTATATGTACATAATGGAGGGAGAACATGTACTTGACATGGCATGCCTGTAGAGATCAAAAAGACAGCTTTGTGGAATTGGGGCTCTCCTTCCTTTACATAGGACCTAGGGGTGGAACTCAGGTCTGAAGTCTTCTTGGCAAGCACTGTTGGCAAGCACTCTGGGTGTTCACTGGCTCAATTTTTTTCTTTAGATGGGGTCTCATCCTAGCCCAAGCTGGCACTCCTAGCACTCTTTAGATGGGGTCTCATTCCAGCCCAAGCTGGCACTCCTAGCACTCTTAGATGGGGTCTCATTCCAGCCCAAGCTGGCACTCCTAGCACTCTTAGATGGGGTCTCATTCCAGCCCAAGCTGGCACTCCTAGCACTCTTAGATGGGGTCTCATTCCAGCCCAAGCTGGCACTCCTAGCACTCTTAGATGGGGTCTCATCCTAGCCCAAGCTGGCACTCCTAGCACTCTTTAGATGGGGTCTCATCCTAGCCCAAGCTGGCACTCCTAGCACTCTTAGATGGGGTCTCATTCCAGCCCAAGCTGGCACTACTAGCATCACTCCTTTTGGTCAGCTTCATGTGTGTCAAGACTAGAGGTATAAACCAACACACCTGGCTTTTACTATTTCTTATTTCTAATCCTTCCACCTAAAAGAAATGTTGGTAGTTTTTTCTCTAGGAATGGGGGGGAGGGGGGTGACACTTCATACTGTCATCAATAATGATACCTACGGAAGACACTATTTCCATGATCCTTTCAAGAGCAATTCAGGTTGAAAGAGGAGTCTTCTCAAATGATACACAGCTAAAAAGAATACAGAAAAGTTCAGAACAACAAGACATATTTTACAAAAGAGAGATAGCTGACGCTGGTAATAATTTAAAGTTCCAAACTAGGGACTGAAGAGTGGTTAGGAGACCTCGATGCTCTTCCAGAGAACCCAAGATTGTTTCCCAGCACCCAAGTCAGGAAGCTCCAAACTGCCTGAAACTCAGCTCTAGGGTATCCAATGCCCCCTTTTGACTCCTCAGGTACTCACACACAAGTACACAGACACAGGCGCACACAGGCACGCACGCGCACACGCACACGCACACACACACACATAAAAATAAAAAAGTATCAAACTAAATCATATTTTTTGCTTTCAAAGTCAAAAAATATTTTCCAAATATGTTTTAATCAAAATCCTATTTAAAGAAACTTGATTAGAAATTATTAAACTGAGGGGCTGGAGAGATAGCCTAGCAGTTAAGAGCACCGACTGCTCTTGCAGAGGACCCAGGTTCGATCCCCAACACATACATGGCAGCCAAGAACCGTCTGTAACTCCAATTCCAGGAGAACTCCAGTTCAAGGGGAATCCGACACCCTCTTCTGACCTCCGCGGCATTGCATGACACGGGTGCACAGACCTACATGCAGACAGTACACTCATATACATACAAAAATAAATAAAATAAAATAAATTATTAAACTGAACATTGCTTAAAAGTAATAATAATCTGTCCTGAGCTATTAGAAAGAGATGTATGGTATGTGTTGTGGTTTGAATGAGTGTCCCCCATAGGCTCTAGGTATTTAGACATTTGTCTCCAGTTGGTGGTGCTGTTTCTGGAGGTCTTAGAAGGTGTGGCCATGCTGAGGGAAGTGTGTCACTGGGGGCGGGCTTAGTGGGCTTAACAAGCCTCGTGCTCTACAGTTGCTTCCTCTCTGCTTCCTGTGCTCTTTGCGATATGTGACCCTCAGTTTGCTGCTCTGGATCCGGCCACCACGCCTCCCGCCACAATGGACTAATTCCCTGGAACCGCCAATCGTAAGCTCAAATAAACTCTTCCTTTTATAAGTTCCTTGGTCTGGTGTTTTATCACAGCAACAGAAAACTGACTAATACAGTTATTGGTACCAGAGAGTGGGCTGTTGGCTGTGAAGAACCTGACCATGTGTATGTTTGGAGAAGTGTGGAAGACTTTGGAACTTTGGGCTGGAAAGGCTGTTGACTATTATAAGCAGAGCTTAAAGGGCCATTCTAGTGGAGGCCTGGAAGAAAGCATGGCTGCAAAAGATGTGGTCCCAGGGGAAAATAAAGACTTAGGCAGCAACCAGGATATTTTGATAAAGAGTCTGGCAGCAGTTTGCCCACAGCCCAGATGCTTGCCTGATGCTAAGTTGAAAAGCAGTGGACTGATGTCTTTGGCGGAGGATATTTCAAGACAGCCTAATGTAGAAATGGTGGCGTGGCTTTTAATGGTGAATATTATACAGATCTACAGTGAAAAAGAGCAGATGGAGCAGAAAGAAATGCAAAATGTACAGTTTGGCTCTGATAACTGCACTAGGAAGATTAAAGGTGGGGCCAAGGCATGTGAAGGAGAGGTTGGATCTGAAAACTGCACTAGGAAGATTAAAGGTGGGGCCAAGGCATGTGAAGGAGAGGTTGGATCTGAAAACTGCACTAGGAAGATTAAAGGTGGGGCCAAGGCTTGTGAAGGAGAGTTTCCTTTTGATAAGGAGTTTAAAGTGATTAAGGAAGGGCTTCGAGATTTACAAGTAAACAAAAGAATCAGTACCTTCAGGGCAAGACCACACCCAGCTAATCCTCCAGCAAGTCCAGGGCAGAGAAAAGTAGCAAATGTGGTTGAAATGGGCCAGGGTCTGGCCCGAACTTGCAGCCAGATTCGGCAATTTCATTCACGTGGTGCTGGCTTTAGAGACATGAAGTTTGCAAGAGTGAAGGGGTCATCAGCTCTTCCTCCACGGTTTCAGAGAGCCAAAGAGGCCAGGAAGAGTACAGCAGGGGTGTCCCTGAATAAAGAAGGCCGTGATAGGCCACTGCGTGAAGCTGTGAGTATGAAGCCTGGTTGGCAGCGGAGACCCCAAGAAGACTTTCGAGATGCCAGACCTGTGAGATATTTGCCAAGGAGAGCTGCATACGGGGAGTGGTACCAGCCTAAGAAAGAGATGTATGTTGCAAGCAAAGCTGGAAGAGCTGAGCCGTGTAAGCCCTTTGGAAGTCAAGTCCCAGAAGTCGCATGTGGAGCTACAGGACTTGGCGTTTGCCCTGCTGGTTTTCGGTCTTGTTTTGGTCCAGTATTTCCTCACTATGCCTCTATTCCTCCCTTTTGGAATGGGAATGTGTATTCGGTTCCACTGTACATTGGGAGTATGTAATTTGCCTTTTGATTTTACAGGAGCTTACAGTTAAGAGATTGGCCTGAGTCTCAGAAGAGACTTTGGACTGTGGACTTTTGAATGACATTGAAACTGGTAAAGACTATGGGGACTTTTAAGGTTGGACTAAATGCGTTTTGCATTTTATATGGTCAGGAGCCTATGGGGGCCAGGGAGTGGAATGTGGTGGTTTGAATGAGTGTCCCCCATAGGCTCTAGGTATTCAGACATTTGTCTCCAGTTGGTGGTGCTGTTTCTGGAGGTCTTAGAAGGTGTGGCCATGCTGAGGGAAGTGTGTCACTGGGGGCGGGCTTAGTGAGCTTAACAAGCCTCGTGCTCTACAGTTGCTTCCTCTTTGCTTCCTGTACTCTTTGCGAGATGTGACCCTCGGTTTGCTGCTCCAGATCCAGCCACCATGCCTTCCGCCACAATGGACTAATTCCCTGGAACCGCCAATTGTAAGCTCAAATAAACTCTTCCTTTTATAAGTTCCTTGGTCTGGTGTTTTATCACAGCAACAGAAAACTGACTAATACAGTATGTTATTTTAATAGTACTAAAGAAGGATCAATAATTTTTTTAAAAATTTTATTATTTTACGTGTATGAGTGTACTGTCTACATGTAAGTAGGTACACACGTGTCATGCAATGCTGTGGAGGTCAGAAGAGGGTGTCGGATTCCCCTGGAACTGAAGTTAAAGATGGTTCTTAGCCGCCATGTGGGTGCTGGGAATCGAACCCGGGTCCTCTGCAAGAGCAGTCGGTGCTCTTAACCGCTGAGCCATCTCTCCAGCCCCTATTTTAATTTTTAAAGATCTGTTTATGAAATGTAATCATCCTTCATTAAAAATGCAAGCTATGCTTCAACAAGAGTTTGGTGTAAATGATTCATAGGGAGAGCTCTCCCCAGTATAATCTTCCTCTCCTGGGAGTTTCCTTTGGTTGTTTCATCAAACCACTCAAGCTATTATTAAGAATGCCTCCCTAAGATAACTGGAGGAGGGGGCGCCTTCACCACTGCCTCTTCAATCTGAATGATTACATCCTTTTCAGTCAAAGGTAAAATTGATTCTTCATATTGCACACATTTTTGTAATCATTTCTTTTCACAGGCCGTTAAGATTGTAACACTATTCAAAGAAAGGAATCCAGGTTTTTAAAAACCAGAGGTTTTGATTCACTAACTTAGCAAGGTATTTCTGTATGAGTGTTCTTTTCACTAAAATTAAAAGAACTACCTTTTACATGTAGATTTTAAAAGATCTTCAAATGCAAACTCATCAAAGTCAAAATGCTCCAAATTTAAATTCAATTCTTTCAGATTTAAAAATGCTAATGAAAATAGCAATTTCAATGCAGCAGCATCTGGCTCATTACAAGATTTGGTTTTAGCTAATAAGTCCTTAATTATTAAATTCTGGTGCTCAATTTCTTTCACAGAGATAAACCAAACACAAACTGCTACAATTATAAATACCTGGAATACATTACTTACGACATGTCATGGAAAAGCCTTTCCTTTGATGCTCTGGCTGTTGAAAAGAACCCAGGTGTTTCAGGAACACACATCTGAAAGATGACCATTAAACATCTGAGCTCTGCTGTATGTAGATGCCACATTTACTGGCTAGCAAATATTTGACTCTGCTGGGCACTCAAGCATAACACACAGAGCAATTTGTCTGCTTGTGCAAATGGGCCAGTTTTTTTTTTCCTCCCCAAGCATGTTTTCAGAATAAATGTGTCAAGCCTGAATGTAATCATATGCCCTAATTCTGGCTTTCCAAAGCCGACTCTACCTCCACCCAGCTTGATGTTTTTATTAAGGTGTTACTGAACCTATTTAATTAAGATATTACTGTAAATCATGATGTCTATAAAGGCGGAGATCCCTGAGAGAACACATTTGGTTTTAAGCCTTAATATGTAAGGGGGGTTCATTCTGCTCTCCCACCCTTTTCTTCGTTTTTAATCAGCAGCATCTGACAGTACTGACTGAATATTTTACAATGGAGTTGCAAAGTATGTGTGTTCAATCGTTAGCCTTCCCAGAAGATTCATTACAGTTACATTAGAAAGTCAAATCAGGCAATTCTGCAGCCTGGTGAAAGCCAGCATATGAAAGAAAGCTAATACAAAAGAATTTCATTTTAAATAGAGGACATTTAGAACTTTAAAAAGCAACATTACAATAAAAAATTCAAGATATTTATTCTGGCATGAGCCTAGCTTTACAGGTCTAATTTTGGAGAAGTCTAAATGCTGTCCTAGGAAAGAGCACACAGGCAGAGGAGGAAGCTGTTTGATCTGCAAGGTCTGCCATCTTAAAGGATCCTCTGGCGAACACTGCAGGTCAGTGTTTTACCTCCTCCTGGGGAAAGAACCCACAGTTCCCAATTATGCTGATCAAGTCTGATCAAGACAGAGTGTTCATGTAAAACATTAAAAAGGTTTTGAGTTATTTCAATGAAACTAAAGGATTTTCAGCTCTTAATTCTTATTTACATGATAAATCAATGTCTTCCACAATCAGTAGCAGGTATAGAAACGACTTCTCAGGCTTCATGCTTAACTGGCATGTGTGTATAATAGCTGTCTCTCTTTAGATTCCTGGCTTCAATAGGCCCCTAACTAATTTTACTTATTTGATTTGTTGCCACTGCTTTATAAATAACCAAAAATAAAAACTGACTTACCTACTGAAATAAAAGCCTTTTCGTCAATACAGATGATTTACAAAACACAATTTTCAATTTACTAGCAAGACTCACTTTTCCATGAACAATTCCGAACCAGCAACCATGGTAACACATCAAGGGAGGCTTCAGTGCCACCTCCAGCCTCTGCACACATGGACTCTGCAGACCACTGGTGATGCTTAATTTAATAAGAAGCTAAATGCAGTCAAAACATCTGCTGCAACACTGATGGTATCATGATACATTAACCCTGATACACACAAACTCATTCAACATTCTGTTTCCATTCTCTTTTTACCATAAACACAAAACTAAAATTTTACTTCTGTTTTTCAATTTCCAAGATCTTCTAACTGCAGAAAAGGGAGGTTTTGTGAGATCTAATTTTTTACACAATTTGGAAGGGTTGGGGAAACCCTAGAAATCCCGTATATAAAGGAAAATGTCAAGGGGCTTATGATGGTTTGAATGAGAATGTCCCCCATAGGCTTCGAGTATTCAGACATTTTGTCCCCAGTTGGTGGCGCTTTTTTGGAAGGTCTTAGAAGGTGTTGCCATGCTGGAGGAAGTACATCACTGGGGGCGGGCTTAGTGCATTCAACAAGCCTTGCAGTCTCCAGTGTCTCTCTCCAGTGCTCATGGGAAGATGTGAACCTCAGCTTTCTGCTCCATCCCTGGCCACCACACCTACTCACCACAATGGACTCTTAATTCCCTGGAACCATCAATTGTAAGCTCAAATAAACTCTTCCTTGGTTTTTGTTTTTGTTTTTGTTTTTGTTTTGTGTGTGTGTGTGTTTGAGACAGGGTCTCCCTTTAGTCCCAGCCGGCCTGGAGCTCCCTCTGTAGACCAGGCTGGCCTTGAACTCACACAGATCCACCTGTCTCTACCTCCCAAGTGCTGGGATTAAAGGCGTGCCCCGCAATACCCAGCTATAAACTTTTCCTTTTTTTTTTTTTAATCATGATTTAGTAGATTTTTTTTTTATTTTATTTATTTTCGTATGTGTATGAATGTACTGTCTGCATGTAGGTTTGTGCACCTGTGTCGTGTAATGCCTTGGAGATCAGAAGAGGGTGTCAGTTTCCCCTGGAACTGGAGCCAAAGATGGTTTTCAGCTGCCATGTGGGTGCTGGGGATTGAACCCTGGTCCTCTGCAAGAGAAGTCGGCGCTCTTAACCACTAGGCCATCTCTCCAGCCCCTAAATTCTTCCTTTTATAAGTTCCCTTGGTCATGGTAGTTTTTTTGTTTTTTGTTTTTTAATTTTCGTATGTGTACGGAACGCACTGTCTGCATGCAGGTCTGTGCACTTGTGTTGTGCAATGCCGCAGAGGTCAGAAGAGGTTGTTGGATTCCCCTGGAACTGGAGTTAAAGGCGGTTTTCAGCGGCCATGTGGGTGCTGGGGATCGAACCCAAAACCTCTGCAAGAGCAGTCGGCGCTCTTAACCGCTAGGCCATCTCTCCAGCCCCGGTCATGGTAGTTTTATCACAGAAACAGAAAAATGACTAATACAGGGCTCATGCAAGTAAAGCTTCCTTTGATTTGGGCTTCACTGTCATCCATTTCTGGGGAATGTTAAGAGACAATGTAGGGACTGGAGCAGCGATAGCTCCAATTCTAGGAGAACTCCAGTTCATATGCATAAATAAATAAATAATTTTTTTAAAAGAGACAATGTAACACATGGAACTGATAAAATAATACAGGAGCATGTAAAGCCAACAATGTAACTGACAACCTGTAGAGGATTAAAAACAAGCCAGGGCATGGTGGACCACGCCTTCAATCCCAGCACTCGGGAGGCACATAGTGAGTTCCAGGCCATCGGGGGTATAGGGAGACCCTGTCTCAAATAGATCCCCCCAAAAGAAGCACAGTAAACAAAAGCTACATTATTTTTGTTTGTGACAGTTTCTCCATGTAGCCTCGGCTGACCTAGGCTCCAATTCATGATCCTCCTGCTTTAATGGGATTACAGGCCTATAAAATGCATTCAGAAATGTTTCTGAGGTACAGAACTCTAAATTATAGCAGATAACACAAAAAAATGGGGGGGAAGGTAATGCTGGACCCAAATTATTAACTTTTCACAGTATTTTTAAAAATTTATATTTTATTTTATGTGTATATGTATTGCCTGCATGTAAGTGTATCACATGCATGCAATGCAGAGGACAGAAGAGTGTGTCAATCCTCTGGAACTGGAGTCATGGGCAGTTGTTAGTCATGGGCACCACGTAAGTGCTAAGAATGGAACCCCAGTCTTCTGCAAGAGCAGCTAGTGCTTTTAATAGTTGAGCCATCTCTCCAGTCCCTCGAGCATGTTTTTGGGGGAGGGGGGATGTTTTTGACAGACACAGTGTCTCCCTGTAGCCCCGCTGGCCTGGAACTCGAGATGTAGACCAAGTTGGCCTTGAACTAACAGAGATCCTCCTGCCTCTGCCTCTGAGTGCTGGGACTAAAAGTGTGTGCCGCAACATCCAGCATTGTATAAAACAGAATTAGGGGACTGAGGAGAAAACTCAGTTTAAGGTAAAGTACTTGCCTTGCAAACACAAGGATCTAAGTATGATCCCCAGAACCCACATAAAAAAGCCAGATTACGGGCTGGAGAGATGGCTCAGCGGTTAAGAGCACTGACTGCTCTTGCAGAAGACCCAGGTTCGATTCCCAGCAACCACACGGCAGCTAAGAACTGTCTTTTAAGCTGGGCGTGGTAGCGCACACCTTTAATCCTAGCACTTGGGAGGCAGAGGCAGGTGGATCTCTGTGAGTTCAAGGCCAGCCTGGTCTACAGAGTGAATTCCAGGCCAGCTGGGGCTATAGGGTGACTCTGTCTCAAAAAAATAAAATAAAGGGCTGGAGAGATAGCCTAGCGGTTAAGAGCACCGACGCTCTTGCAGAGGACCCGGGTTCGATCCCCAGCACCCACATGGCGGCTAAGAACCGTCTGTAACTCCAATTCCAGGAGAACTCCAGTTCCAGGGGAATCCGAGACCCTCTTCTGACCTCCGCGGCATTGCACGACACGGGTGCACAGACCTGCATGCAGACAATACATTCGTACACATACAAAAATAAATAAAAAAAAAAAAAATAAAATAAAATAAAATTTCATTTAAAAAAAAGCCAGATTACAGTGCTGAGGAGGTTGAAACTTATGACTCCTGGGGCTCCACAGGTCAGGTGACCGGCCAGCCAACCTACTCTAAACCAGGCAAGAGACGGAATCTCAAAAAGCCAAGGTGGATGGCTCCTGAGGAACAACACCTGAGGTAGACCTCTGGTCTCTACATGAAACATACACCCACACCACACACAGACATACACCATATATTCACATGAACACAAACAAAAACCACAGAATTAGATTATCTCAGTTTATTAAAGAGGCAGACTATCACTTAAATATAACCTAAGCTGTAATATTTAAATTATTGCATTTTACTACACTGCTTTAAAAGCTAAAGTTAAAAGAACTTTTATTCTTACAGATGACCACCCATATTCCTGTAAACAACCCTAATGAAACTCCCCCTAGGACACATACAAACACAAGACATGAAGTAGAAGGCAAGGTAGTTGGAAAAAGGGGGAAGCGGGTGAATATGATCAAAATACATTATGTACATACATGAAAATGTCATAATGAAGCCTGCTACTTGTATAATTAGTATATGCTACTAAAAACATTTTGGTACAATGTTTAATCATGCTATGGCTTTAAACCAGAAACTCTACAATTCTGCATCTGAAAGGAAGAGGGTACACCATCTAATAAATTCAGTTGGATCAAACAAGAACCATATTTCTGTTTAACCTTTTTCATTTTGACTGGAGTTGTTTTTAAGTATTAAAATTAATGCATCAGACTATCATAATTCTGTCCTTTCTATCATGAGTAATATTCTCTCTAAAATATTAGTCTGCTTTGCTGTACCAGTATACCTTTTTGAAAGTTCTCTTGGAAGTTAAAGATCACTGTAACATTAAGAAGAAAATGTGCAACTGGGCATGGTGTTGCACACCTTTAATCCTAGCACTTGGGAGGCAGAGGCAAATGGGTGGCTCCCTATGACTTCAAGGCCAGCCTGGTCTATAGAGTAAGTTCCAGGACAGCCAGAGCTACAAGGAGACCAAAAAAAAAAGGGGGGGGAGGGGGGAAGACATGCAATTCATATTACTTTTGTGTTGAAAATGTTACAGCTTTAGTAGGTATGAAGCTGAAAAAAAATCCTTCATTAGGAAGGGGAAAGACGAAAAAAATTCCTTCATTAGGGAGGGGAAAAGGAGAGAGGGGAAGGGAGGGGAAAAGGAGAGGGGGAAGGGGAAAGGGAAGGGGGGAAGCGGAAAGGGAAGGGGGAAGGGAGAAGGGGGAAGGGGGAAGAGAAGCAGGGAAGGGGAAAGGAAGGGGAAGAGGAAGGGGAAGGGGAAGGGGAAGAGGGAGGGGAAAGGAAAGGATTTTGTTTGGCAAAAATGGGAACTGTTGGGGCTGGAGAGATGGCTCAGCAGTTAAGAGCACTGAATGCTCTTGCAGAGGACCCAGGTTCTATTCCCAGAACCAACATGGTGGCTGAGAACCGTCTTTAACTCCACTTCCAGGGGAGTCCAATGCCCTCTTCTGATCTCTGGTTTCTTTGCCAAGCAAACAACCAGCAGAACCTACTCTTCATTAAAGTTAGTATCACCATGTCCAGGGCTTGGCTTTGCTCATTCTTTTTCTATTTTGTTTTGAGATGAGATCTTGCCGTGTTCCCCAGGTTGGTTCTGAGTTTATGATCTCAAGCAAATCTGCTTTGGCCTCCCAAGTAGTTGGGACAGAAGCACACACACTGTGGCTGGCTGGCTGGCTGGTAGGGGCTTCTGGACAAAGGCTCAGGAGGACTTTCTTCTGATAATGCAGAAACAACTCAAAATAATGGCATTACCACACCCTCATTTCCCCAAAATTATTTTTACAAATATTGTTGTCTTTGTCACAAGACCTGCTCTTTTTGACAAGGATACGGGGAAACTGAGCCACAGAAATGAAGACTAGAGGTCAAGCTGCCTGAACAACAACCCAGGCTGACAGCAAGTTAATGCTTTTCCTTTAAAAGTGATGTTACTGCACCTTTACATGAAAAAAAGAAACATTCAACAATGGCAGTCTTTTAGTCGGCCAAAACGCAGGCACAGCCACCAGGGAAGCTAAAACACAGTACGATGATTCAGATTTCCTACCTGCAAACAACAAGCTGGAAGAACGAACATGAAAGCAAAACTGGTTCTAAGCATCCTGAAGGACAGCATTACCCACTTTAGTAAGTCAGAATCAGAGAAACGACCCTGGAAAGGCACAGGGTGTCATCCACTCTTAGCTCAGAAACAAAGAGAACCTTGGACTAGAGAGATGGCTCAGCAGGTAAAGGCACTCACCACCAAGACTGCCTACTGTTGAGCTCAAGCTCCAGATTCACATTGCAGAAGTAGAGAACCAACTCCCACAAGTTATCCTGTGACTTCCCCAAATGCACATATCACATACACACAAATGAAAAAAGAGTTCCTTCCTGGGCTGGAGAGATGGCCTAGCGGTTAAGAACGCCGACCGCTCTTGCAGAGGACTCGGGTTCGATCCCCAGCACCCATATGGCGGCTGAGAACCGTCTGAAACTCCAATCCCAGGAGAACTCCAGTTCCAGGGGAATCCGACACCCTCTTCTGACCTCCGCGGCATTGCACGACACGGGTGCACAAACTTGCATGCAGACAGTACATTCATACACATACAGAAATAAAAAAAAAAAAAAGAGTTCCTTCCTTAAACTATCCACAGGCCAGGCGTAATAGTGTACAACTTTAATTCCAGCACCCAGGAGGCAGAAGCAGGCACATGTCTATGAGTTCAAGGACAGCCTGGTGTCCACAATGAGTTCTAGGCCAGCACAGTTAAGACCCTGCCTCAATTTTTTTTTAAAGAAGGTTGGAGAGGGGGCTGGAGAGATGACCTAGCGGTTAAGAGCGCCGACCGCTCTTACAGAGGATCCGGGTTCGATCCCCAGCACCCACATGGCGGCTGAGAACCGTCTGAAGCTCCAATTCCAGGAGAACTCCAGTTCCAGGGGAATCCGAGACCCTCTTCTGACCTCCGCGGCGTTGCACGACACGGGTGCACAGACTTGCAGGCAGACAGTACATTCATACACATACGGAAATAAATAAAATTAAAAAAAAAAAAAAAGAAGGTTGGAGAGATGGCTCAGTTGGTTTAAGTATGATATATATTGCAGGCAATACATTCAATTACACATTAAATTTTTAAAAAATAATTTTTTTATTTAAAGGAAAAGGACAATGAAATGTTCCATACAGTATTAAAAAAAAGGTACCTTGGGCTGGAGTGATGGCCTTAGTGGTTAAGAGCAACCGACTGCTCTTGCAGAGGACCCTGGCGTCAGTTTCCATTCCCCAGCACCCACATGGCAGGCTGGAGAACACAGTCTGTAACTCCAATTCCAGGAGAACTCCAGTTCCAGGGAATCCGACAGCCTCTTCTGACGCTCAGCATGAATCGCACACGGGTGCACAAACCTACATCAGACAGTACATGCACTACACATAAAAAATAAATTAAAATTAAAAAAAAAAAAAAAAAACACAAGTACCTTGCCAGGTGTGGTGACGCACGCCTTTGATCCTAGCACTTGGGGGCAGAGGCAGGCGGATCTTTGTGAGTTCAAGGCCAGCCTGGTCTACAGAGTGAGTTCCAGGACAGCTGGGGCTACATGGAGACCCTGTCTCAAAAAGACCAAAAAAAGAGTCTGCATTCATCTATGTATTTGTTTAGCCAACCATAAACGTACCAGGCACACTTTCCTGCTGACTAGGCTTACCATCTGAGAAGGAAGTATGCAGGACCAATGGTGAGGTGAATGCTAATAATGCTCAGGGAAGGCTGAGGAAATTTTATCTACACCGTGTCCATAAGCTTTCCCAAAAAACACCTGCACCAGTCAAATTGTAAGAAGGGGGAATTCTGGTTCTCAGTCTCAGTAGTTGAAGTCCTGTGGTGCCAGACCACATCATAGGGGAGCATGCAGCACAAAAAGTCAGTTATCTTCAAGGTAGCTCAGAAGCAAAGACAGAGGCGGCTAGGGTCCCTATTGCCCTTTCCTGGGCATTCCCCTAATGATCCCTTCCACAAAGCCCCATCTCCTGAAAGTCCTACCACTTCCTTGCACCATTGGATAAAGAAACTAACCCTAAAAAAACTAAGAAGGAAAAAATGGTTATTACAAAGGCTTTACCCAGAAAGCAAGCACAATCCATTCAAATTCTTTTAAAGTATCAAAAATGGGGCTGCAGAGATGGCTCCATGGTTAAGGAGTACGTATTTACAGGTCCTCCAGAGGACCCAGGTTCAGTTCCTAGCACCCACATGGCAGCTAACACCCAGTCTTAACTCCAGTTCCAGGAGATCCAACACTGGCCTCTGCAGGCACGGCATCACATGGTGCACTTTTATGAATGCAGGCAAAAACATTGAGACATTTAAAATAAAATACTTAAAAAAAATTTTTTTATTATTATTTATTTTTGTATGTGTATGAATGTACCATCTGCATGCAGGTTTGTGCACCCATGTCATGCAATGCCACGGAGGTCAGAAGAGGGTGTCGGATTCCCCTGGAACTGGAGTTCTCCTGGAATTGGAGTTACAGACGGTTCTCAGCCACCAGGTGGATGCTGGGGATCGAACCCGGGTTCTCTGCAAGAGCGTCGGTGCTCTTAACCACTAGGCTCTCTCTCTAGCCCCAAAATACTTTTTTAAAAGTATCTGTTAGGGCCGGGCGTGGTGGCGCACACCTTTAGTCCTAGCACTTGGGAGGCAGAGGCAGGCAGATCTTTGTGAGTTCAAGGCCAGCCTGGTCTACAGAGCAAGTTCCAGGACAGCTGGGATTACAGGAGATCCTGTCTCAAAAAGACCCCCCCCCAAAAAAAAAAAGTTATCTGTTAGGCTGAAGGTTGCGAGATGGTGTGAACTGGAGAATCCATGCTCTTCTCTTCTGGCCAGAAAGGCCCACGGTTTGAAAGCCCTCAAAAACCACCAGAGGAAGCTAATGCCTGTTGCCAGATTCCACAGAAACCACCAGATCTAAGACCACCTTCAGGGCCCTGACTTGGCCTAAATGGCCAGATTCCAAGAGTCACCATCTCCCCTCCCTTGCCCTGTAAAAGATCCTTAGATCCTTAGCGCACCAGATTCTCACTTTCCCTTGATCTATCAACCCAAAGCCCATTGGATTCTCTGAGAGCACACTTCCCTGCAATAAAAGCCTGCCTTTGTTTACTTTCAATTCAGAGGGATCTGGCTTTCTCTTGTCATCAGGAACCTTTTATCTTGGTGGCCCTATGGGGAAAGGAATTTTTTTTTTCCTGGGCCTGAGGGGCCAAGGCCCACTGGAGGATCAGACACTCCTTCCCTCTCCCGACAACTCCAGCTCCTGGCCTGGGGTAAGTCCATTTCCTGTTGCCTCACTCCCAGATTCCCTTCTGAAAGCCTTGTAACACCAGGACAAGCTATTTTATTGGTTCTGTTTTGGGAAGGATTGCAGGGCCAGGCAAGACCAGAGTCCCCCTCACACCTTGCCCACTGCCCAGTCTCTGGGTCGCATTGGAGGATGTGTCTCTGCACTCTGTGATATCCAGGCTTGGAAATAGGCAACTCTGGGTCAAAGCCTACCCACCAGACACCACTGGGTTGTCTGTTCAAAAATTTTTTTCCTAAACTGGCTATGTGCAGGCTTTCTGGGATCTGCTCTACCCCCTCCCTCTCTGACACATCCCCGCCACTGACACAGTCATCATTTTGATCCAACCACATGACATAGACCAGGTAAACCTGTTACAGATAGAGGTGAGCCTGTGCTGCACCTGCCAGATGTATGCATCTGCCCCACCCATACACACTGTTTTTTGCTGCTAAAAGGCAGGCTCCCTTAGTCAAAGACATAGCTTTGGTTTTCTGCTCACTATGGATTTCCAGGCTTCTTGCATCCCGAGTAATCTTGAATTCTCCATGCTTCATATTCCAGCCAGCCCCCCTTATAGTTTAACTGTGCCTAAACCAAAATATAACTGATCAGTATATTTTATGCGATTAAGTCATGCTTAAGTCATGTGTCTGTTCAAGCTGTCTGTGTGTTAAATGTTTCATGTGTCTGTCAAAAAGTGGCCACTTTAGTCAGGCATGGTGGCATATGCCTTTGATCCTAGCACTTGGAAAGCAGAGGCAGGCAGATTTTTGTGAGTTCAAGGCCAGCCTGGTCTACAGAGCGAGTTCCAGGACAGCTGGGGCTACAAGGAGACCCTGTCTCGAAAAGACTAAAAAAAAAAAAAAAAAAAAAAAAAAAAAAAAGTGGCCATTTCAAGGTTCTTTCATTCTATATTATACATAAAACCTATTATTTTCAAAGGCCAAAATGAACCCAGGTTCCTTAAGTTATCTGCTAGACTGAATTCAATCTCCAAATTATGTAAGATGTTTCTTCCAAATTAACTGCTTTAAGGTATTTTTAATGTGTATGGGCCACTCTCCTGACCTGACCTACACTATGGCCACCACAGGTTTCCCCCATCACTTATGTTATGTTTTTGCTTTCCTCTCTCATTTTAAGTTCCTGAATATATTCTTCTGTACCCAATTTCATGCTTTTGGTGTTGTCAATTGCTGAATTTTCTTTGTTTTGTACTGCCTCAGTAGGATTGACTGTCTCCTGTCACCCCATTCCTTAGCTTCTTCCTGGAGGCCATCACTTGTTTTAACAAGCATACTGAAGGCTCACCCTGACCCTGCCTCCCCAACAGCAGCCATGGTTTTGGCTTCTCACTTATGACTCAGTCTTTTCCAGATATCATAATCTTTTTTTTAAAGGCAGAGGATGGTCCCCCAACTCCCATGCAGGATTTGATAAAATGGCTTTTAATGTATTTAATGGCAGAGAGGAGGCAGCTGAGTTCTCCTGACAGGCTCAGCTACAACAAAAGGCTACTCTCCATGCCCAAGCTCTGGTAGCTGCCCTCAGGCCAACCGCATTCCCCCAGCAGGACACCAAGGGCACCAAGGGAACCAACGGCTCCTAGGGCTCCGTCAGTCACCCATCCTGCAGGGGCCCAGCCCAAGTCTCTTCCACCAGTAGCCTGCTTCAAGTGTGGCAAAGGGGGTCACTAGGCTAAGAACTGCCCAAATCCCAGGCCACCCACCACATCATGCCCCTCTGCCAACAACTTGGCCATTGAAGTCCGAGAGCCCATTTGTGGGCTCATCCTCTGTGCCACACCATGGTGGTCTGGCCGCATTTTCTCTGGACACCCCAAACCCCTCCAGCTTCTGGATTCCTGGGCCTGGCAGAGAACGGACGGTGGCTGGACTCAGAGACGCCACTGACCCTTGTCAAGCCCAGGCCAATGCTCTGCATAGCAGGTAAGTCCATCTCCTTCCTGTGGACACTGGGAGTACCTTTCCTGTACTGACCTCACACTGGGCCCTACAGTTCCCTTATCAATTTCTGTCACAGGAGTGGAAAGGACCCCCTCTTTCCCATGAAGGACTCTACCTCTCCCCTGTGTCCTCACACCCATTTTTTCACCCATTCCTTTTTAGTCATGTTTGCCCCTCCTGGACCGTGACATCCTCGGTCACTTCCAGGCAACCGTGTCTCTGTTCCTCACACCTTCTCCAGACTCTCATCTCCTTTTACCCCTAGTAGCTTCCTAGGCTCCCACCCTTGATTGTAATTACCTCTCAACACCGACAGGTCCTGGTACACCTCAAGAACCCCTCCTCTTTTCCTTCAAGGCCTCTGTTTCCTATTTCTGAAACCCACCACTGTGGCCTATCAACTCCTGTGCCAAGGGCTCCTTATCCCCACTAACTCACCCTGCCACATCCTCATTCTCCCAGTTCGTAGGCCCTCCAGCACCACCAGCAGTTGACCTACAAAAGTAGAAGAGTGGTTGGTACAAAAAGAAAGAGTAGAGAGGAAGAAAGAATGGAGGAGACAGGAGAAACTAAGGCCACTGCTCAACAGCACAGCAGAGCAGTGATGACAAAATAACAAGTTCAAGGTTCCACTGAAAACATCAATGTCTGATCTGAGCATTACATGTCTCTGTTTAACGCCTTGCACAGGCTCACCTTCTGAGCACCTATTTCCCAGCTGGGGGTGCTATTTTGGGAGGTTGTGGAACTTTTAGAAGGTGGGGGCTAAATGAAAGAAGCAAATCCGTAGGGGCTGCCTTTGAAGGTCAAAGCCGCGCCCGCTTCCTCCCACACCCACTGCTGCCTCCTGATCCACCATGACATGAACAGTTTCCAACACACGTTCCAGTCAATGGGATCTGAGCCAATCTTTACCCTATAAATATGTGCAAGTATTACATGATAATTTAAGAGGTCACTTCAGGGGCTGAGGCTGCTCTGTTACCAAAGTGTTTTGCCTGAGTTTGATCCACAACACAACAAATAAAAAGCTATCGGTGTGATGGAATGTACTGTAATCCCAGTGCTGAGGAGACAGATCCCTGAGGCTCCCAGCTCCCTCCCCAGAATAACCAAATCTGTAAGTCCCAGGTCCCAGTGAGACACCTATCTCAAAAATTAAGGTGAGAAATGCCACTGTGGGGAAGAACACCCTCTTCTGGCCTTCACAGGCACTGTACTAATTTGCACTATCCTAACTCACAAACACACACACACACACACACACATATACACATAAGTTTTTTTTTTTTTAATTTTTTTTTTTATTATTTATTTATTTTTGTATGTGTATGAATGTACTGTCTGCATGCAGGTCTGTGCACCCGTGTCGTGCAATGCCGCGGAGGTCAGAAGAGGGTCTCGGATTCCCCTGGAACTGGAGTTCTCCTGGAATTGGAGGTACAGACGGTTCTTAGCCGCCATGTGGGTGCTGGGGATCGAACCCGGGTCCTCTGCAAGAGCGTCGGTGCTCTTAACCGCTAGGCTATCTCTCCAGCCCCTACACATAAGTTTTTAAAAATTAAGTATTCAGGGGCTGGAGAGATGACCTAGCAGTTAAGAGCACTGACTGCTCTTGCAGAGGACCCGGATTCGATCCCCAGGACCCACATGGCAGCTGAGAACCGTCTGTAACTCCAATTCCAGGAGAACTCCAGTTCCAGAGAAATCCAACTCCCTCTTCTGACCTCCACGGCATTGTACGACATGGTTGCACAAACCTACATGCAGACAGTACATTCATACACATAAAAAATTTTTAAAATTTAAAAAAATTAAATATTCAAAAAATCAAGGTAGACACCCAAAGTTGACTTTAGCCTACACACACACACACACACACACACACACACACACACACACACACATATGAATTAGTCATTTCTAAATAAGTTAAACTCAGGAATCCATCAAGCAAAGGAGTTAGGATTACAATACCTTGCTTTGGTAAGAACTTTTTTGGCCCATTGTGGTGGCATACGCCATTAGTCCCAGTACTCAAGAGGCAGAGGCAGGTGCTCTCTATGAGACTGAGAAGATCCTGTCTTAAAGGAAAAACATAAGAACTTTACTTTGGCCTTGAGAATTCAATAAGGAAAAAAAAGACTTCAGTGAGAAAGTGAACATCTGGTTGGAACCTTTAATATAGTATCTAATGAACAGTAAAAGAGAATTTTTGTTGATTGAATTACCAAAAGGTTTTAAAAAATCTCAAACTCCAAAAACATTAGTATTTGACACTTCAATTTAAAAAAATCTACAAATCAAACATCTGTCTAAACAAAGATGTTTAAGAACTATTCCATTCTTTGAAAGATGACAGCAATAAGCTAGAATGACATTAAATAGTATGCAGATGGTGTATCTTTCATAAGAAGTTTCATCCAAACAAAACAGGCACTGAAAATAACTTGCCACTTTGCTGAACATCACTATTCAACAGAAGTGAGGAAAAATCTCTGCTCTGTATAAGAAAGAAATGGAGCCGGGCGTGGTAGCGCACACCTTTAATCCTAGCAGAGGAAGGCGGATCTTTGTGAGTTCAAGACCAGCCTGGTCTACAAAGTGAGTTCCAGGACAGCTGGGACTACAGGGAGACCCTGTCTCAAAAAGACAAAAAAAAAAAA
>VZQC01010991.1:677442-733049 GCA_009823505.1 Rhizomys pruinosus | reverse complement strand
AAAAAAAAAAAAAAAAAAAAAAAAAAAAAAAAAAAAAAAAAAGAAATGGAATCGCCGGGTGTGGTGCTGCACGCCTTTAGTCCTAGCACTTGGGAGGCAGAGGCAAGTGGATTTCTATGAGTTCAAGGCCTGCCTGGTCTACATAGTGAGCTCCAGGCCAGCTAGGACTAAAGAGAGACCCTGTCTCAAAAAGACAAAACAAAAGTATCATTTTATATGGTAGCACAGAAATGGTATAATTTATAACTTATCAAAGTGTGTGTGTGTGTGTGTGTGTGTGTGTGTGTGTGTGTGTGTGTGAGTGCTGGGATTAAAGGCGTGCACCACCACACCCGGCTTCAAATAATTTTCTTATTCACATTTTACTCTTATGTGTCAACTTTTTGTAACCTAACATTTTTCTTTTTGGTCAGGGTCTCCCTCCTGTAGCTCTGGCTGTCCTGGAACTCACTCTGTAGACCAGGCTGGCCTTGAACTCACAGAGATCTGCCTGCCTCTGCCTCCCAAGTGCTGATATTAAATGCATGCACCACCATGCCCAGCTACCTTGCTCTTTAAAGAAAAAAAAAAATTTTTTTTTTTTTTCCTGTTTTAGAGACAGGATCTCCTTTTGGTCCCAGCTGGCCTGGCTTGCTATACATAGTGTAGACCATGCTGGCCTTGAACTCAGGGATCCACCTGCCTCTGCCTCCCGGGTGCTGGGATTAAAGGTATGCACTACCACGCCTGGCAAGACAAAAAAAAAAAAATTTTTTTTTTTTTTTTTTTTTGGTGTTTTCGAGGCAGGGTCTCCTGTAGCCCTAGCTGTCCTGGACTCACTATGTAGACCAGGCTGGCCTTGAACTCACAAAGATCCGCCTGCCTCTGCCTCCCAAGTGCTAGGATTAAAGGCATGAGCCACCACACCCGGCCCCAAAAAAAAACATTTTAAAGGAGTTGGATATCACTGCATTTTAGGGCTAATGGGTTGTTTGAATTCTAACATAGCATTTACTATCCTGCAGTTTAGATGGGGTTTCAGTATCCCACAAAGGTTCATATGCTAGGCCTGGGCCTCACCCCTGCAATGTTAAGACGGGGTGGACTTTCACAGGCTAAAGCAGGGTTATAAGTTCAAGAGCAGTGTAGGCTACACAGAAAAATTCCTGGGGCTGGAGAGATGGCTCAGAGACTAAGAGTACTGGCTGCTGCTGCAGAAGATGAGTTTAATCCCCAGCACCTACATGGTAGCTAATAACCATCTCCAGGGCCAGGAATCTAATACCCTCTTCTGGCCTTCACAGGCACTGCACATATAGGTTCATTTGCATTCAGGGAAAACAGCCATACATATAAATTAAAAAATTAATGCTGGGCGTGGTAGCATGCACCTTTAATCCCAGCACTCGGGAGACAGAAGTAGGTGGATCTCTGTGAGTTCAAGGCTAGTCTAGTCTACAAAGCTAGTTCCAGGCCAGCTGCAGCTACAGCGAGACCCTGTCTCAAAAATACAAAAAAAAAAAAAAAAAAAAAAAAAAAAAAAAAAAAAAAAAAAAAAAATAAAAAAAAAAAAAAAAAAAAAAAAAAAAAAAAAACTCATCATTAATTTTAATATGATTTATATGTTAAAATTGTTATAGTTTATACATATTAAAGTGTGATATGTGTCGTTTAAGAATTAGGAATCAAATCTAGGACTTCATGCATGCTAGGCAAACACTCTCTAAGCTACATATATCCCCGATCCACAGCCCTGAAAAAGACATATCATTATAATTAGCTTCATCCATATTTTGGTCTGGAACAGGTCTCATGTAGATGGCCTCCGACTTCCCGTGTAACCAAGAATGACCCTAAATTACCAATTCTCCTGCCTCTGCCTCCCAAGGGCTAAGATTACAGACATACACACCACTGGTGTGTATGTTGACTGGCTCTTTCATTTTTTAAAAATGTTTATCTACTAGAAACTCAAAACTTACTTATACAGCTTCTATTTGAGGCTGAACTTACATCTCCATTGCAACCTTGTCCTAGACACTGTAGCAGAACCGGAAGTACTGCAATTTCAGAACCAACTTAGGTAGCAGAGCACAGAAGCACACGGCTATCGTCCTACCTGTGACAGCTGAGATGGGAGGATCACTTGAACACACCGCTTGGAGACTAGGCTTCATCTCAAAAACAATATTTTTTTTAACTTAGAAAAACATGAGAATTGAGATGGTCAAAATGTCAAAGAGTTGAAGTTACAACTGTACTCTGGGTGATTTACAGGGAGAAATCCTACTCAGAGAAAATCAGGTTATCTTTCTAAATCTACAGAACTCAGACAAACTCTATTGGCTACATTTCATTTTATTAGTGTATCTGGAAAATTAATCTCCTACTCAATGGTAGAAACTTGAAGAGACTAAACAGATCTGATATAAGTCATTCATTTACCTAATAATTTTTATTCATGGGCACTGGGGAAGTCATGGAAAATAAGACTGTAGTTTACTTTTGTGTGTACATAGGGAAGAGCTACATGAAAATAGTAAGTCAGCAAGCAAAAATTCATTCCAGAAAATGCTTTGCAAAAGTCATATGTTAAAAAGAAAAATCAGTAGTCATTGTTGCTATCCAATCCTATCTTTAGCATCAGCTTCTAGGAGTCCTTGGATGCTGTAGACATTGAGATTTATTTTAGGGGTGATAAATTTGTTATTCCAATGTGTTCATACCACAAGCTCATTTTCTGTGTAAATATTTTCAACCAGAGCATTCTGTAAAGCACACGTACAGTTCCCAAGGCCTTTGCACAACAAAATGCAACCACTTTGCACCACTTGGTCATGATTCTTCTAACACCCAAATGCTCAATTTAGTTTAACACTTAATTTGAGGGGGGACATTATTCTTTTTTTTTTTTTTTTTTTTTTACTAACAAAGGAAATGAGAATATCTTTATAAACAAGGCAAAATAAATTGCAAACTGTTAAGTAGCAGGTGTCCTTAATATAAACCTGATCTGGAGACTAATGTGAAGCCTCTGCTCTTCCCCAATCCCAGGATGACAGAGGGAACACTGACATGTGTGGTCATAACCACACTGCTGAATGAGGCCTCTGTAAATGGTGTGTCAATCAGGTCAGGAATAAAGTGACCTTTTACCACTGTCAACTCTCAATATATCCTTGACCAATACACTACACAACTATTATAAGACACAATACACTGGATGAAGAAAACATCAGGTTAGAAATGCTCACTAAGGGGCTGGAGAAATGGCTCCATGGTTAAGAGTGCCAAGTGCTCTTGCAGAGGACCTGGGTTCAATTTCCAACACCCACATGGCGGATAAAAACCATCTTAGGCCAGGTGTGGTGGTTCATGCCTTTAATCCCAGCACTTGGGAGGCAGAGGCAGGCAGATCTGTGTGAGTTTAAGGCCAGCCTGGTCTACATAGTGAGCTTCAGGCCAGTTAGGACCAAAGGGAGACCCTGTCTCAAAAAGACACACACACACAAAAAAAATTCAAAACTAAAAAAAAAAAGAAATGCTAACTAAGGAATGGATTTTGACAGGGTGTAGTGGCACATGCCTTTAATCCCAGCACTCAGAGGCAGGCAGATCTCTGTACGTTCCAGGCCAGCATGCTCTACATAATGAGTTCCAGGCCAGCTGGGACTAAAGGGAAACCCTGTCTCAAAAAGACCGACCCCCCCCCCCAAAAAAAAAGATTCTGTAAGCAAAACACAGAAAATTCATATAACAGAACACGACATCACCATTACAAACCTTGAAAGATATGAAAGCACTCCTTTTACTGAACAGAGTAACTGAAAATATGTATCCAGTTTGACACCATTACTTTAATATTACTTATACTTCCTAAGCAGAAAAAGACTTGGAAGAAGGGGCTGGAGAGATGGCCTAGCGGTTAGGAGCGCCGACGCTCTTGCAGAGGACCAGGGTTCTATCCCCAGCACCCACATGGCGGCCGAGAGCCATCTGAAACTCCAATTCCAGGAGAACTCCAGTTCCAGGGGAATCCGACACCCTCTTCNACAGCTTCTATTTGAGGCTGAACTTACATCTCCATTGCAACCTTGTCCTAGACACTGTAGCAGAACCGGAAGTACTGCAATTTCAGAACCAACTTAGGTAGCAGAGCACAGAAGCACACGGCTATCGTCCTACCTGTGACAGCTGAGATGGGAGGATCACTTGAACACACCGTGTGTATGTTGACTGGCTCTTTCATTTTTTAAAAATGTTTATCTACTAGAAACTCAAAACTTACTTATACAGCTTCTATTTGAGGCTGAACTTACATCTCCATTGCAACCTTGTCCTAGACACTGTAGCAGAACCGGAAGTACTGCAATTTCAGAACCAACTTAGGTAGCAGAGCACAGAAGCACACGGCTATCGTCCTACCTGTGACAGCTGAGATGGGAGGATCACTTGAACACACCGCTTGGAGACTAGGCTTCATCTCAAAAACAATATTTTTTTTAACTTAGAAAAACATGAGAATTGAGATGGTCAAAATGTCAAAGAGTTGAAGTTACAACTGTACTCTGGGTGATTTACAGGGAGAAATCCTACTCAGAGAAAATCAGGTTATCTTTCTAAATCTACAGAACTCAGACAAACTCTATTGGCTACATTTCATTTTATTAGTGTATCTGGAAAATTAATCTCCTACTCAATGGTAGAAACTTGAAGAGACTAAACAGATCTGATATAAGTCATTCATTTACCTAATAATTTTTATTCATGGGCACTGGGGAAGTCATGGAAAATAAGACTGTAGTTTACTTTTGTGTGTACATAGGGAAGAGCTACATGAAAATAGTAAGTCAGCAAGCAAAAATTCATTCCAGAAAATGCTTTGCAAAAGTCATATGTTAAAAAGAAAAATCAGTAGTCATTGTTGCTATCCAATCCTATCTTTAGCATCAGCTTCTAGGAGTCCTTGGATGCTGTAGACATTGAGATTTATTTTAGGGGTGATAAATTTGTTATTCCAATGTGTTCATACCACAAGCTCATTTTCTGTGTAAATATTTTCAACCAGAGCATTCTGTAAAGCACACGTACAGTTCCCAAGGCCTTTGCACAACAAAATGCAACCACTTTGCACCACTTGGTCATGATTCTTCTAACACCCAAATGCTCAATTTAGTTTAACACTTAATTTGAGGGGGGACATTATTCTTTTTTTTTTTTTTTTTTTTTTACTAACAAAGGAAATGAGAATATCTTTATAAACAAGGCAAAATAAATTGCAAACTGTTAAGTAGCAGGTGTCCTTAATATAAACCTGATCTGGAGACTAATGTGAAGCCTCTGCTCTTCCCCAATCCCAGGATGACAGAGGGAACACTGACATGTGTGGTCATAACCACACTGCTGAATGAGGCCTCTGTAAATGGTGTGTCAATCAGGTCAGGAATAAAGTGACCTTTTACCACTGTCAACTCTCAATATATCCTTGACCAATACACTACACAACTATTATAAGACACAATACACTGGATGAAGAAAACATCAGGTTAGAAATGCTCACTAAGGGGCTGGAGAAATGGCTCCATGGTTAAGAGTGCCAAGTGCTCTTGCAGAGGACCTGGGTTCAATTTCCAACACCCACATGGCGGATAAAAACCATCTTAGGCCAGGTGTGGTGGTTCATGCCTTTAATCCCAGCACTTGGGAGGCAGAGGCAGGCAGATCTGTGTGAGTTTAAGGCCAGCCTGGTCTACATAGTGAGCTTCAGGCCAGTTAGGACCAAAGGGAGACCCTGTCTCAAAAAGACACACACACACAAAAAAAATTCAAAACTAAAAAAAAAAAGAAATGCTAACTAAGGAATGGATTTTGACAGGGTGTAGTGGCACATGCCTTTAATCCCAGCACTCAGAGGCAGGCAGATCTCTGTACGTTCCAGGCCAGCATGCTCTACATAATGAGTTCCAGGCCAGCTGGGACTAAAGGGAAACCCTGTCTCAAAAAGACCGACCCCCCCCCCCAAAAAAAAAGATTCTGTAAGCAAAACACAGAAAATTCATATAACAGAACACGACATCACCATTACAAACCTTGAAAGATATGAAAGCACTCCTTTTACTGAACAGAGTAACTGAAAATATGTATCCAGTTTGACACCATTACTTTAATATTACTTATACTTCCTAAGCAGAAAAAGACTTGGAAGAAGGGGCTGGAGAGATGGCCTAGCGGTTAGGAGCGCCGACGCTCTTGCAGAGGACCAGGGTTCTATCCCCAGCACCCACATGGCGGCCGAGAGCCATCTGAAACTCCAATTCCAGGAGAACTCCAGTTCCAGGGGAATCCGACACCCTCTTCTGACCTCCGCGGCATTGCACGACACAGGTGCACAGACTTGCATGCAGACAGTACATTCATACACATACAGAAATAAATAAAATTAATTAAAAAAAATTTTTAAATAAAAAAATAAATAAAAAAGACTTGGAAGAATATACCACACATAGCTAATATTAGGGTTTTTTTTTTTTTTCTCTTTCTCCCTCCCTTTTAAGACAGGGTCTCACTCTGTACCTCTGGCTGGCCTGGAACTCCAGACAGAACTCATAGATAATCCACCGGCCTTTGCCTCTGCCTCTGGTTTCGAGTGCTGGAATTAGCAATGTGTGCCACCATGCCCAGCTTATGACTGCTTCTCTTCTTGGGGATAGGAGTAGCTTGTATATGTGTGTATATAGATAGCTCAACCAGTCTCCTCCTGATACCTGAGGTAGAGTATCTCACTTGAATCCAGAGTCCACCTACACAACTAGTCTAGATAGCCTGCCCTGGAGATTCTCAGTCTCTGCCTCCCACATGCCGGGATTACAGGCAAGCCACCACATCTGTCAGGCATGTATAAGGTTGCTGAGGATCCAAACTCCAGTCTTCACAGCATACACATACCCTCTTTTAACCCACTCTAGTGTGTATGTCTGTATTTTCATGTGTATAAAGGGGGGGGTCACGCACACATGCATGCTCACCAAGGCGCTTGTGTTGGGGGCAGGAAGACAATTTCGAAATCAGTTGTCTGCCAGCCTAGCTGCAGCAAGCTTCCAAAGATTCTCCTGTTTCCAGGAGGTCCAAGATAGGGGGAAAATGTTAAATCACTTTTCAGGGGCCCTTCTTTCTAGACTACCTGAGCTAACAATGTCTCAAAAGCAACAAGGAAGAATAGCCACCAGGGTCAAGCACTCTCATCAGCCACTATAGTTCTGTTAGTTCAGGAACATTTTCCAAGGCATTTTTCCACAAAGGTAAAATCCCATTAGCCAGGCATGGTGGCACACGCCTTTAATCCCAGCACTCTGTGAGTTCAAGGCCAGCCTGGTCTACAGGGCTAGTTCCAGGCCAGCTGGGACTACAGGGAGACCCTGTCTCAAAAACACAAACACACACACACACACACACACACACACACACACACACACACACAAAGCTGAGGAACAAACACTGACCTCTACAGCAGATAGCGTAACTGTGGAATAAATAGATGCTTACTCAAAACACAGCATCTCCGTCCATAAGGCCTTGAGAAAGCATTACAGAGTGGCTGTCATTTACATCTGCAGCTTTAGTATAAACCATAAAGCATAACAATGAAAGGCAGCCAAGCACAGCAAAAGTTGTTAATGGATTTCCATAACACAGATAGGAACCCATTGCATTTCTTATTATTGCTACAACATATTTCACAGTTAATATTAAACAGGTCTAGTTGAACATAATCACACTAAACGTCAGAATTCAGCACATTACTCATCCAAGCATACATTCTACAGACACACCTTTTACATTAAATAAATGACCATTACAGATGAAAAAAATGTACAGAGCTACTGTTATGGAATCTTTCTTGTTCCATTAGCAAATGGATTCACAATGCAACCAACTCCAAGCCCTTACCTTTGCTAGTTCTACTCCCCAACTAAGGAATTTCGAGGACACAATCTACCAAATATTCTGAAGAAAAAGGCATTTTGCAGGGGGGTATTTTTTAAATTTTTTTTTATTTTTGTATGTGTATGAATGTACTGTCTGCATGTAGATTCGTGCACCCGTGTCGTGCAATGCTGCGAAGGTCAGAAGAGGGTATCGGATTCCCCTGGAACTGGAGTTAAAGACAGTTCTCAGCTGCCATGTGGGTGCTGGGAATCGAACCCGGGTCCCCTGCAAGAGCAGTCAGCGCTCTTCACTGCTAGGCCATCTCTCCAGCCTTTTTTTGGTATTTTTGAGACAGGGTCTCTCTTTAGTCCCAGCTGGCCTGGAGCTCGCTATGTAAAATGGTCTGCAAAGCTCTGTGACCTGGCCTCCCCCCCCTCCCCTCTCCTCCCCCTCTCCCCCTCCCTTCCCCTCTCCCTCCTCCCCTTCCCCTTCTCTCCTCTCCCCCTCCCTCCTCCCCCTTTCCCCTCTCCTCTCTCTATCCTACTGCTCTTTCTACTTACTATTCCTTAACTGCAACCCCAGCTCCCATCCCAACTCCCTCTGCCTGCAATGGTCTATTTCCAAATCTCTGCATGGTTCAGATTCTCACCTGCTTAAGGCCTTGCTCCAGTGTCACCTCTTCAAGAAGCTATGTCCTTATAACCTACTCAAAACAGGACACAATCTATCAATGCCACTCCCCTTTTCTAAGCAACACTGTTGCCTAGTCTTATAATTTGCTTAATCTAAATAAGTGAGGCATAAACTTCCTTATTCAAAAAAATCTGGGCAAAACGAACTACTATTTTTTATAGCTTATTCATTTGAAGTAGTTCACAATATCGTAAGCAAACACTGCCGTCTCCTACAATATAGGTATGGTTTTACTACAAGGTTTTTGTACATTTTAAATTTAAAAATATTTGAGGATGGGGGTAATGCATGTATATGCACATGTACAACTCACCAGTGCATGTGTGTGGAGGGCCAGAGGTTGATTGTCAAGGTGTTGTCCCTCTACTGCCCTCTGCCTTATTTTTTGAGATCACGGGTCACTCACTAACCCTGGAGCTCCATGTCTGAGTTACACTGGCTCCTGGAGGCCCCAGGATCTGCCTGCTCTATTTCCATCCACACCTTCCGGGAACTGGGGTCACAGGCAGGGTGTGCTTGCTTCCCCACACATGTCTTTTACATGGGGTGCTTATGGGATCCTCAAACTCAGGTCTCACCCTTGCTTAGCTTCATAACTTTTAAACCCACTGCTCATCTCCCCAATCTTCAGTTTTTTTTTGTTTTTTTTGTTTTTTTTTTGGAGACAGAGTTCCTTGTAGCCCAAGCTGGCCGGATACTCCACTCTGTATACCAAATGGACTTGCAACTCCAGAACTCCACTGCTCTCGAGTGCTAGTAGGATTAAAGGCGTCATGTCACCACCACTGCCCGCGTGCTTCTTAAAAAGGTTCTAGCCACCCAGGGTGGGTGCATGGTGAATCGAAACCCAGGGTCCTCTGCAAGAGCAGTCACCACTCTAACCACTGAAGCCATCGTCTCCAGCCCCCATTTTAAATATTTTAAAATTATATATACAAAAAAGCCTATGTTGATACTGGATAATAGTAGGAAAAAATAATGAAAGTCCAATTTAATAGTAAATATAACTTGAGGCTGGATAGAGTGGCTCGTGAGTTAGAGCAACTGGCTGTTTCTTGCAGAATGACCCAAGTTCACGTAATCCCAGTACCCAGGTATAGTGGCTATACAACCATCCAAACTCCAGTCTCCATGCGGGCTCTGAGCACCCTTCTTCTGACGTTCCACAGCACTGCAACAACGTTGGGTTCCAACTCTAGTACATGTGCGGCAAGATACACTCATACAAAATAAAAGAAAACAGCATACTTTAATAAATATATACTCAAACAAAAAGCCATAGATTGCGATCTAGCATGCCATCATGAGATTAAGTCAACAGCAAACACACTTAGTCCAGAGCTACTGAGTAGCTCCCAGGTAACAGAGCTGCTGAAAGTTGTGAGTACAATTACAGTTGCACTGAGATAAGACGAATGGCACAGGAAGTACTGGTGCCAGAGAGCACCTTTCATAGTGAAAATAGAGACAACAGGCTTGAGACCAGAAGGTGTTTGGGGTGAGAGAGAAGAAAAGAGAAAACAGAACCATAAACTCCCTAAGAGCTGTGATTTCTTCTAATTTGGTGGTTGGATTTTTTTTAATTTTTAAAAAATTTCATTATTATTTATTTTATAGATACAGGATGCCTCCCACAATATGTGTATTGCACCCACCATGCAATGCCTGTGGGCCAGAAATAGGACATCAGGTTTCCTGGAAAAAGACTGTGGACAGACATCATGTGGAGATGCTGGGAACCAAATCCGGGTCTTCTGCAAGAGCAGCCAGTGCTCTAACTGCCCATCTCTCCAGCCTCTGACGGTAGACTTTTTGACAGTTTATCCACATAAAATGACACTAAGAAAAAGTTTATCGGGGCTGATGGATTCTGAGCTAGCGGTTAAGAGCACCAAACTGCTCTTGCAAGGACCCGGGTGCCGATCCCCCAGCACCCACATGGGGCTAGAAAGCAACTCCAGTCCGGAGTCTTTAGGTAAAAGAAAAGGACGAATTACAATCGGTACAACGGATATACAAAAGCAAGCCACCCCAAACAAGATGTCCACGCCTTATGATCAAATCTCTAAGGGACCCGACTCTCCTCTTCTGAATTGCACAACACGGTGTGCACCCAACCTAGTGCAACACATAAAAAAAAAAAAAAAATAAAGAGGAACTGAGATATTATACACAGGTAGTTAGACAAGACAAAAAAAAAAGAAAAGCATTCAATGATGCGTCTCTGAGCCTATTTGTTATGTAGCTACCTCTCTTTTCTTCCAGCTCTCCCATCTGACCAAACCAAATAATAATGGCGAGAGAGTACTAATTCTCATAAACATATCCATACATGTCTTCATCAGGACAGGACAGGCCATTTACTATCCCCCTGCAGACTTAAGAGAGAGAGAAATGAGATCACACACACACACCACACACAACACACACACATCACACACACACTACACACACACTGCATAAGCACACCCTTAGGCTCTGGCTGAGTAATCGTTCACCCCTCAACTCTGACACTATTCCCCTCAGATTGCCAACAGAAACTATGCCCATACCTCTGACTGACCTATCTACCTTACATCTCTATCTCCACTCCTGGTTTCAGGCTCTCTTTACTGTATGCACATTTGCCTTGCTCACAAGGTCCTAACCTCCTGCTCAAACAGTACTCACCCATTCTTCAAGGCCCCACTCTTCTTAGCTTCTCGGTGAACTACATTTGTCAACTTTGTTAACACATACTAATCTCAAATGTGAAATGAGGCTGTATTAAACTGTTATGTTAAGCAGTTATTTTTATCCTGAAAGCTCTAAATGTTACTGTTATCCATTTGATTTCTGTTACTGCGATAAAAACACTCATGACCAAAAACAACACTTGGGGAGGGAAGAAAAGGGGTTCTATCTGCCACCTTTCAGTTTTACAGTCCATCAATGAGAAAGCCAGAAAGGCAGAAACCGAGAGGCAGGAATCAAAGCCAACCATGGAGGAACAATGCTGCTTACTTGCTTCCACCATGAACCTGCTCAAGCTACCTTTCTTACACAGCCAGGCGCCACTGCCCCTATAGGTGGTCCACTGCACTACAAAGTGGGCTGGGCCCTCTTTTAATGTTTTATTAAGTCTGGAGAGATGGCTTCGCGGCAGTTTAAGAAACAGTTGGAACGATTTTGCAGAGAGTCCTGGGTTCAATTCCCAGACAATACATGCAGCTACGATGTTATAACTTAGTTCCAGGGGACCAATCCCTTCGTTTATGACTTTCTGTGCGGTAGACTGCATGCACGATGGATTGCACTTATATCCATGCGTTAACATTTTATTTTTTTAACTATGTACTCAATTGTAGTTGCTTACATGGTAGTTGGATACACACCATGTAGTGCAATGCCAATGTTATGCAGTGCCCACAGACGATCCAGAAGAGAAGCTTGAATTACCCCTGGGACTGGAGGTATGATGGTTGTTAGCCGACATCATGGTGCTTGGACTCAAATCCTGGGTCGCTCTTGCAGGATATATAGCCATCCTCTTATGTCTCAGCCCTCACAGACATGCACAAATCAATCCAACTGACGCAATTCCCTCAACTGAGGTATCCCCTTCCCAGGTGCCCTTTAGTTTTGTGTCAAGTTGACAAAAACACAGCCAGCAGGGTTTTCCTGACCTTGAGTTGTGAAGCCTAGGTGGTAGTAAGTTTTCGTCTTTCATTTTATACATCCACTAACACTACAGAATAAGATTCAAAAAATAACCATTGGTAGTGACCCTGGGTGGAAGGCTGACCTTAAGGCCTATTCAGCTTGTCTAGCTGTTTTCTCTCTGAAACTGTAGATTGGACACAGTAGCACAGTTACTTAACAATACAAGACAGGTAAAGCGACCCCTCCCCACTATATTTTCGGTTTTGCTTTTGAGAGTCTCCTGTCCCAAGCTTGCCACAAACTTACTAGCATTGCTAGAAGAAGGATGACCTTGAAATTCCTGAATCCCCCCTGCCTCCCCACATCCAAATCCGGGATTTAACAGATGTGTCTCCCACTCATCCAGCTTTAACGGATCTTTATTAATTGCTGGAAGAAACAGGACTCTGATGAAAGCAACCTCTCTGAAAGTATGGCCTGGAATTAAAGATTGTCTCAGTAACAACAGCTGTTTCAAGCTAATCAACTGACCTACCCTCTCAGAATGATCAGTAATACACTGCACACAACACAACAGAGTAGCAATAGGAACCACACAACAGGGGGGCACACATCTTTAATCCCAGCCACTCAGAGCAGAGGCGGTGGATTTCTTAGGCAGATCACAACCAGCTAGTCCAGTATAGTGAGTGCCAGGCCCGATGAACCTAACCACCAGGGGATTTGTCTCAATACAAAGAAAAAAAAAAAAGAAGGTGTATGAAATATAATAAAAAATATAAAAGAAGGAAAAAAGGGTTTCAACCTGTGAACTTACCATCTCAAGAAGAACGAAGAAAACAAAAAGGAAGTACCAGGGTCTGGTGGAAACAGATCGTAGTCCAAGCAACCGGCTATCTATCAATAGTTGGGGTGAGAATGACCGAGCGAAGATCGCCCAGGCATACGGGTACAGCAAGCAGGAGTAGTCACGTAGAGACGATGCAAAATCCCAAGCCAGGCCTGGGCTACAAAGTGATGCCCAGTCGTCAATAAAACAAACAAATAAATATCGGGAGTCCTGCCAGAGACAATAAGGATAAAGTTTTTGAACATTCTTCCCTTAAAAGTTATCAACCGAACATACAAAGCTTCACAAACAAAAATATGTTAGAAAAGCACATTCTCAACTCACTAAAGCCAATTTATACCTTCATATAACTGATACGTTCATAATTTGACTTTTTTTTTTTTTTTTTTTTTTTTTTTGTCTTTTTGAGACCGGGTCTCCCTGTAGCCTCACGCTGGTTCCTGAAACTTAACTCTAGTGTAGACCAGTCTGGCCTTTTAAAACTCACCAGAGTTCCACCCCGCCTCTGTCTCCCAAGTGCTGGTGCATTAAGAGGCGTTGTTGCCACCACACCTGACTTAAGTTCATAATTGAAACGAAACCAACTCATATAAACATCAATTTAATAGTTCATGCCAGAAGCAGAACTCACAGGTACAACAGGTCTACTTCCCCTGTGAAACACACTTCTAATCATGCATTTTGAACACTTTTTTACAAACGCTATACAGCCCATAGGCTGTTTCCACAGTATGTACCGATCTTACGAGACCGTTCATCACCCAGACCACATGGCAGCACCGTCTGCGTCCCTTCATTAGACCCAGTCCAGGCCGAGAACGCGGAGACCTTTTCTCGCCTGGAGGATGCCTAGCGGCGCTTGAGGTAGAGTGCCGACTACCGCTCCTACAGTAGACGGGTCTCCAGCACCCCATGGAGCTAGACCGTCGTCAGCGACCAATCAGAACTCAGTCAGGGCATCCGAGACGGACTGGAACCGGGGGGGGCCACAAGTAACACGTGCACCATAGACTGACCAGGCTCACTATATAGGGTAAGACCAGAACAGCAGAGTGAAGAAGAGAAGTGAATGAGAGAGAAATAAAAAAGAAGGAACAATAAGAAAACAGACCAAAGAAACAGCCCGAAGGTAAAATTCAGAACACTGGCCTCGTAGGAAGGTTCGAGGAACATGGCAACAGCAGAGTGCTTGCGTGGAAAGATTCGATTACAATAAAGCGACCAGCGTCCTTTCTGCACTAACGAAGCAGTAGGTGTAAAGCCTCACAAGTCAGGTCTCTGTAAGGTAAAGTCCATGCCTGCTGACATGAGATAAGAACACACATGGTTACACCCAGTCACTAGCAATAGACAGACAACTGTCACTATATAAATCCCAAATCCTCAAAACAGCCCTGATGCCAACACAATGTCACTACAGCTTTCTAAACTGAGAGGCATCACAGAGCACAAGTCATGTCAAACTCTCTCTCTCTCCTTGGTTCTTTGGCAACATCCAAATTCACCAACACTCCCTCTTAGTGATGTCTCACACCAAACATTTCTCCTCAGTTTTAAGAAGGATTAAAGAGTAAGTGTTCAGAATGCGGCGAACGCATCCATGGTGCCCACAGAGGACTGTTTGAGATATCTCAATTGTATATGCAATATATGCTACCATTATAATTTTATCTATGCCTTTGTGAGACCAGTAGATCCTGAAGGGAGTTGATAACCCCTTGTCGTTGCTTTAAAGATGAGTATCGTGAGCAGATTTAAAGGGGTCCTCGGAGCGAGACACCTCCTCCTCAACTTTGGTACGAGGCCAGCTAGTCTCAAAGCGCTCTCTAGATATTCTTTTTGTGTCTTGTAGGTGAGATTCTTCTTTTGATTTTCCTGTCCGTGCATTTGTGTATATCAGGTTAGCGGTACGATTTTTTCCAACCAGTTTTCACTGTCACACGACATATGATGTTTTCGGACCTATAATCTACTGCCCTCCGAATTCCGCCACCACACACGGCGAGGCGCGCAGTCCTCTCGCATTACACTCAGAAAGGCCATTTTCATAATCTCACGTAGCATCGTCATCTAATTAGATGTGCAAGCTAGTGAGGATCTCAGCAGCAGCATCCTTTGTGACCCCTGTCAACACTGTTCTTTGCCAATTGCTTAACATCTGTCCATCTCAATATACCATTTTTAGGTCATACTCAAATAATGTAAATGCTTGACTTCAAAAGCCACTCCCCAACACTCATCAAGAACTATGCAGAGAGACGGGGCCAGACTCAATATCAAAGAACCTCGAGACTTGTGAGAAAGAGTGTAGAAGGAAGGTGCTCCAGTGGGCACCGTGCCTTCTTGTTTTTTTTTTCTTTATTATAGAAGTTTTTTGGTATGTTGCTATTAGCTTGATTGTTTATTTTATCATGTGCATAGTCAGGTCCTGACTCACACCCGCGCGCAACGTCGGTGAACAGATGCCCCGCGGAGGAAGGAGTCAGAACGAGCCGCGTCCTGCTAATTATGCCGCTGGATACTCGAGAAGGTTTCTGCCCCTGGACATATTGGGTCTATAGGGTAGACCCTGGTCTTAAAAGACCAAAAGTTACAAAGACGGTTGTTCAAAGTTTATAATGTAGATCCAAGCCATGTGAGTAAACATATAGGGCTTGGGGATCGCAGAGTGGGGACCTGAAGCTGGTTTAACACGAAGCGGCTCGGGCCTCTGCACAGATCGCTGCGAGGTCGCTACAGGTTTCGATTCACCCACACAGCCGACTTACCAGCGACTTGAGTGTCTCTCGCCGTGCCGCCAGGACAAGCCACACCTGCTCTCTCTCCTGAGAGGAGATAGTGATGGGGCAATACCAAGATGCATATGTGCACCCAGAGCGTTGGATGTAAGGAAGGCAAGCTAGCAACCCTGAAACCTCATTCCCATATTTCGCCTTAAATGAAGACGGAGAGACGTCTCTGGAACACCTCTTGTAAGAACAGGCTACCTCCGCGGGCTGGGGGATAAATGTTCGCTCAGCTGGATTAAGGACCGCGAAGCCTGGCGGCTCGGCACCGAGTCTAGCAGACCCGGAGCACACTGTGGGTTCGAAGGTTCCCCAGAGCTACCCCCATCATAGTTGACACTAGAAGTTAACAAAATAAAGTAGAAACCGTAATCTGGGAAAACTCCAAAAAATTCCAGGAGACTCCAGTTCCAGAGGGAGAATTTCCGAGACCACCCTCTTCTGACCTCCGCGCATTACACGACACAGCACAAAGAGAGTGCACTGACCTGCATGCAGACAGCACAATGATTACACAATACAGAAAATAAATAAAAAATTAAAAAAAAAAATCCCGGACAAGGCAATATATTACCGACATTACTTTCCTAATATCAGAGCAGATTTAAAGAAGAAGGAGAAAAGAGTAAAAATGACCAATATTAAATAATCTATTTACAAGTTAACCCTGACTCCCAGAAAGAGAAAGAGAAAACAGAAGTCCTCAGTGTTTCCTTCTAGAATGGTTAAACTAGGGCAGGGAGATAGCCTCTGAAATCACGAAGGACCAACACATTTCCTTTCAGGAATTTTCCCCAAACTTGTTTGTATTGGCCCTAATCGAGCCTGGCTCTTGCATATTACCTTGTTCTTCTCGGAATTGTGCTTACTCCCCTCACCACTGCAAGCTCCCAATCAGGTCGCACCCTATAAGCCCCTCAAGCTATACAGATTCTCTGTGCTTTCAGCAGAATGAAAATTAATGTTAACCTTCCCTAGTCGTTGAGCCTCTCGACATAGTCGATGAATGGACATGTGACTACTTTACCTCTCCGTCTCCTTCTAATTTAAGGATGTTACATAAAAGGGGACCCTCACTTCTGCGGTATTGTGAGCCTGAATGGATCTAGCCTACCAATCTCACCCCCAGCGTAGTTCTGAGCGGTCGTGTCTTGGGATGGCCACTAACTAACAACGTTTTCTCATCTCTGACGGTGGTGGGCTTGATCCTCTTTATTTTTCTACGTGTGTGAGTCAGGTCTGGTATTGTAATGATGATCTATGGGTCCTCCCTTTTAGTACCCTCACTAGGCCTTTGTTGAGGTACCACGGCTGGGTCTTGAAATACCCAGGAGATAAGCCCTTTCTTCTGTCCTCCCGTGAGTCCTAGAGCATGTGCCATAGTAATGTGGATGTCCATGCATCCCTATGCTCCTGGGCTTCCAATGGATCGGGTTCTTACGACCGGCTCCGTGGGTGCCATAAGGAATCCTCGAAACCTGGGTCCTCTAGCTCAAGAGCAGCATCTGAGGATGCGTGCTTAAGTGCTCACATAAAGCCATATCATCTCGCTCACGTCCCCTTAACATCGATTCTCTTAATTTAATTTATTTCTAAATCTTTGAGTGTGCCGTTTATGAACGTCCTTTCGCCTCTGCACTATATGGTTTATGACAGCCATATGACACGCAGAGTGGGTCCACAGAAGCATTTCAGAGAGGTCAGATTTCCGCTGGAATACTTGACCAGGTCTTACAATTAAGAATCAGTTGGCTTCACACTACACGGTGCCTGTCTGGATACATCTCATCTGCTACTCCACGCTCTCCAGGGGGATGCCAATGCCGCGCTCTGGCTCTGACCTTCTCGCTCTCAGGGGCACTGTTTTAAACCTACTTAGTGGGGGCTCGCTCGACCTTTACATGACGATGCAGTACCTCTGTGCGACTAGGTAGGGAATGGTAGTTGGTCGTGCGTTGCCCCAGTCCCTGGAAAACATGGAGGTGGAAATGGATTAGACACGTGTTAGCCTGCAACATTTGTGGTGTCTAGGTAATTGCTGAACCTGCGTGTCCTCTGCCTAATAAGGCAGGCCTCCATGGTCTCTTATGCGTACTGCGAGTCATCCAGTACCTTTTTTTTTTTTTTCTTATACTTTCTTTTGTGAGACTCTTCCAGTTTGTGCAGTATAACCTCCATGTCGACCATTGAACGTCCTTTTATCCTCGCTCTGCCTTGATACCTGTTCTAGATGGGACTATTGAGATGCCGCGAACGCAGCTGTGTAACTGCGTCCTCTCCATAACGTCTCTATATCTAGAATGGCGTTCATGCGCCCCAGTGCGTCATATGATCTCCACCAAAGCACTAGGAAAGGTGGTTTTAAACACAATTTCTTAAGTGGTTGTGTATATCATCTCACATGTTTAGGTTCCTCTATCTGATATTTCGTTAGCCAGTGTCCATATGAGTCCCGTACTTGGAACGGTAGTGTGGGGGTAGGTTTTTTGACACACTACCGATGCTCCCAAGTATGTTTTGCAATTGAACCGCTCTAGTAGGGTACCAGATAGAGAAAATAGGTGTCGGAAAAATCTTCTCACAACATGGATCTGGAGTTTCTCCTGGAATTGGGAAGTTCATGAACAAGAGATTCTCAGCACGCCAACATATGGAAAGAATGCTGGGAGGATCGAATACAACGGTCGATCCTCTTGTAAAAGATGCAACAGGAATCAAGAGACACTCCTTGGTTTAACCGGGCTAATTAGGCCCACGATATTCTTGCATTTACGACAACGGCCCTGGCAAGGAAGCCGTTTGTGGTTTAACATAGAAGGGCAAAAGGGTATACCTAAATGTGCCCCAGTGGTCCATGGGTGGACTGGGCTAGCACTCTTTATAATCCAGCGCATGGCATGGAGCAAAGATGGAACAGGATTGGAATCGAGGACGTTATAGTGGGCCTTCTTAAGAAGACACATATGGTCTTCGCCCACCATGGTACGGTATAGGTATCTATTATAGTCCTAGTTCCAATGAAGTACTTGGTGCTATATGCTCAATGACTTCTCAAAAAAGAACAGAAAAGAGCACAAATAAAAAGTCGTTTATTCTTCTTTGGATAATACTCCGTCATGATCGTTAAGTAAGTTGCGCAGAAAACTTATGTGGACATCACGTCTTTTCTAGGAAGAGACCTATTCAGTGCGTGGTTTTGAGTGAGGTGTAGAGGTTCTATACGCGCGTGTGCTCACAAGAGTCCTGGCCGCATTAAGATGAAGAGAAACATAAGAGGAGTATGAGGCCGCAACCGTTGAGCGCGTAGGGATGAGAGGCACATCGAGCCCGGCAGGGATAAGGAAGCGACCTGGAGCGGCATCGCCACTTCGGGAGTGTGCCAACTCAGATCAGAGCCCGCTATGAGCTCCCTCAGCGCTCTATTGCCGACAGCTGACCTGCACGAGGTGCAGTGCCCGAGCCACCCGTTCGAACCACACAAACCTGCTTGCCTCCGATTCCACATCGGCTTGATTGCGAGCGAGTGTAAGCATGGCATGTTCAAGATCACTCGGAAAATAGCTGGTGACCAGTTGCACTGATTTCTATATGTATATGATCATTGGTTCTTTTTCAAAAGAGCCGGATGGTGGTGTGACTCTCTGTTTATGGCGGTCCTCGACGACAGCTGTATGGACCACACTAGGGGAAAGCTCTCAGAGTAGTGTACGATACCAAGAAGTTAGATGGAGAAGATGGATGCCATCTTCAGAAACCTAGACCCACCTTCTCTGAAAAAATGCCAGATCTTGGCAATACAGTGAACCGTCTCCCTGGCTCATTCACCCACGGGATATGGTGAGAGAAGAAAAAAAAGGCTTGTGAGTTATTCTCTAGAAAGGCTCATAGCTCCCTTACGTAACCCACTGTGCTTGTAACGCTGTTTTTTTTGTTGCTTTTTCTTTTTTGTTGTATTGATTTTGGAGAGCATGTGGCACCTAATGGGTTGATAATGTACAGGATAATGAGGGACACAGGGAAATTTTAAGTTCAGCGTGAAAGCAAGGTAATACCTTAATTAATCAAATGAACATTCACGCAGACAATGTCGATTAAGCCTGAGTATCCGTAAGCAATGTGGTGCGAGAATGGCTATACTGCGATGCCTCTATTGATAAATACATTGTTCACCTGCACGGCATTAATGTCTATGAATGGTACAGCCGACACACTAGCAACATAGGGAATCGTTCCGAGAGTTCAGAGGACGACCGCCCATTCTTTGGTGAGTTGTGGATCTCACATTTGCCACAAAGCTTCTCCGTGTGTGCCTTACTTAGGAGAAGTCGGAGGTTTCCAAGTGACAGCTCGGGGCATAACCATGGCGGAGTGGACCTCTTCTCCGAAAGACCAAATCAGGACCGCCAAAAAGGAGAAAATCTTCTTCACCTGAAGTCTTTCCTAAAACTTCATGATCTATTAGGTACGTAACATGATCAGGAAGCCTCTCAGCTTAGGGATAATATGGGGCCACTTAACATTTAGATTCTAGAATGTGTGACATTTAGAATTAAGCTGATTACTTAAACTGTTTTAACTTCTCGTTCCATGTCTGATTTCTGTGCTGGTAGATTTCGAGTGTTTCCTTAGACTTTGCTCAATACAGCACATAAAGCCTTTCCCATTTTCAAGATATATATAAGAGGTACTTCAGCGCATTCATATTTAGTCTGATCTATTCCCTTCGTCCTCTCAGGTAGTTCAACCAGGTGTGACTGGGCTAGATACACTACCGTTTGCGACATGCCCCATGGGTTCTAACTTAGATAGGAGGTTCATTGAGGGACCTGCATCTCCTAACATATTTGGTCAATTGTATTGGCCCTTAGCTTTTACATCTCTTTTTTGCGGGCAATGGAGGACCGTAGTATAAAGCTGGACTATTGTTCTTGCTCAGGCAGAGATCTGTTATTATTAGCCACCAGAATTTGTAATCTTGCACTAGTCAGAGTATGGCTGTCAAAGGTAAACGATGCCAGTAGGAAAAAATATTAAGGTTACCACTAAAGGTTGCTGAATTTTTTTTACTTCCGTTCTTGTTTTGTTTATCAGCTTACTCCAAATAGGGTACCATGGCTGATAAATTAAAACGCTCAATTTTTATCTTCATGGGAGTAGTGGCCGTGATTTTTCCCTTTCAATAGTCTACCATCTTTCTCTTCATAGTAATGAAGCTGATGGAACGATCACGGTCCCTTTGGTGCTTGTTCAAAGAAAAACAACAACACGTAGAGCAGAGCTTTGGCGCTGGGTTGCCGTTGCGACGTCATGCCGCGCTGCCGCCACAGGCCAGCCCCAAGAGGTCTTTCAAAAAGGCCAGTGGTAATGACTCCAGTGCATTGGGAGGGCAAGAGCCCAATTTGGGCCAGGGCAAGCTATACCGATCCAGCTTCATTCAGCAGTGTTCACACCGGGTACTACCACAGTACCTACAAGCGGCTGGATAGAAGATCCTGCTAAATAACCCAACTAGGTTGCAGATCTAATTATCATAGATTAATGCATCATGCACATTACGTGGGAAGGACAGCAGTTTCAGGGGAAAGCTGCCACTGTGGAAAAGGTCTTTAGCCTTCCATTCCAGAAAATTCACACACAGGACCATCAGCCTGCGCCAGATAGCTGTATCATCAGCATGGTTGTAGGCCAGCTCAAGGCAGATGAAGATCCCATCATGGGTTTCAACCAGATGTTCCTATTAAAGAACATCAATGATGCTTGGGTTTGCACCAATGACATGTTCAGGCTTACTCTGCACAATTTCAGCTGACCTCCTCCTGGCCAGATATTCATGCTGTTTCCTTTTTCCTCTTCCCAATTCTATCACACTCCTCCAGATGCTCCAAATATCATACACAAATGAGCAAATGGCCTAGACCGGGCGTGGTGGCACACGCTTTATCCTAGCCACTTGGAAGGCCAGAAGCTAGGATGGATCTTTTGAGTTCAAGGCCAGCCTCTGGTCTACAGAGTGAGTTCACCAGGGACAGCTGGGCTACAGGGAGACCCCGTCTTGAAAAGAAAAAAAAAAAAAAGGAGAAACCAGAAGAGGGACATCAGATCCTCTGCAGCTGGAGTTACAAGCATTGTGGTGGGCTGAGACCTGTCTGCAAGAGTAGCAAGCGCTATTAACCACCAGTCTCTCCAGCCCCCTCCTTCATCTTTTCTCAATTCTCATAGTATAATTAAATATATTAACTAACTGTCCTCAACTTAGCAGCTGAGGAAACAAAGAAGCAACATAATCACACACACACAAGACCCAAAGCTCAGCGTGAAGGGAGTCTAGGTCTCCCATGACTGACTACGAAAAACTAACCCAAGCTTTTCTTTAATATAATTGTAATTCAATTCAGGGACAGTTAGTGAAGCCAGAAAAAATATTCCAATAACGCTAACATGTGCAGACAAATTTTTTAAAGTCCCATTCACTCCTCTTCCAATAATTGGTCACCAGCAAACATCTGGCAAGATAGCTACACTCTTTAGACAGAAGTTTGTGAAGAATACCCATATCATACTCATGCCTCATTTCTTAGGTCTGATCAAATGGCATATTCCCACAAAATGGGTATTTTGGCACTATATACATAATTGGAGGGGATTATATTCATTTTAAATGTACTTTTTAAATTTTTATTTTAATATTATTTTTTTTTTTTTTTTTGTGTATGAGTGTTTTTTGTCTTCATGTATGTAAGCCCATCCATAATCTGTTGCATTGCTAGTGTGCAAGGTTTCAGAAAGAGGCAGACCTGGAACTTCCCCTTTTAGGAAATAAGGTTACACACTATGGTGTCGAACCAACCTCCACATATGGCCGCCGAACAAGTCCGGAAATCTGAAGGAGGAAGCTCTCGCTGCCCCTGCGCGGCAAAAGGGAGGCGGAAGCTTAAACGAACTACGCCAAAGGCGATTTGGGAAAACCTCATGAGAGGGCTCAAGTAGTTTGTGTCAAACAAGCGAGTCCTACAGCCAACTCAAAAAAGGATAGAAGATCGCGAGGTCATTTGACACAACCTATTCCTCTCGCCAACCAACAAGACTACATAAGAAGAGGAAAGAATCCGGAGACGCGCAAGTCACCAAAGATACACCTCGCAAGGACAGCACATGAGCACTCCGACCAAACACGCACAGAGAGGAAATCCAAAAGACATATAAACACACACTCTCTACTGCCCGACTTACATTCTAATTCCCCCTGACCATCCATAGTGCGTAGCATAATTGAAAGACCATGCGTAGAGACAACTAATAGCAGCCCCTGTGTATACAAATATGCTGAGAGAAGAGATCGATAACATCCTCTAGCGGAAAACGACCAACACAAGACAACAAAGAACCATCGTAATACCAGGCTTATGTGAAAGGAAGCGTATACCTCTCAGTATGATCTAACCTATATCTGTGACTTTTTGGCCAAAGTCGTTTGCTGATCAGAAACACTTGATATACAACGGCAAAGAAGAGAGAATGAAGTGGCTGACCTGTGGCTTCCACAGCCACATGTGCACACACAGCCAGCCAACATACCAATTATATTTTCACCTCAGTTGGTTAAAAGGACTGATAAATGGCCACAAATAGAAGTAAATACTGAAACAATATTTAGGACCACGAACATAGTGTTATACGTTTTGGACAGCGCTTCCGCGAGGATTGACACATAAAAAACACTTCTACTCATGTGGTTCACAACTAAAGTATCTATATAGATTGATTTACTTTTATGTTATTTTAATTTGCTCTCATGTTAATTAAACCTAACTTTTCAGTATTGAAATTAACTGTTTAGATATAAGTACAGTGGCTCCTAGATTCATCAGTATATTGGCATCATGCGACAACGCGGATGTCGATAGCAAATGTGGACCTGGTCTAGGAAATAGTCCCAGAACTCCTAGAAAGAAAGAAATCATAAAAGCGAATAGCGAGGAGTAATGCCAGACAGGTTCGGGAATTTAACCCTGAGACCATCTCGAAAAGATTAATGCCAGAATATGGATGTTCTCAAGCTAAGCCATGTGGTAAGGATAGAGCGGATAGGGGAATGCAGACACAACACTCCTTGCTTTGCGTCCTTCTGCTATAAACGCATGTCAAGTCAGGCATGACTTTACTTTAAATCACGAGGCACATTCTCTCTCCTAACACCCATATTATACATTTCTCTCCAATTCTCATTATAATAAAGACTATATAGCATTCATGGCTATGTGTTGGTCTTGATTATAGACAGGTATTTATACTCCGCTAGTGAGAGCGCGAGGGACATAGGCCACATGTGAAACTGCACAAGGAGAATCCACCCCCGCACTCTCTGCTCACTTCTGATAGATGCTTGCTGAATTAAAAGTGCCCAACAGAAGCAACCACCATGCCCCACACACATAATTTCTTCTTATAACTTCTATTATTTAATTTTTAAAATAACATACAATGAGGCCTGGCGCTCGGAGACGAATGCGCTCTTAAAAGCGGGTGATTAAAGAGCAACGTGACATTCTCCTCTAAGCGGAAGGACCCAGAAAGCAGGTGTGGTCCTCTCTCTATTCAACTACATCAGCAACCACAATGGCTGAATCTGAAACTGTTCATTTAAAGTACGAAAAGACCAATCATAACCTAAGGAGAAGCGAAGACTCCACTCAATAAGCACACCTTTCTTATCTAGAAAGGCAATCTCTCACATCTGCCCACTGTGGCAACAAGAACTCGTGGGTTCTAGGAACCCAACACATACGATTAGATGAACAGTTAACTCACTTCGCCCAAAACTATTTAATACACAAAAAGAAAACAAATTATCTCCGTAAAGGATCTCACACAAAAAGATTGACAAAACAAAGATCCGCTGGACAACTCCCGATGGCGCTCACCACTACCTGACGATTTAATCCTAGACACCTTGGAGCGCACTGATAGAGGCAGGCCGGATCTTTGTGAGTTCAATGCACAGAACGCCATGGTGCTACAGCATGACTGCGGTTACATCAGGACAGTGGGGCTTACTCAGGACGAAGGCCCGTGTCTCCGAACCATGTAAGCATCTCCAAAGCAAATAAAACTATACACCAATATAGAAAGTAATATAGAATTAAATAAATTAAAAGGTTAAATTTTAAAAAACCTACAAGGCTGAGGAAGAAAACCAAAAATAACAAAAAACTACAAGGCTGGAAATCACTCAGTGGTGGAACACTAAACTTGGCACACACACATAAAACCCGTGAGTTTAATTTGCCATAACCATCCTCACTCACGAGCGTACAACCCAACAAAAACAATATCCAACTAATCATACAATATATATTATAAAAGGCAATTATTTATTAACTGAATGAAAGAAAACAAGAAACGAGGAAATGATTTAAGTATATAAACAAGCAAAGGGAAAGGAGATCAAAAAAAGAAATGACACACAAGCGGCGTCCACAACCTATTTTAGATTGAGTGAGCAAAACCGCGCTTTGCAAGACTCGGGCGAGAGGAACGGGAGCCGTGACGAACCGAAGTGAAGGAGGCGAGAAAGGTTAGGACGAGTGGAGTGAGTCCCGAGGCAGAGATCCCTCGTGATGTTCAAGGACCATGCCCTGTATATATATACCATTGAACAAAGTTCAAGTTACTCAGGCGACAGCTGAAGTTACTCAGGAGGACCCTGTCTTTAAAAAAAGGAAAAAAAAGAACAAAATAAAAAAAAAAAAAAAAGGATGGTCAAAAACCAGTCATAAGAAAACCTCTCTCTGAGATAGGAGCACTATGTCACATCGTCATATATTCAGAAGGAACAAAAAACAATTTACCCAGACACACAGCCGGAATAGCAAGTCAATAGCTTGCTCTTTTCTTAAGATATTGGGCAAGGGTGCCTCTAAGCACATGTTGGCAGAGAATTGAAGACCTAGAGGCTCCAATTAGATATGAGCCAATGCTAGAGCACAGACACCGTTTACCCCCCAAACCAAATTACTCTAAACTTTTTTCTACATTAACGTATCTATGTGAATCACAACAGAGACATACAGAGGTCAGATTGTTGTTACAGCAGAAGATGGCTGCCATCTAATGTGTAAACTAGGTTTAACCATAGGAACAACACCCTACTTACGTAGGGTTATTTACGAGGAAAATCTCCCGGCCTAGGAGAGCTAGGCTCACATGCGTCGGCTTTAAGATAGGTATAAGCACGCGGTCCGTACGCTCGCATCTTAACCAGAGGACCTCCCAGGAACCGTCCGATCCCTCTCAAGGGTAGACCCAAACTCATCCGCGCGGAGTCCCAGGAGAAGCCGTCTGAGAAACTCCAGAATCCAGATAGAACTCCAGTATTCCAGCGCGAGAAATCCAGACACACCCTCACCTCTGTTCCGCGCATGACCTCGGCCATATGCCCGACGGACGAGTGCACACAACTTGCAGACAGGCAGTACTATATGAACTAGAACATATGCAATTTAAAACAAATTTTAAAAATAAAAAAAAACGATCGTCCTAAGAATAAAAAATTTTATCTAAACAAAATCGCTAACCACATAGACAGATAGCTACATGGTTACTCGCTGATGGGTAAGTTCAATCACACATATCATAAAAAAACATCAAAAGCTCATATATTAATAACACTTAATACACCTTTATTATAATTTTATTTTTTATAGATCATCACAGAAGAAGGCACTTCCATCATACCTTTCAACAATTGAGTTTTACTAAACTTAATTGATACCTCCTACTTGACAGATTATTATAAAAATTCTGATATTCAAATCTATAAATGAGAGTTATTAAAATAAAAAAAAAATCTACTCCACTATACATAACTAACTACTCACAATTCCACTTAAGATTAAGCCAATAAAAAAGACACTCTCAAATAAAGATCTCCAAACAGCCAGTTTTCGCATACAATTACAACATAGAAACTCTCGAAGACTAGTTCTATGAACCACAAAGCGTAGGGCTGAGGCATGCACACTTCCAGAAAACAGGCACTCAGACTAAAGACCAGATGTATAAAAGCTGCAGCCCTCTCCATCAGTCTATTATTGCTGACAAGTTGCAAAGATGCAGGTTCAGTTTGATAGTTATTTGTACTACAATCAAGCAGTAGGTAGTGTACTGATTACACTTCACTTGCCACTGGGACAAGAAGCAACTCCAGGGAAGGTTTATGCTGGCTCCCAACAATAAAAGGTATGGTCTACCTTGGCAGTAAAAGAATGCACTCTTGAAGTGGCTGAAAGCCAACCTTACAGTTTTACAGGGCAAAGGTGATGGCCAGCCGTCACCGACGGCCCATCTCAAACAGGAGCAGTGGAAATTTTAGCCGGGGTGTAAGGTGGCGCACGCCTTTTTAATCCTAGCACTAGGAGACGGCAGAGGCAGGCGGATCCTTTGTGATTGTTTAAGGCCAGCCTGGCTACAGAGTGAGTTCCAGGACAGGCTGGGACTACAGGGAGACCCTGTCTCAAAAAAAGAGAAAAAAAAAAGATCAAAATGAGCCAGCGAATCAATAAAGCCTACGGGGACATTTTACACTCAACTCCTCTAACGGTTAACATTCAATAGTATTTTCATCTATTTTACTGATTTGGATGGAGATGTTTCTTTACCTACTTATTGTAGTGTTGGGGATGCGTCTCCAGGGCCTCACATGTGCTAAGCCCATGCCCTCCCACTGAGCTACATTCCACACTCCTCTCAATTTTTAAAAATAAGAATGATTAAAATACCGTTGAGTAGGTGACGTGCCTCAGGTGGTGGCACACACCTATAATCCAAGCATTCAAGAGGCTGAGTTGGCAGGGACTTCACTCAAAGCCAATCTCGGGGCCTAACATAGAAAATCCTAGGCCAATGTGGGTCTATACTTGTGAAGACCCTGTCTCAAAAGAACGTCTAGTATTAAACCAGCATGGCAGTCCCACATTATGTAATCCCCACCAACTCAGGAGGCTTGATTTAACCGGACTGCCATGACAATTTCAAGGACCAGCCTCAGCTCTGAAGGTTGCGATGCCCCCAGCCTTGGAGCTCGAGAGGTTAGGGAACCTCTTGCTTCCAAAATGTAAATAACAAAACACCAAACAAAAAAATAGAGCAAAACTCACAAAAAATAGGGTTCGGGCTTGGTATCTCCGTCCAGGACGTTACAAGCCGTATAGCTAAATCCGAGGGCCTCCCTACAACTGCCGAGTTGATTGGCATATAGTGCAGGCTAGACACAATTATTGGACTTCGCCCTCGCTACTACATATAAAAAGTAACAAGCAAAGAAGGAGAGGACTATGCTTAAGGAGTATAAGCATTCAGTGCAGATAGAGCTGCCTCTCAAGAGGCCATGGGACTTAATCCTGCCATTGAGCCCTGTACAAAAAAAAAAACAATATGATACTAACAAAAATAAAGATCGAGCGAGATAATGATAGATGAATCTTCAAGACAAACTGTAAATTTTTTTATGACATGTGAGGTTCATATATTCAAAATTCAAGGGTAATATCTATGCGATTTTTCTGGGTTGTGGTTCGTTTTTGGTCTTATGCTTTTTTGAAGCGATGAGTGCCTCCCTGAGTGAGCACCAGAGCAAGAGCGATAACCTGCCTCCTGCCATTCACAGCTTTATGGCCTAGGGGATGTTTAACAAGCAATACAATCCGTGGGCTGTACTTCGTTTGAGCAGAGTAACTAGTATTAATTTTATTTTGTACATTTATTTTTTGATAGTTTATATACATTCCTCTCAGTGAGTGTGTATGGAACCCATGGTAAAACTGCTCTACGACATTAACGTACCAAAAGATGTTGGTGCACCCGTTGATCGTGTTCTTCTGCCCGCTCGTACGAAGGTCAGAAGAGTGGTTGCTTCGGGATGTCCCCAGGAAAGCTGGAATTCTCCTGTGTTATTGGAGTTTAGAGTGACCGGTTCCATCGGCCGCCATGGATTTACCTGGTAACTGCCAGGAGATCTAAATGCGCCGGAAGTCACACAGTGTATTAAGCAGACATCAATGTGAATGCAGGTACGGACAACGCTCGTCTTCTTTTTATAACCGCTATAGTAGACCCTATTCCTCTCCAGGCCTCTATTACGTTTAAAGAATAAAGACATTAACAAGTAACATAAATGTATATATAAAGAAACGAAAAGTTGAATGCGACTCCATTTTATCATCTGTTGGGGCTTGAGTATAAGAAGTACTTCTCTATGTAGTATAGAGGACGCCTGAGCTATGCGTTTTTCTGTTCCATTGTGGAGACTCTGAGGTGGCCACAGTTTGGTACAACACCCAGGACATGGCCCCACTGCCTGTAATGGACAGCAGTCCAGTGGAGTCCCGCGCGCACCCTCTTTTGTTCCTCTGTGCTACTACAGGATAGCTTGTGATCACAGACACACTACACAGAAGCACTAAAAAATATATACAATAAAATGAAAATCCAGCATGTTGGTACACATCTCCCACCCCGCTTAGTCCTAGCACTCCAGAAGGCAGAGACAGGGTTGGATCTCTGTGGTACCGAGCAGCCTGGTCATACATTAGCAAAGTTACTAGGCCAGCTGGGGCTACAAGGGAAGACCCCATTCGTCAAAAAAAAAAAATAATAATAATTACAATAATTAGATAGATCAGAACAGACAGACAGACAGAAGACAGTGAGGGTGATGCTGAGCATATCGGTCTGGCACATTGCCTTTATATACCAGGCTTAGGCTTGGAGGCACCGACGGCAAAGAGCGTAGACTCGTGTGCTAGGGGTTCAAGGTGGACAAGACTTAGTCAGTACTTCCCACTTATGAGTGAATCCCATACCATGCCAGGCTACATTTGTGAGGACCCTATGTCCTACAAAAACGACCAACATTGACATGAAGTATACCATTTCAACACATGAAAATAAAGAAAAAAATTCGAACAGCCAAGCATCAATGTATATGCGTCTTCTGTGTAAACCTCAGCACTTGGAAGGTAAGAGGCAGTAAGATCAGGACCTCACATGTTACAGATGACCAACCTCAAGCTATCGTGAGTGTTTCAAGATCATCTGGCTACATAGAACCCTAAATAAATAAGTTTTAAATAGTAATAAAACAAAATAAATAAAAGTTCTCGCTTATCCATACTCATAAGGTTACACTATGGTACTTGGCAAGACCACAGTGGACTCTATTTACTGATAGACGATATAGAACACTAAGCACACTTCTATTAAAAATGTCTGATGTATGAAGAGATCCAACTTCACTCAGCAGTGCATAAGCGACATGAATCAAGCTAATAATGACTATATGTATTGCAAGCTTGGGATTTAACCTCACTCACGATGAGAGGGGTTAAGTCAATCAGATCATCTCCAAGACAACCCATATACTCAGAGCTGAGTGGGAAATATTGTCATGTACTAGCCTTGTAGCAACTGATTAGAAGGGACGATTCCTATTTAATAGCAGTCTAACTCTTCTCATGTTTATGGTTCCCATGTTGTTTTCATTTCTTAAAGAGTGATCGAGAGACGTCCTGGAGAAGATGAGGTTAGCGGTTAGAGCACTGTACTGCCCTTCTCACCAGAGGCCGTGGGAGTATCAATCCCTCTTCCCGAACCACCACCCATCGTGTGGTCTAACTGGAGACCACTTCCCACTGGCATATTGCATCGAAGCTCGCCAGTTCCAGGGGGGAATCCGACCACCCTCTTCTGACCCCATTGGGCACATTGCAGGAAGGCCACTGTGGCATGCAGACGTGCACAAGATCCATACATACACCAGTGATTAGTACATCATCTACAACTGCACATACATAAAACATAAAGAATAAAAAATATTTAAAAATATAAATAAATAAAAATTCATATAAAGAGACAAAAGCCGGGATGGCATGAGGCAGAGCCACCAAAAATCATTCATACCAATATTTGAGAGTTAAGCAAGGCTGGGTACCCACTGAGCCATCTAGTGAGTGTGCGCATGTCCCTATAGCCATGCTCAACAGTATATAGTCTTTAATTTTTAATTACACCCTGGCCTCCATTACTCAAGATGCAAATATAAATCTACGTCATACTTAAGCCCATAGGCCATTTAAGTTGGCTGTCCCTTGCGCCTTTTTTAATCCTCTCAGTCTCACTTGGGGTGGAGGCAGATAGGCAGGCAGATCTTTTGTTGATTGTGCGAGAAGGGCACTAGGACACTGGTCTACAGAGTGGGTCCGAGGACAGCTGGGGCTACAGGCTGACAGGCATGTCATCGATAACGACCTCTCTACTAACAATAAAAATAACTATTATTATATTTATTATTAATAATAATAAAAAAAAAAAAAAAAGTCATAAAAAAAAAAGACAACCTAAAAAGAATACACATCCTATAACATATGGTCATGATGCGTGAGGGCGGAACACATTTAAGTTCCCAGTGCTTTGTGGAAGTGGCAGATGTCATCTGGGGATTCTTGCTTGAGTTCGTATAGGGCCAGCTCCTGGTTTCTATCGACGTGAGTACCAGAGACAGCTGGCGCATAGTACAGGAAATCCTGTCCTCAAGTAAAAATACATATAGTTCTCACCTATTAGGGGTCTAGAGAGACAGTAGCTCCCCAGTGCTTGAAGAGCACTGGCTCTCTCTAGCTGTGTAGAGGGCATGGCTCAAGGCTTGGATTCACCTCCCAAACCATACCAAGGCAAGCTTATCAGAACCCATTGCGTTACAGTGTGCCATGTTCACAGGAGAAACATCCATCACATTTAAGACTCCACCTGCTTCTGCCTCCCTGCGCTGCTTAGGATTAAAGCGAGCTCTGTTCTTCTCCAACTGTCAGCCCATGAAAGGGGGGGGGAAAACCAGGGGGGGGGGGGAAGGAAAAAAAAAAAAAAAAAAAAAAAAAAAAAAGAGAGTGGACTGTTTTACTCTCATCCACCTGTGCCCCTTTTTCTAAGCCTAGGGAACAATCTGCGGAGAGGGGCGTGGTAGAATGTAAGGGCTGCGATTGGGGTGGAATGGTGAAAAAGTTACAGCAGTCGTCGTGGTTTGGACGACTGCATTTTAGATCAAAACTTTTGATCGAACAAACCAGCCTGTTACCCACCACAGGCCATGGGGCTGTAGGGGTTTGGGCGCAACGGAGAGACAGCCTGCAGATAGGTTTTCATTGAAGGATGCTTGTACTCATGGATTATCACTTTATAGCTAAAAATGAAAAAAAAAGAAAACTGAGAGAAAGATGCAGGATCATTATGGCACAGTGCATGATCAGGGGTGCGGTGGGGTCGGGGGTAAGGGACAACACCTCACCCAAATGGAAATAAGCCTGAAACTGCAATTGGAAAAATGCATATGAAATGCACAAAGCATCAATAAAAATTAAATTAAAAAAAAAATAAAATGAAAATGCTCATGCCAGGAAAAAAAAAAAAAAAAAGAGTGTTGGGTATGTCCCCATGCCCGCTTATATCGAGAGTTGTTTTTTTTTTTTTTTTTAATTTCTGTATGTTAATGAATGTACTGTCTGCATCAAGTTTGTGCACCCATGTCGGTGCAATTGCCCGTGTGAGAGGTCAGAAGAGGGTCATCGGATTCCTCCTGGAATTGGAATTTCAGACGTCTCGGCCGCCATGTGGGTCTCTGGATCGACAAACCCGGGCCTCCTGTTTTACAGACCCCCAACCACCCCGTCCCCCCCCCCCCCCCCAGCGCGTCGGCACTCTTAACCGCTAGTGCCATCTCTCCAGCCCTATTCTTGAAGGTTTTTTTTTTTTTTTTTTTGGTCTTTTCAGCCAGGGTCTCCCTTGACAGTCCCAAGCTGGTCCTGGGAACTCACTCTGTAGACCAGGCCTTGAACTCACAAAGATCCCGACCTTGCCCCTGCCTCCGAGTGCTAGGATTACAGGACTGCTGCGCCACCACGCCCTGCTTAATTCTGAAGAGTCTCTATGCTGACATAGGTGCTTTAACCCACTTTGAAGCCAGCTCCAGAGGAGATTAGATAACTACTGATTTCCCCGTAAAAAGATCTATTCACAAGCCTACAAGGCTGAATGAGGTTGCCTGGCGAGACACCTTGGAAACTATGGTCTGCAGAGTGAGGGTCCTGTTGGTCCTATGTAGGCCAAGCCTAGAGGAAGAAAAACCTGAGCACTGTGCACAGCTCTCAGCCTGTGTCCTGTCAGAAGCAAGGAAGTTAAGTTAGTTGCTACTTCATCCTTGATACTTTTTAGTCTTTTGACCTGACTGGGCTTGGCGGGATGCGACAAACCATGGAGCAACAGAGACGTTTCAAGTAGATATACGGATAAAAAGCCTCTCACCTCTAGGTCACGTTGTGCAAGTCTTATACACAGTTATAGCTCTTGATATGGTCTCCATGTGAACAATATTCCCCTCGTTCCAACTAACAACATCAGTACGAGAGCATATATATAACAATGAGATAGAGAGTATAGGAACAATATAAATATCTGTGTGATATTGTAGTTATGTGTTTTTGTGTTTGCAGAACAGGATCTGCTAACTGCTTAGTGCCCCTACGATTGTAACACTGAGCAAATATTATACGTCAGCTGGTTCATTAAGTGCATATGCTGGCGCGGTATGAATAGCTGCGACATATACCATGAATCTGACAAGCTTAGCGCCGTCCCTGAGCGACTGCCTAAGGTGTCATAGGCCAATGTTTAGTGAGAAAGGCCATATTGTGATCGTTCTTCGATGCCTCAATTTTATATAGAAGATGACTTAGTTCTCTCTCTATAGTAAGAAGTTGATACTATGAGTATAATTCACTTGGTGTGCTGGGGCTGGCAACTCACTTATGTTTACTTAATGCGCATGGGCTAGAGTTCAACAAGAACTTACTAGCGATGAATAGCTCTTTCCTGCCTGCGTGTCACTTCCTAAAGAGTGAACGCCGAATTATAAAGTGTCAGCACTGCTACACCTCTGTGGCACTGCCTAGAGACAGCTCTAGTTTCATGTATTTCCTGTCTTAAGATTCTATAGAGAGTGTCATTGTAGACTTTCTTTACTTTTTTTTCAGAGAAGTAATGATGAGAGCAATGTTCCTCTTTTTCAACAATGTAGGCCAACTAATGTAAGAATATTTACATCCATTAGTAAATATATAGAAAAGGTTGAAATATACAAGGTAGGTGGAACTATATCCTTCTGCTTTCCATTATCTTTTATCCTGGTATAGGATATATCCAAATTCTCATCAGATTATGTAGAATTTTTTTTTTATTATAATTTTTTTACCTTTTTTATTACTTTTTAGTTTACGAGGGACAAAACTGCCTCTTAGAGGTCAAAGAGGAAAACGTAGAGCAGGACCTGTTTCCCTCTGAGAACCTTAAATAGTAGGGTAGTGGGACAGTGGTCCACAGAGGTTAGATCTCATTTTGAAGCACTGGCCTAAAAATGTCTGTTAGTCAATGTGATAGTAGCAACTTGGGTCTTATTGGCTCTGGAAAGTCCTGGTTTCTGATCTTGATCAGACTTGACAGTTTAAGTGTTTGGATGTCTTCCAGCCAAGCCAAGTACAGTGAAATTTAATTTCTCTTGAGCCCTATTGAATATGTTTTTCCCTGAAGCAGTACTGCAAATTGGGACAATTCTTAGATCGAGTTATTTTCTTGTATTTTATGAAGAAAGGTTGCTCCTTTTGAACTATTCCTAAGTCCTCAGTGAGAGGTATAACTTATCATTTACTATTTTTTATTTTAATTTATTTATTTTTTTTTTGGATGGTAGAATGTATTGTCTGCAATTACCAAGATCTGTCGCCCAACCCTCGTGCATGAAATTTAAAAAATAAAGTGTGTGCCGCGGTCGAAACGCCGAGAGCGAGAGGTCCAGGAAGAGGGTCTCAGTCCCCTGGAACTGGAGTTCTCCTGGAATTGGAGTAATAGAACCGTTTCTTAGCCCGCCATGTGGGTGCTGGGGATCGAACCCGGTCTCTGCAAGAGCGTTCGGTGCTCCTAACGCTAGGCCACCATCTCTCCAGACCCCACCATTACTATTAATGGAGAGTGTTTCTTTCCAAAGGCTCCAGATAGTACCCCCATTTAGCCTCTATATAACAGCTAGATTATACCTAGAGATTTGATTTGAAAGGGTCGGGGGAAGCATTAAGAGTGTGGATGTATTTCTTAGTGGAGAAAATTTAGATGGCAATATAATTTCCAAAGAATAAATTAAATTACTTTTATTAAGCTTGTTAACCAGAATGTAGCTGTCCCTACTCTAGAAATATTCTTTATGTGGTTTAACATAGTACGTAACAAAGCCACATGAAACTAATTGAGCACTTGAGCTATGTCATATGCGCTAACGAATTGTAAGGAACTCTCAGATATTTAAATAAAGAGAGATCTTTTATTTTATGTGTGAAGAGAGTGTTCTAGACCGCATTACTTGTACTGCCTAAGTGTATCCCGGTGTGCGATAGGTGTTGACGCGTCCCACACCATCTACCTTATAATCTCCCAAGCACTCGCAGGCACCCATGCAGAACCAGAAGAGGTCAGTAGGTTCTCTTCATAGAAGCATGAAGTTTGTGAGCTACCGATACGAGAGGCGAGTACTGGGCACTGAAGGAGCATAGTTTGGCTCTATCTTCTTAAAAATAAATGATGTTCTCTTTTAATTTCACTTTAATGTTCCTGTGTATGTGTATGAGGTACTGTCTGTCTATTGATAGGTCTGATTTGACACTGCCCGGTGTCGCTAGCTCAATGCCTCGTCAGGAAGTCACGCAAGAGGAACAAGCTGTGCTCTTCGTCTAAGCTACCTGAGACCTAATATTGCGTGCAGCCCCAGTTTTTAATGTATTTTAATTAAAAAAAAATTTTTTTTTGGTCTTTTGAGACAGGAGCTCGTAACCCTTCCAGTCCCTGTCTCATAAGTAGACCTGGAGCTTCACTCTGGTAGACCAGGGCTAAAGAACCTAATAGAACATACATATGACGAAAATCTACCTGTCACGACTCTGCGTGCCTCCATAGATAATGCGTCATGGATTAATAAACAGATTGAGTCCGCCACACATGTGCGAAAAATGATCTACCTGTGTGCTTAGTGCGCTTGCCATATTGTGAGAGTAACCAATTACATAGCTCAAGGAAAATGTGTCGTCTTGTATTTTATTTTATTATTTATATTGTCTTTTGTTGAGACAGGGTCTCCTTTTAACCCCAGCTAGCCTGGAAATGGGTCCATAGATTAGAGTGGCTTTGAACTTGTAGAGATCTGCCTGAGTGCTGAGAATTAAAGGTGTGTGCCCATCAGGAGTGCCGGGACTTCTTGTGTACATTTGAAGGACAGGGTCTCCTTGGAATGCTCTCTAGATCTGTACTCGTGGGATCATTACTTTGTAGAGTGCAGAGTACACCTGGCCTTGAACTTCTTACAGAGACTCATTGACCACTTGGCCCTACTGTGCCTTCTGACCGTGTTAGTGCGTGGTAATTACAACGAGTATATGCTACCATACGACACTCAGTCAAGGTAGCTCGTTTTTAATTGATACTCACTATTTGGAATGTGTTAACACCAACCTAGCAACATGAGAAAAACAATTAAGAAAATTCGTGGTTTGAAAGGATGTCTTATTAACATATACCCACCCCTGTCCCCTAGAGCCGTTTACCACTTCCTACCTTGGAGGAGCAGTTAAGACGTGAAAAGCCTTCTTCCTGTAAGCATGAAGGAAGGCAAGAAGTGGAGGAGGCTTTGGTTGAGTGCTACTACTGGACCACTTGTGATTTGTCCTGCCTTGGTGCTATATCACACCGAAGGGTTGGGTGCTGTTCTTTAAGTATGTTTTTTTTATTCCATATATTTTTTTGTCACTGTTTTTGTAGACATTCGGCTTTCTCCTCCTGTTAGGCCTCTCCTTGTTGTTCTCTTCTGGTATTAGCTCATCTTCTGTAATACCATAAGTCTCGCCCTGGAAACTCACAGAAGATCTTTCCCTGCCTCTGCCTCTGAAGTGCGAGGATTAAAGGCTACTTCTCCGCCATCCTCATCCGGGCTTCACTCTGCATCTTCTCCTATTGTCAGGCCCTACTTCTAATGTAGTTCCTTTTCATCTCTGGAACTCACTCTGTGGTAGATCCAGGCTTGTGGCCTTGTAGCTGAGAACCTTCTCATAATACTCTACTTCCTGCAAAATAATGAGTTTCTGCAACTCTTTATCTCTTTTTGACTTGTCCTTTTTTTCTTGTTGTTGAGGGGGGGTGGGTGCCAGTCTCGTCTTTCCATTTTGTTCTCCTTTTTTTATATTTGTACCTTGCTTTTGGTAAGGTTAAGGGGCAAGAGTAGCTTAATAGGGGAATTGAGTGACAACTGCAAGCCCAGGCTCCTCACTTCCATAACACCCAGGCATGAGCCTTCTCTGTTTCCCAGGACTTAAAAAGATCCTCCTGCCTCAGAATCCCTTCCTAAATGCACTAATTCTCTTTTTTTGTGTTTTTTTTTTTTTTTTTTTTTTTTTTTTTTTTTTTTTTTTTTTTTTTTTTTTTTTATATTTGATTTATTATTTTATTTGTTTATTATTTTTTGGTCTTTTCGAGACAGGTCTACCTGTAGCCACAGCNTTGTTCTTTCCATGGAGGCTGTCATCCTTTCCATGGAGGCTGTCCTCCTTTCCATGGAGGCTGTCCTCCTTTTCATGGAGGCTGTTCTCCTTATGCCTCCCAAAGATGTCACCACTGATTCCTTTCCTTAAGTGGCCAGCACTTCACAAACTACACATCTGCTTGAGGAAGACTAGTTTTTTCTTTTTTCTCTTAAAGACTTGAGAGTTCAGCATGACTAATTGGTTGTATTGGAATTAGGATCCGGTGGGAGCAATTACCAGTTTAGGGTTCTGATCAGGTTGGGTGGATCTTTGAAATGCATTTGTAAAACTTCCTCCTGGAGGCTGTCAGACCTGTTGACCTTGAGGCCCATTATCACCTCCTAGTTCACACTAAAAAAACCTCTCTGTGGAGTCACAAACACATCTCATGATGTTTTAAGTAAGTTTAGACTTTGTGTTGGGCTGTGTTCAGAGCCATTCTCAGTGGCCTGTGCCCCCCTATCCCTTGCAGATAGGACATGCCTGCTTTCTTTCCATCTTCCCATACACATCTTCTTTGCTTTCTGAAACCATCATACATTCAAGCTGTCATGAGGTCTTTTCTGTGCTATCTCCTGGCCTTCCTCTCCCTCCCCCTCCCCCTTTCCCCTCTCCTCTCTCTATCCTACTGCTCTTTCTACTTACTATTCCTTAACTGCAACCCCAGCTCCCATCCCAACTCCCTCTGCCTGCAATGGTCTATTTCCAAATCTCTGCATGGTTCAGATTCTCACCTGCTTAAGGCCTTGCTCCAGTGTCACCTCTTCAAGAAGCTATGTCCTTATAACCTACTCAAAACAGGACACAATCTATCAATGCCACTCCCCTTTTCTAAGCAACACTGTTGCCTAGTCTTATAATTTGCTTAATCTAAATAAGTGAGGCATAAACTTCCTTATTCAAAATGAAATCTGGGCAAAACAAATACTATTTTTTATAGGCTATTCATTTGAAGTGAGTCACAATATATAAGCAAACATGCCTGTCTCCTTACAAATAGGTATGTTTTACTACAAGGTTTTTTGTATCATTTTTAATTTAAAATATTTGAGGATGGGGGTATGCATGTATATGCACATGTACAACTCACCAGTGCATGTGTGTGGAGGCCAGAGGTTGATGTCAGGTGTTGTCCTCTACTGCCCTCTGCCTTATTTTTTGAGACAGGGTCACTCACTAACCCTGGAGCTCCATGTCTGAGTTACACTGGCTCCTGGAGGCCCCAGGATCTGCCTGTCTCTATTTCCATCCACACCTTCCGGGAACTGGGGTCACAGGCAGGTGTGCTTGCTTCCACACAGGTCTTTTACATGGGTGCTATGGGGATCCAAACTCAGGTCCTCACGCTTGCTTAGCTCATACTTTACCCACTGACTCATCTCCCCAATCCTTTCAGTTTTTTTTTTGTTTTGTTTTGTTTTTTTTTGAGACAGGGTCTCCTTGTAGCCCCAGCTGGCCTGGAACTCACTCTGTAGACCAGGCTGGCCTTGAACTCATCGCCTCTGAGTGCTAGGATTAAAGGCATGCACCACCACGCCCGGCTTAAAAATGGTTCTTAGCCACCAGGTGGGTGATGGGAATCGAACCCAGGTCCTCTGCAAGAGCAGTCACCACTCTTAACCACTGAGCCATCTCTCCAGCCCCCATTTTAAATATTTTAAAATATATATACAAAAAAGCCTATGTTGATACTGGATATAGTAGGAAAAATAATGAAAATGTCCAATAATAGTAAAATACTTGAGGCTGGATAGATGGCTCAGTGGTTAAGAGCACTGGCTGTTCTTGCAGAAGACCCAAGTTCAAATCCCAGTACCCAGATAGTGGCTAACAACCATCCATAACTCCAGTTCCATGGGGTCTGACACCCTCTTCTGACTTCCACAGGCACTGCACAACGTGGGTGCACTTATATACATGCAGGCAATACACTCATACAAAAATAAAAAACAGCAATACTTTATATAAATATATACTCAAACAAAAAAGCATAATGCAGACTAAGCATGCCATCATGAGAGAAGTCAACAGCAAACACACTAGTCCCAGAGCTCTGAGAGCTCCCAGGTAACAGAGCTGCTGAAAGGTGTGAGTACAATTACAGTGCACTGAGATAAGAAATGGCACAGGAAGTACTGGTGCCAGAGAGCACCTCAAGTGAAAAGAGACAACAGGCTTGAGACCAGAAGGTGTTTGGGGTGAGAGAGAAGAAAAGAGAAAACAGAACCATAAACTCCCTAAGAGCTGTGATTTCTTCTAATTTGGTGGTTGGATTTTTTTAATTTTTAAAAAATTTTATTTTTATTTATTTTAGATACAGGATTGCCTCCACATATGTTATTGCACCCAAGCCATGCAATGCCTGTGGAGGCCAGAAATGGGAATCAGATTTCCTGGAAAAGACTGTGGACAGATATCATGTGGGTGCTGGGAACCAAATCCGGGTCTTCTGCAAGAGCAGCCAGTGCTCTTAACTGCCCATCTCTCCAGCCTCTGACGGTAGACTTTTTGACAGTTTATCCCACATAAAATGACACTAAGAAAAGTATCGGGGCTGGAGAGATGACTCAGCGGTTAAGAGCCCCAACTGCTCTTGCAGAGGACCCGGGTCCGATCCCCAGCACCCACATGGCGGCTAAGAACCGTCTTTAACTCCAGTTCCAGGGGAATCCGACGCCCTCTTCTGAATTGCACAACACGGGTGCACCAACCTACGTGCATACACAAAAAAAAAAAAAAAAAAAAAGAGGAACTGAGATATTATACACAGGTAGTTAGACAAAGAAAAAAAAGAAAAGCATCAATGATGCGTCTCTGAGCCTATTTGTTATGTAGCTACCTCTCTTTTCTTCCAGCTCTCCCATCTGACCAAACCAAATAACGGGCAGAGAATAATTTTAAACATATCCATACATGTCTTCATCAGGACAGGACAGCCATTTACTATCCCCCTGCAGACTTAAGAGAGAGAGAAAGAGACACACACACACACACACACACACACACACACACACACACACACACACTTGCATAAGCACACCCTAGGCTCTGGCTGAGTTCTTACTCCCTCACCTCTGCCCTATCCCCTCAGATGCCAACAGAAACTATGCCCATACCTCTGACTGACCTATCTACCTTACATCTCTATCTCCACTCCTGGTTTCAGGCTCTCTTTACTGTATGCACATTTGCCTTGCTCACAAGGTCCTAACCTCCTGCTCAAACAGTACTCACCCATTCTTCAAGGCCCCACTCTTCTTAGCTTCTCGGTGAACTACATTTGTCAACTTTGTTAACACATACTAATCTCAAATGTGAAATGAGGCTGTATTAAACTGTTATGTTAAGCAGTTATTTTTATCCTGAAAGCTCTAAATGTTACTGTTTCCATTTGCTTTCTGTTACTGCGATAAACACTATGACCAAAAACAACTTGGGGGAAGAAAGGGTTTATTGCACCTTTCAGTTTACAGTCCATCAATGAGAAAGCCAGAAAGGCAGAAACCGAGAGGCAGGAATCAAAGCCAACCATGGAGGAACAATGCTTGCTTACTTGCTTCCCCTGACCTGCTCAGCTACCTTTCTTACACAGCTCAGGGCCACCTGCCTAGAGGTGGCACTGCCTACAGTGGGCTGGGCCCTCTTTTAATGTTTTATTAAGTCTGGAGAGATGGCTCGGCAGTTAAGAACATTGACTGCTTTTGCAGAGGTCGTGGGTTCAATTCCCAGTACCAACACATCCATAATTCAAGTTCCAGGGGATCCAATGCCCTCTTCTGACTTCTGTGGGTACTGCATGACATGGATGCACTTATATCCATGCTTTAACATTTTTATTTTTTTAATATGTCTCAATGTATTGCTTACATGTAGTTGGATACACCCATGTAGTGCAATGCCAATGTTATGCAGTGCCCACAGAGATCAGAAGAGAGCTTTGGATATCCCCTGGGACTGGAGGTATGGATGGTTGTTAGCCGACACATGGGTGCTGGGACTCAAACCTGGGTCCTCTGCAATACTAAGCCATCTCTCTTATGTCAATGCCTCACAGACATGACCAAATCAATCCAATGAAGCTAATTCCTCAACTGAGGTTCCCTCTTCCAGGTGCCTTTAGTTTGTGTCAAGTTGACAAAAACCAGCCAGCAGGGTTTCCTGCTTGAGTTGTGAAGCCAGGGGTAGTAAGTTTTCTTTCTTTTATAATCCACTAACATCAGCATTAAATTCAAAACAATACCTCTTGGTAGTGACCCTGGGTGGAAGGCTGAACCAAGGCAGCATTCAGTTTCTAGCTGTTTTTCTCTGAACTGTAGATTGGACACAGAGCACAGTTACTAACAATACAAGACAGGTAAAGCGCCCCCTCCCCAATATTTTTGGTTTTGCTTTGAGAGTCTCCTGTTGTCCAAGCTGGCCACAAACTTACTACATTGCTAAGGATGACCTTGAATTCCTGATCCCCCTGCCTCCCCCATCCCAAATCCTGGGATTACAGATGTGCTCCACCTCATCCAGCTTCAAACGATCTTTATTAACTGCTAGAAGAAACAGGACTCTGATGAAAGCAACCTCTCTGAAAGTATGGCCTGGAATTAAAGATTGTCTCAGTAACAACAGCTGTTTCAAGCTAATCAACTGACCTACCCTCTCAGAATGATCAGTAATACACTGAACACACAACAGAGTAGCAATAGGAACCACACAGGGGTGGCACACATCTTTAATCCCAGCACTCAAGAGGCAGAGGCAGGTGGATTTCTTGGCAGATCACAACCAGCCTAGTCCATATAGTGAGTGCCAGGCCAGATGGAACTACCACAGGGGATGTCTCAAAAAAAAAAAGGGAGGGGGGTAGGCAAATAATAAAAAATAAAAGAAGAAACAAGGGTTTCAACCTGTAACTCAAAAGTAAGAAGAAAACAAAAAGGAGTCCAGGCATGGTGGAACACAGATTTCTGTGAGTGCAAGGCCAGCCTGGTCTATCATATCAAATCCCAGTCCAGCCTGGGCTACAAAGTGATGCCCAGTCTCAATAAACAAACAAATAAATATGGGAGTCCTGCCAGAGACAATAAGGATAAAGTTTTTGAACATTCTTCCCTTAAAAGTTATCAACCGAACATACAAAGCTTCACAAACAAAAATATGTTAGAAAAGCACATTCTCAACTCACTAAAGCCAATTTATACCTTCTATAACTTGATAAGTTCATAATTGACTTTTTTTTTTTTTTTTTTTTTGTCTTTTTGAGACAGGGTCTCCCTGTAGCCTCAGTGGTCCTGAAACTCTCTATGTAGACCAGTCTGGCCTTGAACTCACAGAGATCCACCCGCCTCTGTCTCCCAAGTGCTGGGATTAAAGGCGTGTGCCACCACACCTGGCTAAGTTCATAATTGAAAGAAACCAACTACATAATAAACATCAATTTAATAGTTCATGCCAGAAGCAGAACTCACAGGTACAACAGGTCTACTTCCCCTGTGAAACACACTTCTAATCATGCATTTGACTAATCCTACTCATCTTTATCTTAACAAAACCCTCTTAATAACAGCCACAGAGGGGCTGGAGAGATGGCCTAGCGGTTAAGAGTGCCGACCGCTCTTACAGAGGACCCGGGTTCGATCCCCAGCACCCACATGGCAGCTGAGAACCGTCTGAAGCTCCAATTCCAGGAGAACTCCAGTTCCAGGGGAATCCGAGACCCTCTTCTGAACTCCGCGGTGTTGCACGACACGGGTGCACAGACTTGCATGCAGACAGTACATTCATACACATACGGAAATAAATAAAATTAATTAAAAAAAATAAATAAAAATAAAAAAATAAAAAAATAAAAAATAACAGCCACAGAAGTAAAATTTCAAACACTGCCTCTAATTCAGTAACATGAACAGCAGAGTCTTCTGGAAGAATTACATCAAATGACCAGCTCCTTTCTCACTAACGAAGCAGGAGGTTAAAGCCCACAATCATCTCTGTAAGTAAATCCCATGACTGTGACATGAGATAAGAACACACATGGTTACACCCAGTCACTAGCAATAGACAGACAACTGTCACTATATAAATCCCAAATCCTCAAAACAGCCCTGATGCCAACACAATGTCACTACAGCTTTCTAAACTGAGCAGGCATCACAGAGCACAAGTCTGTCAAACTACTCTCTCTCTCCTTGGTTCTTTGGCAACATTCAATTCACCAACACTCCCTCTTAGTGATGTCTCACACCAAACATTTCTCCTCAGTTTTAAGAAGGATTAAAGAAGCTGTGAAGAGTGAGAACATGAAGCTGCGATCTACTTTTAGACAGGAGCCTAAAGTGAATTGTTTTGATGAGATGCACAGATAAGGCTGAGACCATCTTCCTGACAGCTGCATCAAAGGCCAATTTCTTTTTTTTTTTTAATTTTCATTTTTTTATTGATGCTTTGTGTATTTCATACATCATTTTCCAATTCAGTTCAGGCATATTTCCCTATCCCTTCCCCCCACCCCACCCCACCCCACCCCAGATCATGCATTCCTCAAAGGCCAGTTTCTAAGGTGCATAAGTCATCATGGTGAATGTATCAGCAGCAGCTCTTGGTGCCCTGCAAATGTTTTGCAATTTTAACACTTCCATCCTCAATAACCATTTGATAACTTCAAAAGATGCCTTGGACTTCAAAGCCACTCCCACCCCAGCAAGGCAGGGAGGGGCCAGACTCAAGCAAAACTCGACTTGTAGGTGTGAGGAAGCTCATAGCACCTGCCTTCTTTTTTTTTTTTTTTTTTTTTTTTTTTTTTTTTTTTTTTTTAATGTATTATCTGCATGCAGGTCTGTGCACCCGTGTCGTGCAATGCCGCGGAGGTCAGAAGAGGGTCTCAGATTCCCCTGGAACTGGAGTTCTCCTGGAATTGGAGTTACAGACGGTTCTTAGCCGCCATGTGGGTGCTGGGGATCGAACCCGAGTCCTCTGCAAGAGCGTCGGTGCTCTTAACCACTAGGCTATCTCTCCAGCCCCCGCACCTGCCCTCTTCTAAAGAGTGATGGAAACAAGTGATGGAAACTTGATGTAGGAAGCAAGCTACCCTGAAATATCCAAGCCAAAGGTGAGAAGACGTCTCTGAACACCTTGTAAGAACAGGCATGGGGCTGGAGAGATGGCCTAGTGGTTAAGAGCGCCGACCGCTCTTGCAGAGGACCTGGGTTCGATCCCCAGCACCCACATGGCGGCTGAGAACCGTCTGAAACTCCAATTCCAGGAGAACTCCAGTTCCAGGGGAATCCGACACCCTCTTCTGACCTCCGCTGCATTGCACGGCACGGGTGCACAGACCTGCATGCAGACAGCACATTAATACACATACAGAAATAAATAAAAATTAAAAAAAAAAAAGAACAGGCATATAACCAGACAACTTTCCTAATTCAGAGCAGTTTAAAGGAAGAAAAGGTAAAAATGACCAATATTAAATAATCTATTTACAAGTTAACCCTGACTCCCAGAAAGAAAAGGAAAAAGGTTCAGTGTTTCCTTCTAGAATGGTTAAACTAGGGCAGGGAGTTAGCCTCTGAAATCACAGAAGGACCACACTTCCTCAGGACCCCACTGTTATGTAGAGCTCTTCTATTACCTTGTTCTTCTCAATTCTTACTCCCCTCACCCTCAAGCTAATTCTGCATATAACCCCCAAGCTAACAGATTCCTGCCAGCAAAGAATTAAAGACAGCCTGACTGCAAGCATGTACTATGGACTGGCCTTTACCCTCTTCCTCTAAAATGTATAAAAAGGGACCCTCACTCTGCCATGTGAGCCTGATGATCTTGCCTCACAACCCCCACTAGTCTACTGTCTATGGCACTAATAACACTTTTTTTTGAGGGGGTGATCCTTTTTTTTTTTTCTTGTTTGGTCTTTTTGAGACAGGGTCTCCCTTTTAGTCCCAACTGGCCTTGTAGACCAGGCTGGCTTGAACTCCCAGAGATCCACCTGCTTCTGCCTCCCGAGTGCTAGGATTAAAAGTGTGCACCACCATGCCTGGCTTAAAGACGGTTCTTAGCCGCCATGTGGGTGCTAGGAATTGAACCTGGGTCCTCTGCAAGAGCAGTTGGTGCTCTTAACCACTAAGCCATCTCTCCAGCCCCTTAACACTTTTAATTTTAATTTATTTTCTATTTTATGTGTATGAACGTTTTGCTTGCATATATGTTTATACACCATATGCATGCAATGTCCACAGAAGCCAGAAGTCAGATTCCCTGGAACTACATTTACAGATCACTGCACCTACACAGTGGCTAACAACCATCTGTACTCCAGTTCCAGGGGATCCAATGCCCTCTTCTGACCTCTTCAGGCACTGTACTACATGGGTGCACTTACATACATGCAGTACCTGTGGAGGTAGGAAGAGGGCGTCGGATCCCCTGAAACTGGAGTTATGGACAACTGTTAGCTGCCATGTGGGTGTTAGGAATGGAACCTGGGTCCTCTGCAAAAGCAGCCAGTGCTCTTATCTCTGCAGCACCAGTACCTTTTTTTTTTTTTTTTTTTTTTATACAGTGTGTCATATACCCCAGGCTGAACTTGAACTCTTGATCCTCCTGCCTGTACCCTGTATAATGGGATTATAGATGCCCACCACTGTGTCTGGCTCTCCAAAGGTATCTTAATTCTAGAATGCATATGGCCCAGGGTTCAATTTCCAGCACTGGAAAAGGTTTTTAAAAAAATTTTTTTTTCTCATTTTATTTATTTTTGTATGTGTATGAGTGTACTGTCTGCATGTAGGTTTGTGCACCCGTGTTGTGCAATGCCGCGGAGGTCAGAAGAGGGTGTCGGATTCCCCTGGAACTGGAGTTCTCCTGGAATTGGAGTTTCAGACGGTTCTCAGCCGCCATGTGGGTGCTGGGGATCGAAACCGGGTCCTCTGTAAGAGCGGTCGGCACTCTTAACCGCTAGGCCAACTCTCTAGCCCCCCTGGAAAAGGTTTTTAAAAGGCAAAAACATGGCCAGGCATGGTGGCATGCACACCTTTAATCCCAGCACTCAGGAGGCAGAGGCAGATGGATCTCTGAGTTCAAGGCCAGCCTGGTCTACATAGCAAGTTCCAGGTACTGGAATGCTCTGTCTCAAAAAGACAAAAAAAAAAAAAAAGTCTTTTTCTTCTGATAAATTCAGTTATGTTGTAATTCCAGAAATTTGTAACTGTGTTTTTAGAGAAATAGGCTGTTTGAGTTAGGAATTCTTCCGGCCACAGTCAGGCCCATAAAAACATAGAGAGAGAGGCCGCCACCGTTGCCTGAGGGGAGTGAAGAGGCCACGACCCGGCAGAAAACGCCTGAGCCACCACCGGAGTTGCCACCAGAGCAGAGTAGACTCCTCAGCCACCAGCTGCTGCCAGTGAGGCCCGACCACCCGTTCGCCCAACCCCCTGCCCCGTTCACCATCTTAATTGGCTTAGCATGGACTTCAATAATTGGAAAGACTGGGAAGATGATTCAGATGAAGACATGTCTAATTTTGATCGTTTCTCTGAGATGATGGACCACATAGGTGGCGATGAGTATGTAGATTTACCAGAAGTAGATGGAGCAGATGATGATTCACAAGACAGCAATGTTGAAAAAATGCCAGATCTGGAATAAGGAAGACTGTTATCACCCGGATTTTGAGAAAGAAAAAGTAACTTGATATCTCTAAAGGCTCTATTTGCCTCCTTTAACCCATTTTTAACCTGTTTTTTTGTTTGTTTGTTTTGTTTTGTTTTTAAGGCTTCACTAAGGGTTGATAATGTACCATTGTATGGGGCAATTTTAAGTCAGCTAAAGCAATATCCTTAATACATGAACATTTCCCAGACTTCATGAAGCTGTTGATCCTAGGCAGTTGATATAGCAGCTCTCATTAAAAACATTTCACCTGCCGGGTGTAGTGGCGCACACCTAGCACTTGGGAGGCAGAGGCAGGCGGATCTTTGTGAGTTCAAGGCCAGCCTGGTCTACAGAGTGAGTTCCAGGACAGCTGGGGCTACAGGGAGACCCTCTCTCGAAAAAGACCAAAAAAAAAAATTTTTTTCACCTAAGTCTCCTAAACTTCATGACATAGTTACTAACATGATAGGAAGCTCTCAGCTTAGGGAAAGATCACTAAATTTTAGATTCTAGAATGTGGACATTAAATTAGCTGATATCTTAAACTGATAACCTGCCATTCTATTTCTCTGGTGTTCAGTGTTTCCTTTAGGATTGCTCCACTAAAGTTTATTTTTCAAAAAAGGTACTTCACATTATTGTAAGTGATCACTTGTCAGTGTTCAGGTGTACTGGGCTAAAACTAGTGAATGCCCTAACTTAGATGGTTTTTGAAGCCTATACATTTGGTATTGTTTGGCCCTTAAGCTTTTACATCTCTTGGCATGGAGGACGAAGAAAGCTGTACATTGTTGCTCGAGAGTCTGTATTTTAGACCAGATTTGTATCTGCACTGTCAGTATGGCAAACGAGCAGAAAAAAATGTTAATACACTATTGGATTTTTTTATTTCTTGTTTTGATTTCAGCTTATACCATGGCTGAAAAAAAACCTCAATTTATGTTCATGAGAGTGGGGATTTTTTTTAATGTCTACATTCTTTCTAATAAACTGTTGGAAGATTTCTTGGCTGTCAAAAAAAAAAAAATAGGCAGACTGCGCTGGGTTGCCGTTGCCGTTGCCCCTGCCGCCACGCCAGCCCCACGGGTCTCAAAAAGGCCAGTGATGCTCCAGGATGGGAGGCAAGCCAATTTGGGAGTATACCGGATCCAGCTTCATTCAGCATTACTACCAGTTATTGATAATGCTAGAACCCAACTAGGTGCGATTTATATTGATGCATCATGCCTTACATGGGAAGGACAGCAGTTTCAGGGGAAAGCTGCCACTGTGGAAAAGGTCTTTAGCCTTCCATTCCAGAAAATTCACACACAGGACCATCAGCCTGCGCCAGATAGCTGTATCATCAGCATGGTTGTAGGCCAGCTCAAGGCAGATGAAGATCCCATCATGGGTTTCAACCAGATGTTCCTATTAAAGAACATCAATGATGCTTGGGTTTGCACCAATGACATGTTCAGGCTTACTCTGCACAATTTCAGCTGACCTCCTCCTGGCCAGATATTCATGCTGTTTCCTTTTTCCTCTTCCCAATTCTATCACACTCCTCCAGATGCTCCAAATATCATACACAAATGAGCAAGGCCTAGCCGGGCGTGGTGGCACACGCTTTAATCCTAGCACTTGGAAGGCAGAAGTAGGTGGATCTTTGTGAGTTCAAGGCCAGCCTGGTCTACAGAGTGAGTTCCAGGACAGCTGGGGCTACAGGGAGACCCCGTCTTGAAAAGACAAAAAAAAAAAAGGAGAGACCAGAAGAGGACATCAGATCCTCTGCAGCTGGAGTTACAAGCAGTTGTGGTGGGCTGAGACCTGTCTGCAAGAGTAGCAAGCGCTATTAACCACCAGTCTCTCCAGCCCTCCACATCTCCTTTTCCATCTCTGTTTATTTACTACTGTCCTCACTTAGCAGCTGAGGAAGCAGAGCACATAATCACACACCAAGACCAGAGCTCAGGTGAAGGGGAGTCTAGGTTCTCCCATGCTGACTACGAAAACTACCAAGCTTCTTTTTATAATGTATTCATTCAGGACAGTTTAGTGAAGCAAGAAAAATATTCAATAACGTAACATGTGCAGACAATTTTTAAAGTCCATTACTCCTCTCCTATGTCACCAGCACATCTGGCAAGATGCTACCTCTAGACAGAGTTAGATACCCTTCCTCAGCCCCAGCTTGGCTGACTCAAATGGCATATTCCACAAGGTTTTTGGTTTCTTTATTTTGGGGGGATTTCTTTTTCAATGTACTTTTTAAATTTTTATTTATTATTTTTATTTTATGTATATAAATATGATTGCATGTATGTAAGCCCACCTATGTCATGCAATGTGCACAGGTTCAGAAGAGGGCACTGGATTCCCCTAGAAATGGTTACACTTTTGGTCAAGATGGCGCCGAAAGCGATGAAGGAAGCTCCTGCCCCTCCCAAAGCCGAAGCTAAAGCGAAGGCATTGAAAACCAAGAAGGCAGTGTTGAAAAGCGTCCACAGCCACAAAAAGAAGAAGATCCGCACGTCATCCACCTTCCGGCAGCCCAAGACCCTGAGGATCCGGAGGCAGCCCAAGTACCCTGGCAAGAGCGCCCCCAGGAGAAACAAGCTTGACCACTATGCCATCATCTAATTCCCCCTGACCACTGAGTCAGCCATGAAGACAGAAGACAATAACACACTTGTGTTCATTGTGGATGTCAAGGCCAACAAGCACCAGATCAAACAGGCTGTGAAGAAGCTCTATGACACTGATGTGGCCAAAGTCAATACCCTGATCAGACCTGATGACGAGAAGAAGGCTGACCTGTGGCTTCCACAGCCACATGTGCACACAGCCACATACATTATATTTCTCACTTTGGAAGCACATAGAGTAAAACTGAAACAATTAGGAAGGACTGGCCTGACACCTCACAGGATGGCACATAAAATCATGTGGTCCATATTTCTTTATTGATTTACTTTTTTTTTTTATTTTTATTTATTTTTTTTAATATGTATGAATGTACTGTCTGCATGTAGGTTTCTGCACCCGTGTCGTGCAATGCCGTGGAAGTCAGAAGAGGGCGTCGGATTCCCCTGGAATTGGAGTTACAGATGGTTCTCAGCCACCATGTGGGTGCTGGGGATCGAACCTGGGTCCTCTGCAAGAGCAGTCGGCGCTCTTAACCACTAGGCCATCTCTCCAGCCCCTATTTATTTACTTATTTATTTACTTACTTATTTTGGTCTTTTTAAGACAGGGTCTCCCTATAGACCAGCTGGCCTTGAACTCACAGAGATCCACCTGGCCCTGCCTCCTGAGTGCTGGGATTAAAAGCAAGCACCACCATGCCCCACTATTTCTCCTAATCTTTATTTTTATTTTAAAAACTACAAGGCTGGGGCTGGAGAGATGGCTCAGCGGTTAAAAGAGCACTGACTGCTCTTGCGGAGGACCCGGGTTCAATCCCCAGCACCCACATGGCTGCTGAGAACCGTCTTTAACTCCAATACCGGAGGAATCCAAAGCCCTCTTCTGACTTCCAAGGCACTGCACAACTCGGGTGGACCAACCTACATGCAGACAGTACACTCATACACAAAAAATAATAAGTAAATTTAAAAATTAAAAAAAGCCGGGCATGGTGGCGCACGACTTTAATCCTAGCACTTGGGAGGCAGAGGCAGGCGGATCTTTGTGAGTTCAAGGCCAGCCTGGTCTACAGAGCGAGTTCCAGGACAGCTGGGGCTACAGGGAGACCCTGTCTCGAAAAGACCAAAAAAATAAAATAAAATAAAATAAATAAATAAATAAATAAAATAAATTTAAAAAACCTACAAGGCTGAGGAAGAAAACCAAAAATAACAAAAAACTACAAGGCTGGAAATCACTCAGTGGTGGAACACTAAACTGGCACACAAAACCCTAGGTTTAATTGCCAACACCACACACACCCCCAAAAAAATCCAAAATTACAATTTTAAAGGATATTTTACTATGAAGAACAAGAAACGGAATGTTTAAGTATATAAACAAGCAAAGGGAAAGGAGATCAAAAGAAACCACAGGGCACACCTTTGATGCCGGCATTCAGATGGCGGAGGAAGCGGAGGAGGCGGAGGAGGCGGAGGAGGCGGAGGAGGCCGAGGCAGGTAGATCCCTGTGAGTTCAAGGCCAGCCTGATCTACCTAAAGAGTTCCAGGACAGCTGGAGCTACAGGGAGACCCTGTCTTTAAAAAAGGAAAACAAAAAAAAAAAAAAAAAAAAAAAGAGGTCAAAACCAGTCATAAGAAAACCCTCTCTGTGACACTTGTCACATCTTTTTCAGAAGGAACAAAACAGACCCAGACCACAGCCGGAAGTAATAGTTGCTCTTCTGTGCAAGGTCCTCTAAGCAATTGGCAATTGACAGGGCTCCATTAGATATGAGCCAATGCTAGAGCACAGACACCGTTTACCCCCCAAACCAAATTACTCTAAACTTTTTTCTACATTAACGTATCTATGTGAATCACAACAGAGACATACAGAGGTCAGATTGTTGTTAAAGTGAAGTGGATTAGTAATGTTACCATAAACACATACTATACTAGGTATTAAGAAATCTCGGGCTGGAGAGATGGCCTAGTAGTTAAGAGCGCCGACCGCTCTTACAGAGGACCTGGGTCCGATCCCCAGTACCCACATGGCGGCCGAGAACCGTCTGAAACTCCAATTCCAGTAGAACTCCAGTTCCAGGGGAATCCGACACCCACCTCCGCGGCATTGCACGACACGAGTGCACAAACTTGCATGCAGGCAGTACTATATGCATACAGAAATAAAATTTAAAAAAATTTTAAAAATAAAAAAAAATCTCTAAAATAAAAATTTTTTTAAATGACCAAGGTAACTGTATGGGAGTTAATCACTACATAAAACCAAAGCTCATTTTAAACACTTACCCTTTTTTTTTTTTTTTATAGATCTTCACAGAAGCCTTCCTCATCTCACAAGAGTTTCTAACTTTGTACCTCCTCTAGCAGTTAAAAATCAGTTTCAACTATAAATTGTTTAAAAAAAAAAATCACTCCCTACTCACTCCCCATCCAGTACCAAAGCACCTCTAAGATTCCAAAGCAGTTGTCACACATAACTCCATTTCAGAACCCAGCTAGGCTGGCTGCCCTCTCCAGCAACAGGCCTCAGACTGGAAGACCAGATGAAGCTGCAGCCTCTCAGTTCCTATTATGCTGACAAGTTGCAAAGATGCAGGTTCAGTTTGATAGTTATTTGTACTACAATCAAGCAGTAGGTAGTGTACTGATTACACTTCACTTGCCACTGGGACAAGAAGCAACTCCAGGGAAGGTTTATGCTGGCTCCCAACAATAAAAGGTATGGTCTACCTTGGCAGTAAAAGACACGGTGGCTGAAGCAACTAGGTACAGGGCAAAGGGGGTGGCCAGCCGCCCACTGGCATCTCAAAGGAGCAGGAATTAGCCGGGTGTGGTGGCGCACGCCTTTAATCCTAGCACTTAGGAGGCAGAGGCAGGCGGATCTTTGTGAGTTCAAGGCCAGCCTGGTCTACAGAGTGAGTTCCAGGACAGCTGGGACTACAGGGAGACCCTGTCTCAAAAAAAAAAAAAAAAGATCAAAGGAGCAGGAATCAATAAAGCCTACGGGGACATTTTACACTCAACTCCTCTAACGGTTAACATTCAATAGTATTTTCATCTATTTTACTGATTTGGATGGAGATGTTTCTTTACCTACTTATTTTTGGTGTTGGGGATGCGTCTCAGGGCCTCACATGTGCTAAGCCCATGCCCTCCCACTGAGCTACATTCCACCCTCTCAATTTTAAAAATAAATGATTAAAATACACAGTTGTGGTGAGGCAGGGTGGCACACACCTATAATCCAAGCATTCAAGAGGCTGAGGCAGAGACTGTCACTCAAAGCCAATCTGGGCTACATAGTAAATTCTAGGCCAATGTGGGTTATACAGTGAGACCCTGTCTCAAAAGAAGTAAGTAAACCAGGCATGGCAGTCCACATATGTAATCCCACCACTCAGGAGGCTGAGTTAACAGGACTGCCATGAATTCAAGGCCAGCCTCAGCTACTGAGTTCCAGCCCAGCCTGGAACTACAGAGTAAGACTCTTGCCTCCAAAAAAATAACAAAAAAATAGACAAAAACAAAAAAGGGTGGCTGGGTCTGGTGGTACAAGCCTGTAATCCCAGCTCCTCTGGAGGCTGAGGCAGGAAGGACAAATTATTGAGGCCCTGTCTCAATAAAAAGTACAAAAGAGGACTAGAAATATAGCTTAGTGGTAGAGTGCTTCCACAAGGCCTGGACTTAATCCCCAGCACTGAAAAAATAATTAAAATAAAACCACAAATTATAATCTTCAAAACTGTAAATTTTATGACATGTGATTCATATGTCAATAAGGGTAATTCTTGAGTTTTCTGGTTGTTCTGTTTTTGGTATTTTTTTGAGATAGTGCCTCCCTGAGGGCCCAGGCGGCCTGCCTCTGCCTCCAGAATGCTGGGATTACAAGCATACACCTGGCCTACTTCTTGAGTACTTTTTTTTTTTAATTTTTTTTATTTATTTCTGTATGTGTATGAATGTACTGTCTGCATGCAAGTTTGTGCACCCGTGTCGTGTATTGCCGCGGAGGTCAGAAGAGGGTCTCGGATTCCCCAGGAACTGGAGTTCTCCTGGAATTGGAGTTTCAGACGGTTCTCGGCCGCCATGTGGGTACTGGGGATCGAACCCGGGTCCTCTATAAGAGCGGTCGGCGCTCTTAACCGCTAGGCCATCTCTCCAGCCCTTCTTGAGTACTTTTTAAAAACGAAGTTGGGGCTTGGAGGATAGCTCAGTAGTTAAGAGCACTTGCTATTTCTTCCAGAGGCCCAGTTTGGTTCACAACACCCAGGTCAGGCACTGCCTGTAATGACAGCTCCAGGGGACCCCGCACCCTCTTGGTCTCTTTGCACACAGAAGCATGTACACAGACACACACACAGACACATAAATAAAATAACAAAATAAATAAACCAGGCATGTTGGTACACATCTTTAGTCCTAGCACTCCAGAGGCAGAGACAGGTGGATCTCTGTGAGTACCAAGCCAGCCTGGTCTACATAGCAAGTTCCAGGCCAGCTGGGGCTACAGGAAGACCCCATCTCAAAAAAAAAAAAATAATAATAATAATAATTAGATAGACAGACAGACAGACAGACAGAAGACAGGGTGAGCTAAGGATGGTGGCACATGCCTTTAATACCAGCTCTTGGGAGGCAGAGGCAAGAGGATCTGCTAGGTCAAGGCAAGACTAGTCAGTATACATAGAGAATCCCAACCAGCCAGGGCTACATAGTGAGACCCTGTCTCAAAAACACCAAAATAAATAAATACATAAATAAAAATGAAAAAGCAGCCAAGCATAATGTATATGCTTGTAACCTCAGCACTTGGAAGGTAGAGGCAGGAAGATCAGGAGTTCAAGACCAACCTCAGCTATCTAGTGAGTTACAAGATCAATCTGGGCTACATGAGACCCTAAATAAATAAATAAATAAATAAACAAATAAATAAAGTCAATCTATCATACTCACAAAGTACACTATGTAATACAACCACTGGCTCTATTACTGATAGACTATAAAACACTTTAAAATTCTGATGTATGAAGAGATCAACTTCACTCATGGTCAAAGGAATATAAAATAAGATAATGTATACTTTTTACCTATCAGATAGGTAAACAACAAGTAATTTCACAATATACTAGGCTAGTGAAATATTGTATGTACACTGGTGCAACTTAGAGGGAATCTATTAACAGCTTTTGTTTGGCCTTTGTTTTCATTTTTAAGAGTTTCAGGGGCTGGAGAGATGGTCTAGCGGTTAAGAGCACTGACTGCCCTTACAGAGGACCTGGGTTCAATCCCCAGCACCCACATAGTGGCTAAGAACCATCTTTAGCTCCAGTTCCAGGGGAATCCGACACCCTCTTCTGACCTCCATGGCATTGCGAGACATGGGTGCACAGACCTACATACAGATAGTACATTCATGCACATACAAAAATAAATAAAATTTTAAAAAATAATAAAGTTCTGAGCCGGGAGGCAGAGGCAGGCAAATCTCTACCAATTTGAGAGTAGCCTGGCCTACATAGTGAGTTCCAGGCCAGCCAGGGCTACATAGTAAAATCCTGGCTCAAAAAAGAAAATAAAAAGTAATTAAGCCAGGCATAGTGGCGCATGCCTTTAATCTTAGCACTTGGGAGGCAGAGGCAGGCAGATCTTTGTGAGTTCAAGGCCAGCCTGATCTACAGAGTGAGTTCCAGGACAGCTGGGGCTACAGGGAGACCCTGTCTCGTAAAGACCAAAAATAAAAATAATAATAATAAAGTTCTGGGTCCTTTAAAGAAAAGTTTCAAAAGTCAAAAAA
>VZQC01010991.1:636696-652505 GCA_009823505.1 Rhizomys pruinosus | reverse complement strand
CGCACGCCTTTAATCCTAGCACTTGGGAGGCAGAGGCAGGCGGATCTTTGTGAGTTCAAGGCCAGCCTGGTCTACAGAGTGAGTTCCAGGACAGCTGGGGCTACAGGGAGACCCTGTCTCAAAAAGACCAAAAAAAAAAAAAAGTTGAAAAGTAACTGAAATATTTTATTACTTGATTCGGATTACCTTTTCAGTTCAAACTGGTTTCCAGTTACTATAGCTTGTTTTCAGCAAAACATTGGTAGAGAGAAATTATCTGATTCTATTCCCACTAAATAAATACATTTGAACTGTTCACACTTCATTGTAAGCCACACAACCTCCCCGGCGTGGTAGTGCACACCTTTAATAATTCTAAGGCCAGCATGGTCTACATGGTGAGTTCCAGGTCAGCTGGGGCTGTCTCAAAAAGACCAAAAAAAAAAGGATACACAACCTTAGAAGACTATATTTCAAGGTTGAGAGCTAAAGTCAATCAGCCAGCACATTCTTGTGTGTGTGTGTGTGTGTGTGTGTGTGTTTGAGACAGGGTCTCCCTATAGCCCCAGCTGGCCTAGAACTCACTCTGTAGACCAGGCTGGCCTTGAACTCAGAGATCCGCCTGCCTCTGCATCCCGAGTGCTGGGATTAAAGGTGTGCACCCACCAAACCCAACAGCAAGCACATTCTTAAGAGCCAGTCTGAGGCCAGGTTTGGCGGTGCATGCCTTGGGAGGCAGAGACAGGAGGATCTCTGTGAGTTCAAGGCCAGCCAGGTCTAGTGAGTTCCAGGACAGCCAGGGCTGCAGGGAAACCCTGTCTCAAAAAGAAAAAAAAAAAAAGAGCCAGTCTGGAACAGAGATTTGCTGCAAACCTCTCTAACTAGCCATTACATCAAAACAATTGGCATGTATTAGGGTCCAGGATGATAAAATCCCACAAGGCATTTATCAAGGATTCCAGGGGCTGGAGAGAAGGCTCAGCAGTTAAGAGTGCTGAACGTTCTTGCAGAGGACCCAGTTCGATTCCCAGCACCTACATGGCAGATAACAACTGTCTGTAACTCCAGTTCCAGGGGATCTGACACTCTCGTCTGACCTCCACAGGCACTGCACCACTCAGGTACACTTACATACATGCAGGCAATGAACCAAGCTGCAGTTTCAGAAGTCTAAAAAGAAATAGAGCCCTCTTGTGTGTTAATGTGTCTGTACACATTATTTCTAATTTTTCCTGGACTCCAGTTTAAAAAAAAGTTTAATCCACAAGTCATTTTATCAGGCTTATTTTTATTAATGTTAATACAACTATTGAAAACATTATTGCAGTGCAACACTATTATGTGAATAATCATAATTGCTGACTTTAGTCCAATTTTCCCACCCTAACTTCTCCACTACCTGTCTACTGGTGGTCTAAGCCCCAAGAAAATCTCTAACTCCTGTGCTAGATTTTACTTCCTATAGGATAGATTTTTGGCTTAAAAAAAAAAAAAAAGGTACTAAAAACTTTCTTAAAAGTCTACCAACACCCACATGGCGGCCGACAGCCGTCTGTAGCTCCAATTCCAGAACTCCAGTTCCAGGGGAATCCGAGACCCTCTTTTGACCTCCGCGGCATTGCACAACACGGGTGCACAGACTTGCATGCAGACAGTACATTCATACACATACAGAGATAAATAAAATTAATTTAAAAAATTAAAAAAAAAAGTCTACCAAGTCGGGCGTGGTGGCACACGCCTTTAATCCTAGCACTTGGGAGGCAGAGTCAGGCGGATCTTTGTGAGTTCAAGGTCAGCCTGGTCTAGAGAGTATCTCCTTAACTCTAGTTCTGGAAGATTTGATGCCCTGTCCTGATATCTTCAGGCAATGTACAACATGCTTGCACTTATATACATACAGGCACTACACCCATACCCACAAAACTAAAATAGTAAATAAGATATTATTTAAAAGATTAGCAATTTCCAAATAGGACCTCATGAAATTAAAAAGCTTCTGTGCCCATAGGACGCTATCATTTGAGTGAAGAGGCAGCCCAGAGAATGGGAAACAAATCTACATCTATATATATAGTAGAAGGTTTTGTTCTGAAAACACAAAGAACTAATAAAACTAAACTCATATAAAACAGACCAGCTAGATGTGATACATATTCACAATGGACTATTATTTGGGTGTGAAGAAAAATGAATCCAGCACATAATAGAAATAATAATTTTGCAGGATGTAATGGGACCCAGAAGAAAAATGCTGCTTGTTCTCTGTCATAGGTGCACGCTAGGATTTTATCTTTAGATATGTGTACTTACATTGAAATAAACACAGAAGCCCCAAAATTAGTAAGAGCTCAGGAGGGCGATATCAAAGGAAGGGGATAGAAGGTGAGAGAGATTTCATGAAGCAGGAAACTAGAGGGCAAAGAAGAGGAGTGAGGATGAGAAGAGAAGTAAAACTGAAGACATTTTGAAAATACAATGTGGAAAACTAGTTAAGTGCATGGTTCATAAAATATATACTTACACATGTATAACAGGGTCTTAAACTTGAATTATCCTATAATGGGGGAAAGCCTCTCCTACATAGCACCAATTTATTGTTGCATTTCTTGGGTTGCGAAGAACTGGTAGAGTTGTTAGAATTCAGGGGGTGCTGTGATACAAGTTACAGAATAGGAGAACTTTCCTGGTGTTTCTGAATGTGGAGTGTCCCATGACAGAGTCCCTGAGTCTCCTCTTGTCCTGCCTGTGCAGATTCCCTTTCCTTAACTGAACATTTTGAGGTATTATGCCTCACACTGATCCTGGTAGATGGACAGCTACAGGAAACAGGCTTAATACAGATTAATGTACTTTTCCCTAAATATGTATGATGTCCAAATTCCTCCCTCTTCTAAGAAATACTTGGTAGAATTTTGCCATACTAAGGAAAATGTTTGGGAAGGCTTTCAAATCTCTCATGAGTGCTGAGTAGATGATTTTCCTGTGGCAGGAACCAAACCCCGCCTCTTTCATTATCATGATTATCTAATTTCCTTAATTAGAACAAATCAGCCAATTCTGAAAAGAAAGGAACTCATCCTCCTTTCAAACACATAGTTTTTATTTTTCCACAGAAACCCATCTCACTGAGAGTCAATCTCTCTCTCTCCTCCTCTCTCTCTCCTCTCTCTCTCTCTCTCTCTCTCTTCTCTCTTAGTAAATCCTGGCTGAGTGCTGGGAAGTTGATTTTCCTAGATTTTTATCATTTAAATATTCTGAGAGAAGAGTATGTTACTCCAACCCTAGATAATCTAACCTGAGAACATCAATGCCTTGCTTTTGAAAATACCTAATTTTGTACATTTGCCCTCTGTGTAGGGTGTTCTATAAGATCTCTTTTCCAAATTGTGTCCAAGCCATTTCTGGTTGGATATCTAACAGTTAACATCACTGTCCCAAGTATCCAATGGGAAATGTGTACATTTTGAGGTTTAGCCAAATCTCAGAAGCATTTAACATATAGAAATTATTATAATAAAGGTTTCCATCCATGTGAAATGAAAAACTTGTATGTTTTCTTAGGAGAATAACTAGGGAAGCACATTGTGTCCAAATTCTTTGAGTTATGAGAGAAACATGCTCCCAGGTCTCAACCCAACCTGCTCTGCTTCCCAAGCCCCTCAATGTGCTCATGACTTCCATGTCCTTCATTTCTGTGTCCCCAACTACACAGGCCACTTCCTGTTTCCTGTGATTCACCAACTCGTGTGCCATACTCTTCACTTGGTTCCTGTTCCCATTCTAGAACTCTCTACTCTGAGATAGGTGGTGTGGAGATTTCCTGTTATTGCTGGTTCATATTTGTAACATTTCCTAGCATATTTCCATATCATTTCTAGTTAATTAGCTTATAAATGCCCACGGAGTACAATGAACTCTCATGTAGATTATGACTTAATCTTTTCCTTTTTCTGAAAAATAATAACAAACTTGAATTTCAGTAGAAGCCCCCAGAAGAACACTGGAATCCAGTGAGACCCACACAACTCTCTGAAAGTTCTCCCACAAAGCCCTAGTTGCTTCTCCCAGACACCATTTAGGAAGATGAACAACTGAGATTCTCTGCAAATCACTTTCTATTTATGGAGACACTCAAAAGAGATTTATCAGTGGTTTCAATAACAGGAATAGTTTGAGAAAAGTTCTTGACTCCAGAGCCCGTGCTGTCATTGCAGTGCAAGAGAAATGGAAATTCCAGCTCAGAAGGGAGGTGAGGTCACAGAGCTTCAGACCTTTATCTGAAGGTTGAGCTCCCTCCCTCTCCCACAGTGCTGGATGTCATGATGTTGGGATCTGCACACTGACATGAAGGATCTGCAGATGGGAGGAGCCAGGTGAGCATTTTGTGTTTGCTCCAGGAGGCAAAGCAAACAATGGAGAGAGATTGGCTAAGTGTGCAAACCTGGAAAATAGATTTTGAGGTAGAAACATATGCAGCACAGATTTCATCAAGAGAGAGGAAGACAGTGCAGGCTAAGATATGAATTATTAGAGAGAGAAAATGTATCTTGCAACTTGTACTGAGCTCTGATATAGAAGTTTATTGGAAAAGGGTAGTCGGGGTACACATGCTTTTAATCCCCATACTTAGGAGACAGAGCAAAAAGCATCACAAGTCAGACCACTAGTTTGAGTGACTTTAGACCAATAACTGGTCATATATGTGAGTTCGCATCTGGGCTATATCGACCCTGTCTCAAAAAATGAGAAGGAAAGAAAAAATGTCAACTCTGAGGCTGATTATTGTGAATCGGCCCAGCAATAAATAATTGTGACTGGGATGGCACTTGAGGATTGTAATTATGTCAGTCATATTTCCTCTGCACACCTTGTATATGAATCCTTGACTGTTTTTTGAAGCTGGTGCCCTAGATTCACCCTTATGAAAAATATTAAAATGGTTCTTTAAAAAATCATCTAATCCTAGAAATAAACTAGGGTCAGAAGTGAGTACTGGAATAAAACATGTAGCACTACATTTGTAATAGATGCAGTAATCTTGTGAGACACCAAAATTCAGAACTGGATGACCATTGAGATGGCTGCCTATCCGAAACAAAAATAGAAACTTGTGAAACACTGCTCTATAGGGAATGTGACATCATCACTGTGAATGTAATAAACACTCAACTGGCACAAATGTGTCTTCCTTTTTCCCTCAGACTTGCGATACTCTGATGTCACTACCAAGGTTAGGAGGTGTTTTCCAGTTTTCAGTGGTGATGTTTTGGAACAGAGAACTTTCTTTGTAGCAGACAAGGAAGCCACCATACAGCTCCAACCACAGCCCATATTTATACTTCCCAATCTACACAGTGCATGGGATTTTATATTCAGATTCTACCCATGTAGGACTTGTGTTTAACTATCATTGGTAAATCATGGCTCATTAATAATAGCTGTATTTAACCTGGACTTGGTAGATTAAGTATTTTAACCTCACATTAAGGTATTTATTTTATATCTTTTGTGTGTTACACTTGTGTGTGCAAGTGCATGCCAACTTTGGTGCATGTGTGTTATGTCAGAAGATAACTTGATTTTTCACAGACAATTTTTAACCTGATATTTTTACTGAGATAGGATTTCTTACTGGCTTGAAACTCCTAGAGAGTCTTAGGTACCTACTCAGTGAGCACCAAGTAACCTCTCTGCCTTCCAATGCCTCTGCTTGCCCAGGGCAAGGAGTCCAAGTGTGCACCAGCCTACCCAATGTTTTAAATGTGAATTCTGGAGAATGAAGACACATCAAGCTAACAAGGGAAGATCTTTACCAACTGAGGTATCTCTTCAGTCCAGTATCTATTTAATTTTTATGTCTCACATTTTATCACCTATGAGTTTTCATGTATTATAGCTGAAGATCAAAATAATATTGTTCAATAATTCATTTGGTAGACACCATTATGTGTTCATTCCTGGAGTAATAGCAAATAAGTCTACTCCAAAACAAATGTGGGCTCTAAACAGCACTCATGAAATCAAACATTGCATGTGCTATTTCTATAAGATTTTATTGTAATTTGAGAATAGCCATTTGTATTAGTGAGGGCTCTGGTCCTTTTTATCCATCCTCAGAAACAGTGTGTCATTTACCTGTCATCATCTCTGCAGGGTCCCCAAGACCTGGCAGCTCTAAGGGAAGAGAGTTTCCAGTGACTGTGAGCATTTCTTTCCTCTCTTCACAACTGGGGGTAGTGGGTAGAAAGACCATCTTCCTGTGCTCATGTTCAGTCATCACAGGGAGTGAGGAACTCCGGGTGGGTGCAGTTATAAATCTCCAAACATACTGGGCTTCAACTGCCTGTACCCTGGATAATGATGTTTGTATGGATTTCACTATCTAATGTAACATCAACAGTTCACAGAGAAAAAGACACCATTGTGCTGTAAAAACATTAAATGAAGCTTATAGTATCTCATAAGAGCAATAGTGTTAATATTCATGGTTGCTGCAGACTTGAGATCATGATCTGTATCTGTCACTCCATGTTTGTAGTGTAGTGACTCCAGCAGTAGCTCAAACACGTTCAAGGAAACTTTCAACTCACATTCTTCTTCAGTGATACTTGTTCTGTTACTAATAGTATTCTCTCTCTCTCTCTCTCTCTCTCTCTCTCTCTCTCTGTCTCTCTCTCTCTGGATTAGAGTTATCTTTCAACAAAACATTTTCTAATTATCATTTGTATCTTATATTCTGTGAAGCTTTTATACTAGATTTTAAACATTTCCTTATCTTAGGACACGGAATCCTATCTTTGTTGTTGTTGTAGCATTTCCATGATTTGTGTTTCAAATTCGTACTAGAAATGCACTAACAAGAGATTTGTTTTATGAAGAGACTGATTGATCCAGGCAGGGTGCCACAAACATTTAGTCCCAGCACTCAAGAGGCAGAGGCAGGTGGGTTTTTGTGAAATGGAGGCCACCGTCATCCACATAGGCCAGTTGGAGCTAAGAAAGGGCATGTATTTTTAAAAAAAACAGAAAACTAAAATTGATAGTCACTGAAATCCCTTTAATCCAGTATGAATGGTAAATTGCCATTTGTACTGTCCATGTAGAATGAAGCATTTTACATATTACTGTGCTGTTCATTGGTTCTCCCAGGACAACGTTACCTGGTTGCTTTAAAAAATATATATTTAAATGTTTTGTATATTACTTTTATTTTATTTGATTGAGTGAACTACCTGCACCTATATAAGTGCACCAGTTTCATGAAATATCCATGTAGGACTGAAGAGACCATTGGTTTCCCCTGGAACTCAAGTTACAGACAATTTTGGGTTGCATTGTGGGTGTTGGGAAACAAATCTAGGTGCTCCTCAGGAGCAGTCAGTGTCTTAACTTCTGAACAATCTCCACAGCTTCCCAATTGTTCATTTACTTAATTTTAATGTGTATGATGATTTTTCTGCATGTATGTAGACACATTTGTATGTATAATGCTCACAAAGAACAGAAAAGCAACGAGTCTCTGGAAACTGGGTTGTGTGGTGTTTGTCAGCCATCTGGTGGGTTCTGGGAACTGAACCTGAGTCTTCTGTGAGAGCATCTGATGGTTATAACCACTGAGCCATTTCTTCATTCCCATACCATCTTATTATCAATGCTGACTATTTAAAGTAATATACTGGGAATCCTTCACATAACTATATACATTTCTAGATCTTAGCAGTCCCACTGAAAATTTCTACTCATGACAAAATGTCATTTCAGGTCAGGGCTTCCTGTGATGCCCACACTGGCTGATACCCTTGAAAACTATATTTTTTTTTCTGGGACACTAAATTAGAGGAAGCATTCAAATGCTTGCACATTGTTTTTTTTTTTNTGAGTTCCAGGACCAGCTGGGGTTACAGGGAAAAAAAAAAAAAAAAAACAAAGACAAAAAAAAAAAAAAAAAAAAAAAAAGTCTACCAATGTGGGACTGGAGAGAAGGATGTCCCCTAGCGGTGTTAGAGCTCTGGACTGCTCTTGCGAGACGGGAACCCGGGTTTGATCCCCACCAGCAACCTATCATGCGGCAACTTGAGAGAACTGTCTTTAATTCCATTTCCAAGGGAATCCGACAACCCTCTTCTGACCTCCGCAGCATTGACCTACACAGGTGCACAAAACCTATCATGCAGACAGTACATTCAATACACATATGAAAACAATAAATAAATTTTTTTTTTTTTTTTTTTTTTTGGGGCTGGAGAGATGGCCACCCCCTTAGTGGTTAAGAGTGCCGCCGACCGCTCTTGCAGAGGACCCTGCGGTTCGTATTCCCCAGCACCCACATGGCGGCGAGAACCGCTTCTGAATGCTCCAATTCCAGGCGAACTCAGTTCCAGGGGAATCCGAGGACACCTCTTCTGACGCTTCCGCGGGCATTGCACGACCACGGGTGCACAAACTTGATTGCAGACAGTGCATTCATACACATTACATAAATGAAATAAAATTAAAAAAAAAAAAAAGTTCTTACCAATTGTGGGCGCTTGGATCGAGAGGCCTACGCGGTTAAGAGCGAGCACCGATTGCTCTGCAGCAGGACTGGGTTCGATACCTCCAGCACCCACATGGCGGCAAGACGTCTGAAACTCCAATTCCAGGAGAACTCCAGTTCCAGTGGGAATCCGAGACCCTCTCCCTAGACCTCGCGTAGCTTGCACGTCATGGTGCACAACTTGCATGCAGACAAGTACATTATACACATTGGAACCAAAAAAAAAAAATTAATAAAATTAAAAAAAATTTTAATTAAGTCTACCCATGTATAGAGTTTCTAACACCTGAGATACAAATAAACCCCTTATTTTGTTTGCTATTTCAAGACAAACTACATTTCTCATGAGAAAAGGAAGAGTATCAATTCAAAGGAGTGCTTAGAAGTCACAATGTAAAAATACCTCTGATAACAGAACAAATTAATGTCAAGACACAGCCAATAACATAATAAGGCTGTGATGCAAGCGTGCCTGTCAAAGGGCATCTGTATTAGCAGCCCATCCAAGTGGCATTTGCAGAAAGGCACAGCCGCTGCGTCTTAAAGAAATAATCACTTTTTTAAGCCTTCAGCTGTTAACTCCCCTCCCCCAATCCTCTCCTGGATGGCCCAAAGCAATTAACTCAGTAGAAGGGCTATTCTGCACCGCACATGTATTTCACTAACCTCCATTTCCCTTGGCCCAGAGCCTAAGGTTCTACCCAGGTCTGGTACTCTCAGCCCCACCAGTCCAGTGTTTTCAAAAAAAAAAACAAAAAAACCTCAACCCCAACCGCCAATCAAAAAAAAAAAAAGTCTTTTGTTTTTTTTTTTTTTAATAATAATAATAATTTTAAGTAAAACTATTACTAATAGGTCATGAACCTGAAAACTTAGCCATCAGACCAACACACATCCGCGCATGCAAGCATGCACACACGAAATTCTGCTAGGTATTAACCTTCAAATACAATCTTTATCATTTTAACTGAAGCAACCTATTTCTACTTAGAAAGACCCTGGTCGCACTCACTACAGTGAGTAGACTGAACAAATCTGTCCCCAACAAAGTCAGGGGAAATGAAGAGTGTGAATGCAGAGCTGACTAAGGTCACCACAGAGTTTATCTTTACATATACAAATAAGCAAGCAGCAGAAAGCAGGTAAGGGAAGGAAGACAGGCGTCTCTGAACATGTTTCCCAGTGTCCTTTAGTTTCCCACAGAGTCTTCTGCCTCGCAAGGTTGCAAAAAACCCCAGACATGAGATGGGTGAGAGCAAGCTGAAAAAGAAAAAGCACCTTCCCTTTTCCCTTCCCCCACCTTCTCTCCTTCTCTCCAAAAAGAGCTTGTGTTTGTCTGTTCAAAACCTAGTCCCAAATATGGAGATCATATGAATGTAGTGTGTGGAAGAACAATGAAACCCTAAGCCTGCGTATTGTCGTGCATGCTTGTAGTGGTGTGTGTCTGTGTGTGTCTCTGTGTGTGTGTGTGTGCTATCTTGCTTTCTGGCCTCCTTTTCCTTCCTCATCTCCGACAACAACACAGAAAACTGGAAACAGGCTTCCACACCGGCTAGGCCACCAAAATCAAAACTGCTTTCATAATTTAGAGTGGAATGAACTCTGCAAGCAAATCCATGGAAGGAAACATCTACCCAAAGATGACTGTATTATTGTATAGATCCATCCTCTCTCCCCTCCCCATCGACGAGCGGAACTTGTAAGAGGACCAGTTGTTATACCAAGACAAAAAGGTCTGTTTCTTTAAATGGAAAACGATTTATTAAAAACTGTTCAAATCTAAACAACGGATGTGTTAGTTTTGTGCTTACTACTTATAATGCCAGCGTTTGTAACTCACCAAAGTTCATTCCTTCCCTAGGTTAATCTTTTTGTTGTTTTAAAAATTGCTTTTGAGAAGGCTATTTCTGGATTCACACAAAACTACTTTCTAAAAAATCCACCTTAAAAAATAGCAACACATACTGAAACATTTAAAGCACCCAGTTTCTCAAGGGCACATTTTGCTTAAGTCAATGTTTGAAGTCTGTAATCCAAAAGAAATTGTAAAACGCAACCTTGGGGAGGGAGAGATGGCAAAGGGAAAAATGACAATTCAACAATGAATCATTTTGTTTTCCTTTCAGCAACTTCTCCAGCAAGCAGTTTCAAAGGAGCCCTGCAAGAGCCGCCCACACACTCACTCTATGTAAAACTTACCTTCCCTAACCTTTAAAAAAAAAAAAAAAAAAAGGAAAAAAAAAACCTTCCCACGGACAGAACTAAACATGACCATTTCTATGTATTTGCTGCTGCCAAGTTGATATTTGCGTTCCCATCATTTGTAAACCACCACAGCAAAGAAAAGTAGACTTGAGAACACAAAGAAGGAATATTCCACTAACGTTTAAAGAATATGTACATTCTACTTTCCAAAGAGTCCATCCAACACCCCCAAATTCACAAACGTCCAAGAAACGCACAGCTTCAGCAGTCCCTGACTTCCTTCCCTCCCACAGTTCAGACAGGCACTGGGCTGCACTAAGCACTTCAACCTCGGAGTTGCAGGAGCGTCGCCCAGGTAGCCCCGAGCGAGCCCGGGTCAGGAGGCACCCTGGACAGTTTCACCAGGCCGCACAGGGTTGCCCCCTGCCCCTTGCCCCCATGCCCTAACCTCCCCCGCGGGGCTCCCCTAAACACCCAGCCCGTGCTTGCCCCGCCGAGCACCCTGGGGCCCGGAATGAGGCGCGGCGCGGTCAAGTTGGACTTACCTCTCCCTCGGGCGCTACACCATCAACGAGAGGCTGGCAGGCCCGGCTCCAGGAAAGTGGCAGGGACCAGCGGGAGGCCGTGGGGCCAAGGGGGTGGGGGCTTGCGGGGCTTCCCTGGCGGAACCTCGACTTCTGCGAGCCTCGACCTCCGCGAGCGGGCCGAGTGTTCAGCAGCGGGAGCCCAGGACCATGTCTGGCTTTGTTTTTTCCGGCAGGAACGAGGGGCCTCGTACTTAGAGTACGGTGAATTTTTTTTCTCTCTCTTCTCTCAACGAGGACGGAGACAATACGAGGAGCGCGTGAGGGGACGAGGCGCGGGGAAGGAGGCGGGGACCGAGGCCCGGCGGGGCTGAGAGGCTGCAGAGCGCGGGGGGCGGCTCGCGAGCGTCTGTGGGAGAAGCGGCACCTCCACGATGGTGGCGGAGCCGCGGGGCTGCTGCGCGGACCCGCCGCCCACTCCGCGCTCGGGCCCGGCCCACCTCGCAGTATCGCGCCTCGCCATTGCTGCATCCAGGAGTGATGTCAGAGGGGGCCTGGCCAATAGGAGGCGGAGGGCGGGCTTAGGGACAGGCGTTCTTTCTCTCCTACCTGGCTCTGTCGTCCTTCTTCTTTGAATTTTTTTTTTTTGATTTTTTTTTTTTTTTTCTTTTTTAATAAATATGATGCCACAAACATTTAGTCCCAGCACTCAAGAGGCAGAGGCAGGTGGGTTTTTGTGAAATGGAGGCCAACGTCATCCACATAGTAAACTGCAGGCCAGTTGGAGCTAAGAAAGGGCATGTATTTTTAAAAAAAACAAAAAAACTAAAATTGATAGTCACTGAAATCCCTTTAATCCAGTATGAATGGTAAATTGCCATTTGTACTGTCCATGTAGAATGAAGCATTTTACATATTACTGTGCTGTTCATTGGTTCTCCCAGGACAACGTTACCTGGTTGCTTTAAAAAATATATATTTAAGGGGCTGGAGAGATGGCCTAGCGGTTAGGAGCGCCGACGCTCTTGCAGAGGACCCGGGTTCGATCCCCAGCACCCACATGGCGGCCGAGAGCTGTCTGGAGCTCCAATTCCAGGAGGACTCCAGTTCCAGGGGAATCCGAGACCCTCTTCTGACCTCCGCGGCATTGCACGACACGGGTGCACAGACTTGCATGCAGACAGTGCATTCATACACATACATAAATGAATAAAATTAAAAAAAAAAAAAAGTCTACCAATGTGGGGCTGGAGAGAGAGCCTAGCGGTTAAGAGCACCGACTGCTCTTGCAGAGGACCTGGGTTCGATACCCAGCACCCACATGGCGGCTAAGAACCATCTGTAACTCCAATTCCAGGAGAACTCCAGTTCCAGGGAATCCGAGACCCTCTCCTGACCTCCGTGGTATTGCACGACACGGGTGCACAAACCTACATGCAGACAGTACACTCATACACATACAAAAATAAATAAAATTAATAAAAAAAATTTTAAGTCTACCCATGTATAGAGTTTCTAACACCTGAGATACAAATAAACCCCTTATTTTGTTTGCTATTTCAAGACAAACTACATTTCTCATGAGAAAAGGAAGAGTATCAATTCAAAGGAGTGCTTAGAAGTCACAATGTAAAAATACCTCTGATAACAGAACAAATTAATGTCAAGACACAGCCAATAACATAATAAGGCTGTGATGCAAGCGTGCCTGTCAAAGGGCATCTGTATTAGCAGCCCATCCAAGTGGCATTTGCAGAAAGGCACAGCCGCTGCGTTTAAAAGAAAATCATTAAGCCTCAGCTGTTAATCCCCTCCCCCATCCTCTTCACTGGATGGCAAAGCAATTAACCAGTAGAAGGTGCTATTCTGCACGCACATGTATTCACTAACCTCCATCCTTGGCCCAGAGCTAGGTTTACCCAGGTGTACTCTCAGCCCCATCCAGTCCAGTGTTTCAAAAAAAAAACAAAAAAACCTCAACCCCAACCGCCAATCAAAAAAAAAAAAAGATCTTTTGTTAAAACCCCCCACTTATAATAATAATTTAAGAAACTATACTAATAGGTCATGAACCTGAAAACTTAGCCATCAGACCAACACACATCCGCGCATGCAAGCATGCACACACGAAATTCTGCTAGGTATTAACCTCAAATACAATCTTTATCATTTTAACTGAAGCAACCTATTTCTACTTAGAAAGACCCTGGTCGCACTCACTACAGTGAGTAGACTGAACAAATCTGTCCCCAACAAAGTCAGGGGAAATGAAGAGTGTGAATGCAGAGCTGACTAAGGTCACCACAGAGTTTATCTTTACATATACAAATAAGCAAGCAGCAGAAAGCAGGTAAGGGAAGGAAGACAGGCGTCTCTGAACATGTTTCCCAGTGTCCTTTAGTTTCCCACAGAGTCTTCTGCCTCGCAAGGTTGCAAAAAACCCCAGACATGAGATGGGTGAGAGCAAGCTGAAAAAGAAAAGCACCTTCCCTTCCCTCCCCCACCTTCTCTCCTCTCTCCCAAAAAGAGCTGTGTTTGTCTGTGCAAACCTAGTCCCAAATATGGGAGAGAATGAATGTGTGTGTGGAAGAACAATGAACCCTCAAGCCTGGTATTGTGTGCATGCGTGTGGTGTGTGTGTGTCTGTGTGTGTCTGTGTGTGTGTGTGTGTATCTGCTTCTGCCTCCTTTCCCTTCGACCTCGACAACAACACAGAAAACTGGAAACAGGCTTCCACACCGGCTAGGCCACCAAAATCAAAACTGCTTTCATAATTTAGAGTGGAATGAACTCTGCAAGCAAATCCATGGAAGGAAACATCTACCCAAAGATGACTGTATTATTGTATAGATCCATCCTCTCTCCCCTCCCCCATCAGACTGAGACTGAAGAGACCAGTGTATACCAGACAAAAAGGTCTGTCTTTAAATGGAAAACGATTATAAAAACTGTTTCAAATCTAAACACAGGATGTGTTAGTTTGTGTTACACTAAATGCCAGGTTTGTAACTCACCAAGTTCATCCTCCCTAGTTAATCTTTTTGTGTTTTAAAAATTGCTTTTGAGAAGGCTATTTCTGGATTCACACAAAACTACTTTCTAAAAAATCCACCTTAAAATAGCAACACATACTGAAACATTTAAAGCACCCAGTTTCTCAAGGGCACATTTTGCTTAAGTCAATGTTTGAAGTCTGTAATCCAAAAGAAATTGTAAGCAAACCTTGGGGGAGGGAGAGAGGCAGGGAAAAATGACAATTCAACAATGAATCATTTTGTTTTCCTTTCAGCAACTTCTCCAGCAAGCAGTTTCAAAGGAGCCCTGCAAGAGCCGCCACACACTCACTCTATGTAAAACTACCTTCCCTAACCTTAAAAAAAAAAAAAAAAAAGGAAAAAAAAAACCTTCCACGACAGAACTAAAACATGACCATTCTATGTATGCTGCTGCAAGTGATATTTGGTTCCATCATTTTGTAACCACACAGCAAAGAAAAGTAGACTTGAGAACACAAAGAAGGAATATTCCACTAACGTTTAAAGAATATGTACATTCTACTTTCCAAAGAGTCCATCCAACACCCCCAAATTCACAAACGTCCAAGAAACGCACAGCTTCAGCAGTCCCTGACTTCCTTCCCTCCCACAGTTCAGACAGGCACTGGGCTGCACTAAGCACTTCAACCTCGGAGTTGCAGGAGCGTCGCCCAGGTAGCCCCGAGCGAGCCCGGGTCAGGAGGCACCTGGACAGTCACCAGCGCGCACAGGTTGCCCCCTGCCCCTGCCCCCATGCCCTAACCTCCCCCGCGGGGCTCCCCTAAACACCCAGCCCGTGCTTGCCCCGCCGAGCACCCTGGGGCCCGGAATGAGGCGCGGCGCGGTCAAGTTGGACTTACCTCTCCCTCGGGCGCTACACCATCAACGAGAGGCTGGCGGCCCGGCTCCAGGGAAAGTGGCAGGGACCGGGCGGGAGGCCGCGGGGGGCCAACGGTGGCGGGTGGGGGGCCGAGGGGGTTGGGCCAGCGGGGGAACGCGACGCCGAGGGCTTGCGGGGCTTCCCTGGCGGTCGGGACCTCGACCTCCGCGAGCGGGCCGAGTGTTCAGCAGCGGGAGCCCAGGACCATGTCTGGTTTTGTTTTTCCGGAGGAACGAGGGGCTCGTACTAGAGTACGGTGATTTTTTTTCTCTCTCTCTCTCAACGAGACGGAGACAATACGAGGAGCGCGTGAGGGGACGAGGCGCGGGGAAGGAGGCGGGGACCGAGGCCCGGCGGGGCTGAGAGGCTGCAGAGCGCGGGGGGCGGCTCGCGAGCGTCTGTGGGAGAAGCGGCACCTCCACGATGGTGGCGGAGCCGCGGGGCTGCTGCGCGGACCCGCCGCCCACTCCGCGCTCGGGCCCGGCCCACCTCGCAGTATCGCGCCTCGCCATTGCTGCATCCAGGAGTGATGTCAGAGGGGGCCTGGCCAATAGGAGGCGGAGGGCGGGCTTAGGGACAGGCGTTCTTTCTCTCCTACCTGGCTCTGTCTCTCTTTGATTTTTTTTTTTTTTTTTTTTTTTTTTTTT